>VWZX01000485.1:0-480125 GCA_013399015.1 Galbula dea
GGGGGGCTGGGAGGAGCCCTTAAACCCACCACAAGTCAACAAAATGTTTCCTTTTTTTTTTAAAATCAATTCTGACATTTTCATGAAAATCATGACTAACAAATCATTTGTTCTTTAGACATACTTTGTCATAGTGAATAAAAGTGATGATTGTCCTGCCTAGACATTGTAATGCTTAAGTACATATCCAAACTGAAAGTTCTTTGTAGAGAATAAATTTACAAAATGAGCTTTGTAAGATAGTACTATAAAAATATTCTCCTTATTTGAAAATAAATAAAGATATAAACATGCATTGTATGTTTTCTATACTAATTATTATTGTGGAACATAAAAACTATTCTGTACATGCGAGCTGATAGAAATGGTTGTACATTTGCCATTTAGAACAAATGGAGATGACCAGGCATGTTCCGTTTCCCCAGGATACTGAAATGTGGCTTTCATCATTGCTGCTGGGCCATTCCTTATTCTAGCTGCAAATTCAGTCAAATGTTGAAAGTGTGCCCTCCAACCATTTAAGATGCAGACCCAACTGCAACCTTACTACGCTTATCAGAAGGAAATCCAGAGAACATTTAAAATGAAAAATTCTTGCCAACTTCCTGAGCATATCTAATTTTAAATTTTAGGCGTGAAATAAGAATTAAAGGATGTCATGGCACAAGTCACACTACAACACTAAAATAATCTAGGATAGGATGCTCCATTTGCTAAACAAGCTGTTTCTTATTGATAAACTTTGAGAAAGTCATTTCCACTTTAGCATGCACGAGAAGAATACACATGAAACTTTTAAATTACAATAAAAGTGTTATATAAAAGTTATGCAGCTCAGCAGGAATCAAATGTAGGATTTTTGCTTTATGAATAGTTGCTGGTTATAACTCGGTTGAATTAATAAGAATATGAATAGCAATGGGACTTCCTAAGCTTAATGAAAGCAAGATCTGGATAAATGACCCTAAAATCTGGCCTCTATCTTAAAGAATTCCATCTGCAGTTATCACCTACCATCATGCAAAGAGGTATTGAACATTAGAATCTGTGATGCTCAATATGATCAGAGGGGTCACCTGTACAGAACACTTTTGAGATTAAGGATTAATTTACCTTCTTTTAAGTGATTGTTTAACCCCTATTAGCTTATTAGGTGGCATTTCACTTTTCTTTTGACACCTCAAAGAAATGGGGTAATACCTTTATCCTGCTTTATAGATAGCCTTACTTGATCCCCTAATCCACCATTTGCCATCATCACTACATTAATTGATCTGCTTGTGTATTCTGGTCATTATACAGAAAAAGCAACAGGTGGCAGTCCTTTTCTGTAATGACCATTGACTGTTTTCCTGTCAACCTGCTGACCATATTTGTGGAACTGAGAGAGAAAAGCAAAGAAAATTTTAAAAGAAATTAATCATTTAGTTTACATTTACCTAAATATTTCTGAAGAATTAATTTAACATGCTGAACTCTTTTCTTTACCTTCTCTGGACTTTTAGTATTAGAGTATTTTACTGTATGTGAAAATCAGGTTTGTGACCTCCTGAGGAACTTGGATGTAAATAAGTCCATGGGCCCTGATGAGATGCATCCCAGAGTCCTGAGAGAATTGGCTGATGTAGTCGCCAAGCCACTCTCAAAAATATTTGAGAAGTCCTGGCAGTCAGGTGAAGTCCCTAGTGATTGGAAGAAGGGGCATGTTACTCCTATCTTCAAGAATGGCGGAAGGGAAGACCCAGGTAACTACCAACCTGTCAGCCTCACCTCTGTGTCTGGGAAGATCATGGAGCAAATTCTCCTTGAAGGTCTGATAAGGCACATGGAGGACAGGGAGGTGATCAGAGGCAGCCAGCATGGCTTCACTAAGGGCAGATCCTGCCTGACAAACCTAGTGGCTTTCTATGATCCTGTGACTACCTTAGTGGACAAGGGACGACCTGTGGATGTGATCTGTCTGGACTTTAGTAAGGCCTTTGACACAGTCCCCCACAACATTTTACTGGCCAAGTTAGAGAACTATGGATTTGATGGGTGGACTGTTCAGTGGGTAAGGAATTGGCTGGATGGTCGCATCCAGAGGGTAGTAGTCAATGGCTCAAAGTCCAGATGGAGACCAGTGACAAGTGGTGTCCCTCAGGGGTCCATACTGGGACCTGTCCTATTTAATATTTTTATAAACGATATCGACAGCGGGATTGAGTGCAGCATCAGCAAGTTTGCTGATGACACTAAGTTGTGTGGTGCTGTTGATAAGTTGGAGGGGCGGGATGCCATCCAGAAGGACCTGGACAGGCTGGAGAGGTGGGCCCAGATGAACCTCATGAGGTTTAACAAGACCAAGTGCAGGGTCCTGCATCTGGGGTGGAATAATCCCCATTATCAATACAGGCTGGGGGACAAGGAGATAGAGAGCAGCCCTGCAGAAAAGGACTTGGGGGTGTTGGTTGATGAGAAGCTGGACATGAGCAAGCAGTGCGTGCTGGCGGCCCAGAAGGCAAATCGCATCCTGGGCTGCATCAAGAGAAGCGTGACCAGCAGATCGAGAGAGGTGATTCTGCCACTGTACTCTGCTCTGGTGAGACCTCATCTGGAGTACTGTGTTCAGCTCTGGAGCCCTCAACACAGGAAGGACATGGACCTGCTGGAGCGGGTCCAAAGGAGGGCTACTAAAATGATCAGGGGGCTGGAACACCTCCCCTATGAGGATAGGCTGAGAGAGCTGGGATTGTTCAGCCTCGAGAAGAGAAGGCTTCGGGGGGACCTAATAGTCACCTTCCAGTACCTGAAGGGGTCATATAGAAAGGCTGGGGAGGGCCTGTTTACAAAGGCCTGTAGTGATAGGACAAGGGGTAATGCATTTAAATTAGGGAAGAGTAGGTTTAGATTAGATATTAGGAAAAAGTTCCTTACCATGAGGGTGGTGGAACATTGGAACGGGTTGTCCAGAGAGGTGGTTGAGACCCCATCCCTGGGGGTGTTCAAGGTGAGGCTGGACAGGGTGCTCGGCAACCTGATTTAGTTGGAGATGTGCCTACTGACTGTAGGGGGGTTGGACTAGATGACCTCTGAGGTCCCTTCCAACCCTGATAATTCTATGATTCTATGATTCTATATCAGAGATAGAAATAAAAAGAACAAGTTTGTATGTATTTCATTTTATAATTTTTCAGCCTGAGTTGTAATTTGAATTTCAGGTTTATATTAATTTGAAAAAAAAAAAAATTAAAATTGCTAAGTTTTGTTTGACTACACATCAAAACATATTTCTGGAGATTGTTGATTATTTCATAATATACTCAAGTTTCTGTAAAGCAATTTTCAGGGACCTTTAAAGACCTTGAGAATATTTTAATGAATGTGCTCCAAGCCATAGTTTGTAATTAGGATCCCACCCCATGTTTAAAGCTTCATAATTTGTGTAATAATTCAAACCCGTACAACTATTTCCTGTTCCATGCAGTATTAGAGGATAGCTCTACATGGAGAATCACATAAGGGATTTTTCAGATATTTGTCATCATTTTCTAGTAAGCTTAAAATATGAATGTTGATATTAGAATTTTGATTTGATATTGAATGTTGATATTAGAATTTTGATTTTTACTGCCTCCAGAATAGGTATGATTGCAAGTGAACCGTGGACCATTTATTTGCCTCCCACATGTTCTTGTTGTTAGAACGATTCTGTGCTTATAAATATTTCTATCCTGACTTGAAAGAGAAATATAAAAATCTGTTTTAGCAGAATTTTTCAGCTTTTTCTCAAAAGATTGAAAAGGCAATGGAAAAAACCTCTTCACTTTACAGAATATTTGCAGACTGGTAATCCAAATAATTCTTAGCGACTACTCAATGTAGGTTTCTTTTCACTCTTATCTTCCATAAGTCTTTCCAGTTTGCAATCTTCAGCTTAATAAAACTTTAAATATAATCTATGCTTTCCTTTCTTCCTGTTCCTTTATGTGATACTGGACACCATTTCTCTGCTTTCTGTTTAGGCAAGAACAATGAAACTCCTCTCAGACCTTTCCCTGAATATTTAAGCTGCTTTAGAGTACTCTTTTCTCTCCATTTTCCCACAAGATTTTCTATCTTTCTGCCTCCTAGACATATGAGTGAAACTTGGATCCAAATGATTATTCTCGTCTGGTTAAGTTGCAGAAACAATCCACTCACTGTCTGTTGCTGCACTTTTTAGACATGCATAGCTTCTGATGCACCTGATGAAGGCATCTTCCTCATTTACTGCCCCAGCCAGCTTAACCTCACTGCCAAATGCCTTTTGCACCTTTTTCTCACTGTCTAGGATTAAGTGTTCTTGTTTTCATTTGTGAGGCCATAGACATTTGTCTGATTTACCATCTCTGTTTGTCTCTTTCTGTAGTTTCTTGTCTACTTTAGAGCTATATGTGTGCGTGTGTGCATGTATATTAAAGAGACAAGCCATTGTTTTGGTTTAAAAATATGTTAGGCTACATTTCATCCTGTTTCTGTTTGGAATATTCTTACAAACTTATCAATAAAGAAAACACCCCTGTCTAATAACCATTTCTGCTGTATCTCTTACCAAAATTATAAGTGAGAAAGTGGTGGTTAGGTTGTCTATTGGGGGATTGTTTATTTATTATTACTAATTCTAAAATGAAGACAATATATAAAAATACCAAGCTACAACTAATCAGTTGTTATCCTTACTGCTTCCTCTTTGAGTTATTATTAATTTCCACCTTTTTCAAATTAGTTATGACTGTGGGTTTGTGTTGTTTCCAGCAGAAGTATAACTCCTACTGGTTTTGTTTTTTGAACAGAATACTCTTGATCTTTTTTAGATCCCTTCATAACAGCTAGAAAGATATTTGTAATAGTCTGACCTTTCTTAATTGTGTTTTGTTGATCCCTTAGTCTACAGGAATGCCAAAACTTAATGAAAGTTACTAATCAAAGTTACTGACTTTTGAGCATTTCATAACCATTCAAGGTTTTATACCCTGAAAAGCACATGTGTAAGGAAGACATTATTACATTGTTTCAGAAATGGGACAGTGGGTCACTGCAAATGAATGCATGCTGTTAAGTTTGTTCGTCACACAATTTTCACCAGGATCCTAATCCTCTAACCTATGTGTCTTTATTGACACATATGCTAGCATTTCAGCTCCAGTCTAGGTTGGACCAAGCAGTCCATTCAGCATAGCTGCCAGCATGGTTCAGAGATCTGTCTGCCAGATGGTCTGCCCAGTATAGAGTGTAGTTAAGAGCTGTGCCATATCTGGCACTTTGAGTGAACTTGACTCCTTAAACAACATCTTCACAGATTTTGCTCTCCTGCCAGCTGTCATGGAGAATTGTATAGAGAAGGTCCTGTACTGCCAAGTAAAGGATTATGAGATAGTTATAATAGCATGATAAATTCCTACTGCTAAGCAGTTAAGACATAGTCGACCTTAAGCACTCTTTTTGTAGGGCACAAAAACTTGAGCAGCATGGATGTGAACCAGGCCACCACATGGCCAAGGGATAAGTAGGGTGGATTTATCCAGGAACAGATGTAGCCAGAGGGACTAATAGTAAAGTCCAAAGAAGGAGTTAAGTACTATATTTAACTTGAAATAGTAACAATAGATTAGACATCCAAGACAAAAATTAAAGATGCCATCCTTCTGACCATGCCTTCCCCAGACTCAGAGACACAATTTTTTTTTCTGTCCTCATGAAAGTATTATTGAACTCAACATCCAAGCCTTCTTTGCAGTGACTGCTATTTCCTAAGTCCCAAATTCTGTGCAACCTCTATGTACACACCTCTAGCTTTAGTCATTAATGCATGCATTTATTCATAAATACCTTATGCTATCCTATAATCATATGAACCTGGGAGAAGAACATACAGTAGCATACTTTTGCAATTAGTAAAAATACTATATAAAGGTTGTTCAAATTTTGGGATTCAGAGAGATAGGGGCCAGAAGGACCAATTGTTCATTGAATCCAATATCTGCTGCTGAAGCAGAAATATAGAAACACTGTGACAGCTACCAAATTCAAGAAAAACTTCTCTCCCTGACTTATGTCTTGATTTATAAAATGCAGCTATCCTTGTTCTTCTCTCCCCCCTCCCTTTTTTACTTTATAATGGTCATAGCTGCCTATAATCCACCATCTATTATAATGAGCAGATAAGCAGATTATGCACAACTATGTAATGAATAGAGAGATGTCCAAGCTAACTCTCATGTGGAGCAGAGTTAGCCTTAGCACTAGAAATATTTCTACTTTTTCTTCACATTGGTTATCTCAGCTTTCCATTGCTACATTCGTGAAGAGCTGATTTAAAGGAATTTTGCACTTCTGGTTCTCTTTCCAGCCACACATCATAAAGTAGTTTTCAAAAGATAGTCATGAGTGTTTCAGGGATTGAGAAACTGAGTCCAGGCAAGTGATTTTTTAAAAATTATGCAGTGAAGGACAAAACCCAGGTTTCCTGACTCACAGTTTGTGGCTCAAAGCACTGTGTAATGCTAAGTTACTTTAGAGGATACCTTTAGATACAGAAAAGAATCAGAGGAGAACAGCATCTCCTCCTACAATTCATGTGCAATGTGTGCGGTCAGCCTCTCCATTTTCTCATTCCTCAGGAGGTCCATCATCTCTCACCTTTTGTTTGTCAAAGCCTACATCAAGTAATGCTGAACAGGGTTAAGAGAAAGGTAGAAAGAACTAGAGAGAAAGAATGGCAGTTGTGCTGCAAAAGGGGACTATAGCAGTCCTTTTTAGCCTACAAAGTATTCAGCATTCACACTTTACATTTTAGAAGAAACTTTTATAATGTCTATCACAGAGACACTACAGGCAAGGAAACCAAGGGAAAATCATAATTAAAAGTGCTTGCTCCTTTGTACATGGCTTTGTTTTTTTTTCTATTTTATTTTGGCAATTTACTTTTGCTTATTAATATTCTTTTATTATTTATAATGTATTAACTCAATCTATAAACCTATTTCCCCAAATTTCGGTCTCACACCTTGAATCAAGATACTCATATCCAATATTTACCATTTGCCACTTGGAAGCTGTATGACTGTTAGAAGAAAAAATCCTTTTGGGAGGAATGTTGAAAGGATAGTTTTTTAAGGGAAAACATGAGAAAGATGTAAATACAGGTCCTAACTCTATTCACCACCTCCTCTTACAGACATTTTGAGCAACCCTAAAGGCTCTTTTTATCCCTTTATGTTCTAATATATCACCCAAAAGCAGCACAGACTCAGAAGTTGTAAGCAGAAATTTGATGGGACATTTTTAACGAGAGCAGCTTACGCAGTTATACTGCACATTTACCTCCTACCTGACATCATGAACATCTTTATATATATAAACATTAAATGGTATGCCTTCACATATATAGGAAGGCTGCTCTGTACCTGTCACCTTAGTTTACTCTGTAGACTACATTTTAGATCTTTAGAGACTTTTTTCCTTTTCTCTTCTTTTTTTTTTTTCTTTCTGTAGTTGTAACAGAGTTCACCCAACAAATAGCTTCAAATAATAATTTTTATTAGTCGACAAGGACAGTCCAAGAAACCCAGAAAGTAGTATTATTGAATCAAATTTGGGTTAACTGCACAGACGAACACAGACCAGAAAGAAATTATTTTCCTATTACATTTTGATTAGCTTGTGGTTGTCTCCAACTTGTAATTTTTCTTTTAAGAAAGTCTGGATTTTGCTCTGGGAGCCTCCCTGACACCATTTGTCTCAGTATTGTCAGTGAAGTGCTGAGGTCCCAGATGAAGTCTTTCAGTTTTGTATGACAGAATTGGCTCCATGTTCTTTCTGTATAAAGTGTATAGTGTTAGTCTGCTTCTCTTTATAAGAGTATTTCATTTTATGAAATGGAAATTAAAGTTCTATTACATACATCTGAGAATATCTCATCCACATAATTTTACAATTATGAATCAGAAAGAGCTGACTACTGACATAATTACCAAGAGGGATATTGCTCTTTTATTCTGGACAAGACTGAGAAAAACAAGCAAACAAAATTCTTAATCTCTTCTTTGTAACCTGCTTTCAATGATATCCTAAAATCCTTCATTTCATTGCAAATGCAAAAGTTGTTTCAAGTAATTTAATAATGATATATGAAAACTGATGAGCTTTTAAAGTTGTTAAGGCACTGAGCTAGAAAGAAAAACACATTGTTTCTAGATTTACAGTATATATTTATTTTTTATTTACAGCTTATAGAGTAGGAATTTGAACCTATTTTCCCTTCTCTGTCTGAGCATTTGCCCCTCCTCCAACAGTCTTCTTATTCACCTGCTGGCTACCTATCTTTCTGACTAGATGAAAAGCAAACTAGTCCCTCAAGTGAGAAACTCATTCAACAGCACGCACTGAAAACACTTCTATAGGTATTCTTTCTGGTCAGGAATACAGTTCACATCCCCTCAGACAGAACTCAGCTTTGTTTTCTCACATTAAGTAAAATAGCTCTATCAGAAATTTGTCAGAAGAATTATGTCTACTGCAGCATTAAAATTGACTAAATTTACCAGAGCTGTAAATAGGCAAGTGTGTGCTATTACATCACACCATCACACATTAGTACTGAAGTAATTTTTAGCTTATATGTCCCCCTGATTTTCAAAAAAACACTAGAAAAATATACACATATACAGTGCCCTTTGTTAGAAACCTCAGTTTAACCCTTTTTCTTAGAGCTTTTTTTTCCGTGTTCCATGAAAGTGCAATAGAAAAAAACAGGCTGCAAAAACCAATGATGAATATGCATTATCATTTAATGAACTATAATTAACAAGTTTTCCTTAGCTTCCTACTTTACAACAAAAGCAAATCAACCAAACCAAAAAAAGTAGACTTGAAGAGGTAACAATAAGCTATTTTTGACCTAGGTGGAGCCAAAGAAATGTTAGACGAAAAGACAAAATTTTAAATCAGGGGTATAATTGAATGACCTCTGACTGAAAAACTGTGCCATAAATTATCTTTGCACTCTGTGGAAACATTCTTCTTTGCCTTTAGAGTAAATCAGACAATTTTCAGGCCAAACCAATTTTCTAAATCATAATTAGACAAGAGGCTAAAATAGGTCTTTGTAATGGAAGTGGGTTATAAATTTAATATGATATCCATAATTCATCCCTGAAGAAAGGTCCTTTACATTCTGAAAGCTTGGATAATCTAACTTAAAGAGCTGGCTTGCTAAATGGTGAAACAGTCTATCTTGCTTAGTTTACTTTAGAACTTTGATTCATACTGTGTTCAGTTCTTTTCCCAGTGGGAAAACTAGATTCTTAAACCTCTTTCTCACACTTATTAAAATAATTCCCTCCTCACCAGGATATCAGCCTTGGGCATGCCCAGTTCTTTTGCTAATAATTTTGTCTTTTTCAGTTCTTAGATGACTACTGAATTATAATTGACTAGTAAAAAGCTTTTTTTGTTTTTGTATATACACACATAAATGCTTAAAATACTATGCTAACAGGAATAAAACAGCCACTGTCATTCAGTAACACATTAGACATTTAGCATACAAAGAAAGAGTGGGAAAGAGCAGTCTGAACAACTATGACAAATGTGTCAATAGGGAAGAATATGTTTGAAAAAAGCTTTACCTTATAAAATTTTAGTTGCAAAATATATATTTTATATAGAAAAAATATTAATTATTGATATTTTACCAAGTAGTCAGTTGAATTTTCAGGTATCCTTTAATATCATGTCAACCTCCTGCCAATTAACATTAAAAATAATACATTTAAAGCAGGGTTTTTTCCATTGCAGTTTTGGTAATTTTAAGTAAACCAGAGAAGAAACAAATGTTCTCCATAAACAGTTATCACTAGTATTTTCCAAGAATTTCGAGAAAGAGTGTTGGCTCCAATTGAGCCACAGTTTCTATCACAGTACAGAAAAATCTATAATCTTTTTACTTTGAAAGCATTGTTTCCATTGTTTCAAGTACTGATCAGAAGTTCCTACAGTGTGTGTCATGAAGAGTAAACATGAAATAAGTATAACCAGATGTTGCTAAAGGCCAGTATAGTTGCATTTGCAAAACTACATAGGTACCAAAGTAAGAAAGCCAGAGTCTCTTTTACAATATATTCTCAATCTGTTGTTCAGCCAAATGACACAGTACTCCTCAACAGAGGAAATAATTACTTTCTCTTAACGCCACTGTACCAGCAAGCAATCTGCTTACTGGATCCTTGATGATATATCACATCTAAAACGTTTGGCCAAAACCACTAACCGTGGGCTTTGCTCTTGTAACAAATTTGCTGAGTCCATTCCTTTTTGACCTCATTTTTAGAAACTGTATTTCATCATTCTGGTCTGATTCTTGGCCACAAGCAAGAATGGCCTCATGCCAACATTGTTTGTCTCACTCAGTGCTGGTCTGAGAATGTTAAATCAACATCTAATTGAGCAGACAAGCTGTCTCTGTTTGCCCCTATGTATCCATTTGTGGTTTTTCATCCCCTTGTGGAAAGACTTTCTCAGAATAAGCCTTTGATTAGATTACAAGCTCTTTAAGCCAGGTATTGTCTTTCTACTAACTGTGTGTACAGATCAACTTTAATAAGGCCTCAAAACTTGTTTGGCTTTTGGTCAATACTGTGATAGTAACAGATAAGTTTATCCAGCTTCTGAATTTCAGTGCTCTGTTTTCTCCCTACAACACGTTGAATGCTGCCACTGCTGCAGCATTTCTTTCTTTCTGCTGTAATTGCCTTCCCTTGCTTATAACCTAGTGAATAATATATGTTCACATTAGAGTGTTTGTCCCTTTGGGAGGACCTTCCAGTCACCTCAGTGTTTTTTCAAACATGCTACTGTATGTGACACTATGAGATAAAGACAGTAGATAACAAGACTGTAGCTTGAATGAGTGCCACAGCTCAGATCTACAAATTCCCAAATTAAAATAAATGGGCCTTTCTGGTCAGCACTGTATATTTGATAATTGGAGCAGTATCTTGCACTTTGAATTATTAGATTTAAGGAATTTTCAAGACAACGGAATATTAATGTTCTCTGGCATTTTCCATATGAAGAAATTAAGGTCCTCTGAGGTAAAATGAGGTCACACAAAAAACAGTACTACAATAAGAAATGTAAATTAGATATATTGCTGTCTAGAATTAACCCATTAAATAAAAGATGAAATTACAGTAAAGTGAACAGCACCAAGATTTTATTGAGTGTCACGGTGGCAAGGATGGTCACAAAAAGCTTGCAATTTTCAGAAGGTGTAAAGCCTGCTATAAAAATCAGGTAACATGATTGCATGCTATCTACAAAGGCAGGAAAGTGTATTTAAACCCAGAAATGTGAAGGATCATGGTTACTAATATCAGAATACCATGTAGGGAATGTGATACTTAGATGACTAACCTTTCCTTTATATCGTGCACCATATTTGCCCCATCATTGGAGGCAGTAAACCCAAGGACAAAGAGAGCAAGGAGAAAGGCATTTGATAATCTTATCATGTAGCTTCTGCAAAATATTCCCCGCAGTGTAGGATTGTTCAAAGTTGCACATGCTGTGTGTTGCTTGCTGAGCGAGAAAACTAGCTGCTGTGCGCTGAGGTATATTGAAAAGAGAAAGAAATTTGGTGACCTGTTAATAGTCATGCTGTGTGTGGTCTCTGCTGCCTACAAGTCCATGTATTAGTGATCATCTGTATCTTTTCCAAACTAGATGCTGGTTAAGTTTTACTGATTGGTACAATGGTTCTTGAGTCTGGGAGAAAAGTAGTTTTTAAATGTTTTCCAACAGCAAGTGACTCTTATACTTCTCAAAAGGAATCACTTTCATCTTGTTCTATTCCCTCTTTTCATTCTTTTCATTGAACATAGATTAACAGTTAGTTAAATCAAATGCAGCTATCCAGCAAAGCTGACTTTTAACTCCAATGTTATTAACTGTAAACCTAAAACACACATCTAAGACTACTTTAAAATGTTGGTATCTAATGTTTGTCATCTATGCAATATTTCAATATCCCTTTAGAAGTCTGGATTTTTGGTAATGCTGAGACAATATAATTTCCACTAAAATCATGATGGACAAAATACGACTAGGTTATCACAACATCTTCAAAAACAAGGAAATCATGAACCTGGGGGGAGGGGAGAGGGGAAGAAAAAGTAAATGGGACTACTTTTCACTTGGGCATTCACTCTGAGATCATCCAAGAAAATTTCCAAGGATTTCAAGAAATATCCACCTGTGGATTTGTTATTAGGACCTTAACTTTCTAGTGGCTGGTTTTCTTACCAGTGTGAAAGGCTATCAAAGGGTACAATGATGTGTGTACAGTTCTGTTGGCTTCACTACAGGAATATTTTCTGAGTTATAGCTACAGAAAATACTGTATTGATACAAAGCGATTTTTTTTCTGGTCATTTCTCTTTCAGTTTGGACAGTGGTTTGGATGGGAAAAGAGCTAGCAATTTTAAAATAGAAAAGTCATAAAAAATAACTATATAACTGGGATAATGTAGACTGAAAAAATATTTTCTTAGAAATATATTTCATACTACTGCATTTTTAAATTCTTCAGAAGTATGATCCCGTGAACATGGAGAAGCAATTAATTAAAGGGTACATTTAAAACATAAGGATATACCACTGCCTGGTTTTTGTATTCAAATAAATAATAAAGAGCACATGGCAATAAGTCATGGAGGTAGAAGCTCCAATTTGTCTATAAAAAAAGGTGAAGAAAAACATAGATGATAAACAGTCTTTTGATATATGACATCAGTACAAAAACTTGCTTACAGTCATGTATCTTTCCTCACAAAATTGCAAGGATCTCATGCTTTGAAAGTTCTTAATTTTTTATATGGAAGAAGTAACCCTGGTTGCTTGGGGAGACAGTGCAGCACATGTGAAAAAAAAATCCTGTGACATGCTAATGGAGAGTAAATTTAAAATTAATACCTTTTTTAATGAGCCACACTTGTTTCCCATTTTGCTCATTCCAATGTTGCATCATAGAATGTTTCATGAATGTTTTTCATAAAATAATGTGGGGCATTTTTTATATTTTTAATAATAGTGTGTTGAATTTGGATAGTTTCATTTGCAATTTAAGTAATGCTTTGTTCTGATGAGATCTCTGGAGGTGGTTTTGACATTTAAAAGTGATGTGAAGAGATTCAAAGTGATTAAAGCTGTCAAATGTTACCCTAATTGTGTGACTGCAATCTTTTCAGCCTCTTTCAATGAGTGTATGCATTATACACGCTGCACAGCACTTCTGTTTAGATTGAGGTTTTTTATTAATGCCATCCTGATTGACAGAAATTATTGCAAGATCACAAGTGGAACTAAATTAGTTTGCCACTGCATTCAAGCAACATGCATAGCCATGAACTTTTAAGATTCGATTATCTATTTAACATAGTCCTTCCTCCTTTCCCCTCAAAACCTAAATTTTAAGGTAGTGAGACATATATTTCACATCTCTACAAAGTCATACTAGTTTATAGGAATAAGAATTTTTCCCCAAGTTAGGATTATTTTAACCACGAGTTTGTATTCAAAATGCTGCTTGAAGGGTCATTTATTTTAAATGTGGTTCTTACCTAAGAAAATTATCATATGTACCCTAATTAATAGCAAACAAGTCAGATTTTCATGATCAATATTTTGTTAATATTTTGCTATGTATTCATGGAGGGTGTAACAATTATTGATACCTTCTTGTCTATTAAAAATAAAAAAGCATCTAAACCATCTTGATACTTTTAGATATTCACGTCATAATTGTTTGGAGAGGTAAAACAGGAGTGGTAATATTCCAATTATTTGAGAATTTTTTAGTGTTGGCTATCTACTGACATTTTTAAGGTAATAGGTCCAAATGCAGAAGTGTATTCACAGATTTGTCTTGCCATACTAATAGGAATAAAAAGGGTAAAAGTGTGTCCTCAAATTAAATGTTTCATGAGGTTTTTTTTTTAATCTTGCAGAGTACTTAGTAATGCTGGTGAAGTTTAAAACCTCTGTGTCATGCCTTTTCAAGAAACAAGACTAAAATATGCTGTGCTTGTGCCTACCAAAATGGTTGGTAACATGCAGCAAGACTTAGATGGCTGTAACTATATTCAGGAGTTTTCTGTAACATTAACTTCAATGACAGTTATATTTCTGAGGATTCTTTAGACAGCAAATGAAGCGTCTGCTGGCATCCAGATTTCAAATGGCCACACAAACACAGGAAAACTTGAAACTCAGATATCAAATATTCTGATTAGTCATGGTGCTCAAAGAGCTAACCAAACATGTAGACTCAAAACCAAATCAAAATGAACTTTAATGCTGATGATGACAGCAATTACTATGACAAGATTATCTTAACTGGGAATATAGTAGTGAGGACATCACACTATAGATTTTAGCAGGCTGCAAACTCTAGATCAAAGAAGGAAAGCAAGGAAATGTCAATATTTGTTTATATCACAAATCAAAATAAGCAAGACAAAAAAAAAATCTGAAAAGTGAAATTTGGGTACAACCAGTGCAAGAAAAAGTTGTAAAGAAGGAAAGACACCCAGCCTACATGCATTCAGTTTTACTTAGGAAGAGTTAGAGGAGGGCGAGTTGCATTTTAAATGAACATTTAATTCATTACTTTCTTGTAGGTAGGATGACCACAGTGATTCTCCATTATTTTTCTTTTCATAGGAAAAAAAAAAAAACCCAGAGGAATGTTTCTACAGCATGATTCTCAGTATCAGTAAGCTACAAGGTAAATAAAGCTTAAAAAATTTCTACATAAGAGACAGAAGGTAAATTCTCCAAAGGAACGTTTTCCCCTTGTGTTTCCCCATTAAATTTTGTTGCATCTTTCTCAAGCTCAGTGAATCATTGTTATATGGGCTGCAGAGGATAGAAGACTTAACATTTGAAATGTTAATTGTTTTAGTAGCAAATTACGATATTGCTTACTCACTGATGGTGATTTATTTTCAGCCTATTTTAATGGCATGTTTTGCGTTGAGGGAATTATTTGTGTCATTGATACCTTTGGATGTTGCGCACTTTTCAATGATGTTACAGTCTCTTGACAACAGTGTTAAGAATTAATTATAATTCATAATTACAATGGTTAACAATAAAGCTCAAGTTTTGATAGCTTTAATGCCTTGTGAGGGTAAGTAATAGAGTTAGGTGAATAATTCATAGCAAATAATTTATTCAGTGAATTTGCCAAATAATGCCTGCAAATAATTCTTTCACTTGTTTCCAAGCAGTTCATTGTATTTCCACATTTGAAATTTGGGGGCATTAGAGTGGACACATGGTTGTTATGGTGTTTTTCTGCTCTCTACTAGTAATTCTAAAAGATAGTATTTTCATTTATAGAACTGATCATTTCTGTTTTACAGAAAGTTCCTCAGAATTTACTTTAAATTGACCAATAAAGCAATTGGTTGAAACGCTTTTACAGTAAACACTGATTTAGAGGTATTTAGATGAGCATTTTTGATTTTTTTTTTAATTCTTGTTTAAATATTGGAGAATTATTGTGATTTTTTTTTAAGCACAACTTACTTTGCACAGCTAGCGTTACTTTACAGTGGAAGCTGCAGCTAGTGTTGGCTGTCTGTAACTTTGATTAGAGTGGAGAGATGTCTGAAAAATTTCAAAATTCAGCAGTCTGCCATTAGATTTAATTTGTTCATGAGGCAATAAACACATGGGACCAGTATGCTGATATGATTCAGATAAGCTTAATCAACATTTTAATTATCTCCTCACTCAGCTGCCTGTTATAGTGGCCATACTTTCACATTATTTCACATTAATGGAGTAAATAACTTGTGTTACCACCACATATGTTAATTTATCTTTGTCATTCAGGCTGAAGCACTGCCATTACACTACTTAATCCAAGCTGAGTTTTGGAGCCAGTAAGCGTGCAGGTGCTAAATGCTGTACTGAAATGAGGATGCATACAACTCTTCTGAGTAAGAAGCTACCTAGCTGCTTCATAGCAGGAGCTTATGTTCTGAAAAGAGAGTGAGTGAGAGAGAAAGACCTTTCCTCAGATTTTCACCCCAGTTCTCTTTTAAATGAACATAAATCCACAGTGGAGTTTTATGTAACTCTACAATGACAGAGCTTGCTGTTACCAAGCATATAAAAATGTGAGGAAAACCACGCTGTGTCAGACCAAAGGTTCACCTTGCTGAATATTCTGTCTTAAGCAGCAATCAATAGCAGGTGTTCAGGGTGGAATATAGAAAATTGATGAGTACAGACAGCTTCATCCTTTCTCTCTTAGATCTCCCTAACTTTCTCAGCTTCCTGAGCTGGAAGTCCATTGAAAACTACCACTAGTAATTGTCCCAAATAATTGCTCAGGCTGAAAAATGGCAAGTTGATACAGTAAGAATTATTCAGTTCTCAATGAATGTATACCCCCAGCACTCTCAGAAGTTTATAAATCCTTTAAAATTATTACTCATATTACTCACGTATCTAAGCAATTTCCACTATGCTGATTGAAAGAGTCTATCTGTTGGGCAGATGTAAAGATGTAAATACCAAGCAGCATGACTCTGGCTTACAGATACTGCAAAATGCTTCATGATATAATTAGAATAACAAAGATTGATGTGAAGTTAATAAAGAAAGCTTTTTAATCACAATTGCCATTCCCTCCTCACCTGTATGCAGATATCTTGAAAGCAAGCAGACTCTTTGTGCCATCTGAAGGAAACTGATACCAAACCTCTTGGCATTCCAAGACTGCTTCTCTATTAGTGGATATTGAGAGTTTGAATGGGAAATGAAAGAAATAAAAATAAAAGCCTGCTTTCTTTGTATACCATATTGTTTATACTTTAATGTAAAGTTAAAATTCATCTCACGAGGATTGGAGATGACACTACTTTCTTTCAGAAGTATATTAGAAGATAACTAATTATATCGTCTTCTGACAAAGTCTTTAACTTGCACCGATTACATATACACGGGGAATAAAGATTCTCTTTTATGAAGTATGTAATACACTTCTTTAGCTTGAGTAATAGACTTCATACTTTATCCCAGCAATATTTACTAAGTTTTGGAGCAGGCAGGATGAGACTACAGCAGTGATTATGAAGTCTTATTTGAGGCTGCATGTATTACAAGGAAAAAAAATCCTAAACCAAAGAATTGTTCAGTTGCTGCTAGTTAACTTCTTCTAGGTACGTGTGTATTTCATGTCTACTTCTTATACTTCTGTGGATATGTGCAGACATTTATTTGGATGTGAACTAACGGAACATTGAACAAATATAGGAATTTTGGCTGAAGTAATATCGGTGTCCTTCGACTTTCGCCATGATACATTTCAAAGGGCACTACCTCAGCTCTTTTATCAAAGCTGATCTCTTACTATTAAATGCCCCACCCACTAAAATTGCCTTCCTGAGATAAAATTCTGACAAAAAAGATCATTCTTCAAATGATGTCTGAGAACTTTAAAAGTTCAACACTTGTCAGTCATTAAGAGATTTGGGATCTTAGCACTGCCCATCACAAAGGGCTGTAACGGTCTTGATATCCTGCACTTCCTAAGGCACAGGAGTTCCATCAAATGAAATGCTGCTTTGGGTTGAATTTGAAGGCTGACTTAGGGAGAAAAAAAAATAGGAAAAAAAAAAGATAGGTTATACTTTAAAAAACAATGCCTTGGAGAAATGAGAAAGAAGAAATTGGACAATGACCTATGAAGTCTTTTTTATCTATCCTCAATTACATAGGAAATTTGGGCTTCTTTTTCTAATAAAGAGCTAATACAGACCCCATGTCACTCACAGCACAGATGGCTGTGGGAATGTGAAGTCTATTCACTTAAAGCAAAACCACATCTTCATAACTGTAATACAGAAGAAGGCCAAAGAAGCATTTGTTACACATTAAATTGCACTTTCCCAGAAATGCTTTGTTTAGCTGTTAAAAATATCCAGTTGAGCATGTGGATTTCAGATTAACAGAATGTATGGTTTGGGATGTGTAATTTGAAAAGCAGGTAGAGACCTTTAGATCGTTGACACTTCTAAAATTAAGTAGAAAATAAGATGATAGATAAAATCAACATATTTTCCAATACTTGACAATTTTTTAATTTCAGCCTGTTTTAAAATGAAAAATATGTTATCTGGAATGATGGCATTTTGAAGGGTATCTTAGAAACCTTCTCATGGCTCTTCTCTTGTTGCAATGAATGATGTCTTTCCAAAACTTTTTGGCAGAACTTTTCTTACACTTTAAGTTAGAACCTGACATTTGCTCATGGATGTATTTCAATATTTATGGTAGTTTTTTAACAAAAGACATCCCTTGTAACTCAGAACTATCAACATATGTGATTTAAATCAATACTGTTTTACCTAAACTCGACACTTGAATTTGCTGACTGGAGGCAACTCAAGGCCTTAGAGTTTCTTACTGACTTTCTGCACTGTCTACCTGCCTTGCAGAGTACTTTGTCACCTATGCCTTTCTTCAGCTCTGCACTGCATGTTGGCCTCACCTGCTGTGGCTTACTGCTTCCAGCACTTAACAGAATTATGCTCTACTGTGTGGTGTGTGAAGTGTCTGAGAATGCTGTTCTCAGAATCTCAGTATTCTTTAGTTTCCTGTCACAAAGGAAGGACCTGAACAGTCACGTGAAGATGATGGGTAGGAGTAGGAAGAAATTAAGTGTCTCAGGAACACTTTTAAAGTAGGGATTTCAAGCTACAATTGCTGACAGAGAAGAGGTAGAGATCTTAGGCTCTCTGTTTCCAAGGGAATGGATAGTAGACTTTCTTTATCGTGAGAGGAGAGTGAATAGTCTCTAAACAGCAAAGAATTCCCATGTGTGCCCTAGAGAACCAGCAAGTCTGAGGAAGGTTCCAGATTCAATGTACTTTTTGTCTTGCTTATTTGGAACAGACAAGCAGTCCATGAGCATGGGATGCACGCAAATACAAAGCCAGGCACTTTAGGCAGTCATGAGACAATACTTCACTACAAAGTAGGTTAGCTGCTGTCTCAAATATTGTTTAGAGTCATATCAGAATAGTGCGAAGGAAAACTTCGTAAAGGAATAGTTTATTCAGGATTCTTTACAATAAATGACTGTAAAAAGTTTCTCAGACAAACATTTCACAGAAAATACCTTGTCTCCTGAAAACAAGCCCACTCTGCAGAATGGAATCCTGGTGTGCTGTTTAGATATGCTGGAAATATACACTACAAAGTATTTAGTAATACTACAAGAGAAGGGAATATGAGTAGCCTGAAAGGCTGGGGCGGTGGGGGGAGAATGAGCCTGTAAAAAGATAATATTTAACACTTATGGGTAGCATTTCATTTTCATTGCACTTCACAAACATTGACTGATTAATAATCTCATGACAATACACTGAGTCAGGCAGTACATTTCCTTCCTATTATTATGCCCAGTAGCTGGAGGTAGTGAACGTATAGTACTAGATGGGGATAGAGGGGACACATCGAGAGCTGTCTGAGTTCTCAGTAGTACCCTCCAGAATTCTTCCTTATTATTTTGATGTAAGCAAATTTTAGCTTTTGAAATCAGAGCCCACAGAGTGCCCCATTAACAATATTCTGCTGGCAGTACTGCCATTTTTTCGTTTCCAATTAGGTGAGTTCTTTGTGTGTGGCAGCAATGCCAGTCATTCGTGTCTGCAATATATCTGTTGTTTCTGTTGATGGGGACAGGGGAAGGAAAGAGGCACTGAGAACAGGCAGCAAGTGGTATGCTCTCAGCAGCTGTCACTGCTGTCAATTACTTGGTTTTCATTTATAAAAGGCAATATGGGATCTTTAGCTTTTCTAGTACCTAAGGAAGGCTGGTTGGCCATTATTGATTTTATGTAGTCCGAGGGAGCTGCTCTCACACAGAATACAGTGAGTTGTGTGCTTCTTGCTGCTAGCTCTTGTGCCACTTATTGTTTTCAATTATTTATAAAATCCAAGGCACACCACAGAACAGTCCCCATGGTCTCTAAGACAGGCTGCTATTACGGTGCTCCATCCACGTGCCTACCACTTTCGTAACAGGAATTGACATGAGTAAAATGTTCTAATGAAGTCTGATGCATCATGAAAGCTTGGACAGTCAAAAACTATGCAAAATCTGGTCTAACCATCATAAGCTGCAAATACCATGGTCATCACTTTTCCAAGTACCCACTGTTATGTCACTGGTTATCAGCAGTTTAATGTGCTCTTCTGCAAATGAGTCCATCTGTTTTTTTTTTTGTCCTGGCTTCTCTAAGTGTCTTGTGCGGATAACGATATGAAGAGATTTGTTTTCTGTAGTGAGAGAGACTACTTTGAGTAGCTCAGAAAAGTAAAAGAACTCTGCTTTTCTCCACTCAAAAGATCCATGAAAAAATGTTGGAAAGGGCTTCAGAAGAAGTTTAATTGCAGGCAGATATTGAGCAGAGAAAAAAATTAAAAAAAAAAAATTAAGGGGAAAGAGAACCAAGAAGTCATTCCTGGTCATACTGGAAGTTAGGAAAGAATGAGAAGCTGAACTGCTTACCATTTCCATCCACCCTCAATGTTGGGGCTAAAAGAGGTCATTAGAGCTGCGGTCAAACCAGGACAAAAGACCAAAAGACCTTGAAGAAGTGCCTGTGATCCCAGAGAAGGAGATTGGCTGAAACAGAACTCTTGTGGGAATTTTTTTTTTTTTAATTTTGTTTAATTGGGTTTTGGTTGGTTGGTTGGTTGGTTTTGGCAGTTTTTTTTTTTTTTTTGCTGGTGTTGCTTTGTTTGGGTTTTGTTTTGTTTTGCTTTTCTTAATTATTCTGGAGGGGCCTAAAGATTTTCCAGTTCTCTGCAAAGCTACAGTAGGACATAAAAGGAGACAGTTTCTTTTGTTCAATGAAGGGTAAGCAGAATACGAAAGAGCTGGTAAAAAACCCCCATAAACCAAAAAATAATTTATTGACTGGTAAAGAAACAGAATTCTGAAGTGCATTAGCAGGTGTTTCCAACCAAATCACTGTTTTACTTATATTGGTATATAGCATACCCAAAGATATTTCTAAAAATAAACAACCTGACTCAAACCATAGGGACCTCATTATATTTGCTTTCAGATAAGTATCTAAAATCATTCTGTCCAAATTAGAGTACTCATATTACTAACAATCACAGAACATAAGATCTAGTAGTGGCATTAAGAATTTATAATGTTGAAAAGTGAGCATAATATAGTAGATGCAGTTTGCTACTTTCAAGAAGCTGATGATGTTTTTCACATTTGATGTTATTAACATATCTTCTTACAGTACCTGACAGTATAAGTGATATGCTTTGTACTTTTTATTTGCTTTGAATTCTGGTCCTATCTCCATACCTCCTGACTTGATTCCCAGAAAAAGGTATATAGAATATTTTGTCTTGATTATTTTTGTTTGTTTCTTTCTTTTTTAGTTAACCTAGATATACTCTTTAAATAGTGTTTTTGGTTTCTTTTTGTCTTAGTATGGTCCTAGCAAAAGCAATGCAACTTTTTACTATACTTCCATAAAAAGTACTGGGAAAATACTTCTAAAATTTACCTTCAAAGTATCTTAGCAATTTTTGCTCTTTTTTTTTTTTTTTTTTAATTCTGTAGCTGGTAAATTCGTACTAAATTTCACATGGGAAACAACCATAGAGAAGTGTACCAGCATGAAAATATACTTATGAAGATTTTTCTGAAGTACTCTGTCAGCTGCAGTCTCACATGCTTTCAGAGGCTTCTTGGTCTAAAGGGAGCAAAATTTTTAAATATGTCTTTCTTAAAGTGTCAGCCATTGATGCTGTAGTTCATAGCATCTTCCCAGCTTACTGATACCACAGGTGAAGAGCTAGATTCTCCTTTCTAGCCTATGACACATAGAATTAAGGGGCATAAGAAAGCTAAATATATGAAAGAATGGGTCACATATATTCTAGGTCTATGTATATAGCAAGAAAAGAAATCAAGATACTGGAAAATTGTATTGGAATGAACAGAATTTTCACTGATTGTGTCAGTGGAACTTAAAACCAGCCCATATTAAAACAAAACCCAACCAACCAACCAAACACAACCTTCTGCTTGAATATAACAAATGCTGCAAATTTCTTGTTAGCACTTGTTCATCCAATAACTTATTAAATCAAATAGGAAATGCACTGTAAAAACTTTATGCAAGGAGAAATATGAGAGGCAGCAGCATATAAATGGCACAGTAAAGAATGAAGATACAGTTTTAGACCTTATTTTTCAAAGAATGTTCTTTGTAACTGGCCTCTGTGACTTGCATGAAGATTTCCTCTGAGTAAGCAAGGTCAAACTCAGACCAAGAGGTCTCCCAGACAGATCACTTTTCAGGGTTAAGGCTACTTGTAACACAATCTCCTGTGTTGTACAGGTAGATCTTATGTTCACTCCTTGCCTTAATGTTCATGGTCTGAATAAAATTTAAGCAACTATTTCCATGGCAGATTTGATGTTTTTCCTAGATACTTGAAAATATACTAAGGCCACAAACTGTAAATGTGTTAGAACTATAAGAGAATTATCATAAGAAAGGACTTAAAACAGTCAGGCAACATTATACACTTCGAGGTGTTATATTTTTTTAATCATATTTTAGATACATTATTTAAGATAATAATCTTTGAGGACATAAGAGAGTATTTTGATCCCTTTAATAACATTTTCTGTGAGTCAGAATATCAGATAAGAGAGATCTGGTTTATGTTACAATTGATAAATAGTTTCTGCTTCTAAAGCCCGATATGTGACTAAACTAATCATAAACTAATTTTCTTCCCCAAAATGTACTAGAAAGCTTAAAAGATGGTAAAATAAAATTATTGCCTCCACAGAAAGACATTTTTGAGCACAGGGATGTACAATACTGTGAAATTTTTGAAGTTTAAAAGAGAGAATAAAGGAAATATAAAGACATTTTAAAAAATTATTTAAAGTAGGTTCAGTCATCTGTTCATTTTTACACTCTAGCACATGTATATTCCCATTAATTCAATTATAGAGATTTGTAGCACTGCATAGGTGCAAGGCAACTTTCCATGTGAATTCACCTGTAGAATCACAGCCTAAATGATAAACTATGTGTCTAGGACTGCAAGTTATATACATTCATTTGCACATAATGAACAAAGGGTCTAAAGAAGAGTGGAAACTGAAAATTAAGTGTATTTAAATAAAGATGTCTTAAATTACTTGATCTAGAATTGAAGAAAAGTTATATTAACATCTCAGTAATCAATCAGAGAATTTTGTATTCCCAGTCTAGATTTCTAGAAATCTAGCTTGCCTGGAACTAAACAGTAATAGCAATAGCAGTAGCAATACTAACAGTAATAGTGACAGTAACAGTAATATCAATAACAGTGATATTAATCATGGGAAGAGTTCTTTAATTTTTTTTTACAAAACCAAACTTTCAGTCCAAAGTTCATTTGTACATCTTTTAGACATCAATAAAATATTTCCCTCTCTATTTAAACATGCTCTTTTAGTCTTAAAATATAAATTGGGAATGGAGTGGAATTTTCAGTATATCTCATAACAAAATTTGTGTAGAAGGCTCATGTAGTCTTGCAGACAAAGTGCACTTGGATGTCAGCCAAGCTGTAGAGGTAGTTTTGGAAATATCTAGTTAGACATCTATGATATTTAAGCATCATAAAGTTAGTCATCCTTGATGAGCAAAAAGGTCCTGTTATCTGATTTTAGAGTAAGCTGAGTACATTAAAGATTAAATTCGTGTCCTGTCAAAGTCAATAAGGAAGTAAGTAGGAAAGATTTAATCCTAATAATTGAATCTGGATCACATTAATATATTATGTGAAAAATTCTTTTAGCTGAGTTTTTTCACTAAGACAACAGGATGGACCATCCAGATGTTTTCTTCACTTGGAAACTGTTGTTTCTGTATTCTGGAGGTAAACATTTCCTCTGAAAACTCCCTTTTTCTACAGAATTTAATAATTTCATAATTTCCAAAGAGTTCCAATTTGATTACTATTTGACCATAAACTTAACCACACTTGTTTGATTGGGTCCATAATACTAACAGAACCTACATTTAATTCAGTATGCAGTTTCTTGTTGAAATTAATGATTTATACAATTTGAAATGTTGTTGCTTTAATAGCCAGCTATGAACAGAGAGATTTAGAAAGAAACATTATCATTAAGAGTGTTCATTCCAAAGAAACTGTCACCAGCTTTGATAAATGGACATAGCCTAATAAAAGTTTGATGCCCAAACCTCTCCACTTTCTGACAGCAAGTTTTAATATCTCCAAAATGAAGCTTTGTAGTAAGTAAAATAATGAAATTGTGTCCAGAGTTCTGGAGCTTTTATGACTGGGCACAAGGCTAAACAGGACACTATGTACTGTACTATAATCAAAATTTCAGTAAATCATGTGGTTACTGAAAGGTAGACAGACTTTTATTTTCTTTTTGGTTTTTCTTTCCTTGCCAAAGAATAAAGAAATAGTGATTAATTTATGTGTTACAACTTAAATATGCAAATCTTAAAAAAATGGTGTGGTTCACAGACTCAAAGTTCAAGTTTAGGTTTTTATTTAAAAGCTTATAAAAAATTAGAGACCCTCAGGAACTGGTTCTCAACTTTTATCAACAGATGACTCTCTATTGGACTCAATGCACATTGGGGAAAATCTGGTTGCTCCTACATGTATAGCTGAGGGATTTTTTTTTTTATTCAGTCAGCTGACATTCTTATTCAGGAAATGAAGCAGGAAATAATTTCATTAACAGTGAAAGAGGATAAATGTAGTGAAAACCAAACAACACAGGGTCACAGGATCAGACATTAAGTGGGTGAAAATTGGCATAGCTCCATTAAAAACAATGTCACTTTACACCAACTGAGAATCTGGACCTTAGATACTTAATTAAAGTTGATTCCAAGATATTAAACAAAGGCTGTTATCAGGCTTTCTGGATTATTGTGTTGCTCTTACCTACAGTATTTTAACCAAGGGAGTCCAAACTGGTCTTATTAAAAATAGATTAGCATTTGTCAGGATATGGAGAGGGCTTGGCATAAGACTAACATACCCTTGAATCACAAAACTGTAATTATTTCACTATATGTGGAGGAAATGTTCAACAATGTTAAATATCGTATTTGTGTGACTATGGCAGTTCAGATTTGAAAAATTGAATTTATTAAGATTCAGAAAATCCTTCCAGAAGCTAGGAAAGAGAGTCCTAACATTTATCTTAAATTGAAGGAGTTATCTTGGGACTTCCTCTCTTTTTTTTCCCCCTGTTCATTAAAGAATATATAAATAAATAAATAATCACCCTCTACCTTTGATAGTTTGTGAAACACTTAACAATGAAGTCACTAAGAGTCAGACAATAAAGCTGATGGAATGGTGACCTAATTGTTTTGTGTGTTTGGAAATGGATAATGGCTAAACTTTCAGAACAATGCATCTGCCTGTTGAAGCCTGAAAAAGAAAGGACCTCAAGTGTGATCTTTATAGCCTTATTAGGCTATCCTCTTCCTGATTTGGGCATCCTGGTTTGAGATATTACATCCACCCCATTAACCCCTAATTGCTCATTGTCACCTAGCAGCTGGATATCAGCATAATTTGTTGGCAAAGTGCTTTTTGTGAACACTCCCAAGTATCTTTACAGTAAATTCAATCCTGTTAGCTCAGACTATTTCCTTAAACTGTTTAAATAACACAGCTGTTTTTGCAACCTGCTTCACCACTGAGTAGTGAGAGCAATGAGCATCTTCAAAAGGACAACAATCAATAGGTGTTGGCTGTAACTTTTAAACCAGAACAGCTGCTTGCAGAGCAAACATTTGTCTATGACCAGCCTTCCATGGCCTCCTGCTTTCCCCAGCTTAGTGGCTGTAGTGGACCTGAGGCCTGTGGGCTGCCTGAACATTTTAAGAGGCAGAGCTATTTTTTTCAGAATGCACAGAGAGACTTAGAAGCAGTTTTGTTCCAAGTGGTACAGGATAGATACTTAAGAATATAAAGTGAGATTGCGCTGTAGATACTGAGAATACAATCTGACCTCCTGGTTTTGTATCTTATTAAAGTGTCTGTAATTAGAACTAGTCTGTTCATATGTTTTTTAAAGCAATGATTAGACTCTTCTAATCTAGGAAAAATCTGGATAGTGTGTGTAATGACAGCTCTGTATCTGGATTCACATGACTAGGAAAACCCAGGTCAGCTTTTATTAAGGACAGTTGGAGTTTACCAAGGAGAAATATCAGCTCAAGCTTTACCCTAAATGCTGTGGACTTATTTTATCTATATTTTATCCCTACTTAGATATTACAGTCACAAACATGAAGTATATTTTTGCAGGTCTCAGTTTGAAAGTATTCTAAAAAATCTGAGGAAAAATACAGTTCCTCTTCCTACAGAGCAGCTTATTATCTTGCTTTGTGGGATCTGAAATTTTTAATGTCCACATTGCAGAATTACTTTTCATAATGGTAGTGATTTAGCACTTACCTGGAAGAAGAAGTAAATTTCTAAAGAACGGAGAATGCCTAACTCCAGACTTGGCCAAGAACCTAATAAAGAAACCAAATGTGTTGATTGGATGAACAGACAAAATGTTAATTCTAAGTTAAAGCAAATTTTTCAATGCCTTTCACTTTGAACAGAATTCTTGTTTGGATGAAGTTACTGAAGGGAAAAGAATATAGTTAGGCCTTACAGCTCATGTCTTTTATATTGTTTAGAGTTTAACAGTGTTTCTAAGACATTGTGGTTCTTCAACCAAAGCTGGGACCACATTAACTTCACCATGCTAAAATAGGAAGGCCTGTCAAACAGGCTCTGGGACATGCTTTTATATTTGAAAATCTGGCCTTTCATTGATCAATCTGCCACTTGTCTTCTACATTGGATAAGACAACAAAGCACAGGTCATGCAGAAAAAGAAAAACTATTATTTCAAGGACAGTTTTTAGGTAGTATTGAGAGGTTGCACTGAAACTTGTGTCATGATCTGCAATCACAGAAAGGTGTGTTACATTTAATAACAGCATAAACATTACTATTGTGTTTGCTAATAACGTTTATTAACAATAAAGTCTGAAATTACTGTTAATCTTTTGATCTACAAAGAAGATAAAAGTTTATAGCTACAGAATACAAGTTGGTATCTAAAAGGAAGCTTAAGATGAAACATATTTAATATTTTCTTTTGAAGAAAGTGAATAAGCATTTCACTTTGAGTGAAACTATGCCATGTCACAAAATGAAAGTCAAAATACAAAAGGCTTTTGGTGCTGTACAGGTATGGAAACATTTTGAGACAAATTACACCCTAATCTTGATGAAATTGCAGAGCAATAACTTAACTGAAAATTTTCGTCACTATGAGATATGGATAGTCTTAAATTGCTCCAGGTACTAATCTGTTTTAGAAGTGTATGTTTGTATTTTCTAAACAGATTCCCTGCTGTGTCTTCCCCAGATGACTATATTTTAGAGTCAGTTTATGTGCATGCATGAATTAATGTGCATGTATGAATTACTCACTATTAAATATTTGCCAGTCCAGAACCATCCAAATTTAAGCTTTGGATCAAATCTGACACTCACTGGCACCTGGACAAACATATTAAAGCACATATTCTGTGTTTACACCCGGGTTGGCTTTAACTTTGCATATGTCTTCCTCCTGTAGAAAAGCTTCCTTGAACACTGCACAGTACAGCACAGCAGTGATATTTCTTTGTTTCCAAAGAAATCCAAAATACAACAACATGCATGTAGATTATTAAAGCAAAATGCAGGGTAGATAATTTCCTTCTCTTCAGTTGCTAATGTACAGTATGTTCTCCCATCTCCTCCCACTTAGTGAAATGACTCCAAAAGAAAAATATATCTTTTTATTGAAGTATACGGGATTAAAGTGAATTATTAAAATGCATAAAAAGACAGTAATGCATAATGTGGTTTGTGACAAAATGTACTGTAACCTTAACTGTAATTATATCAAATATATTGATTTAAATTTCATAATCAAATTGTGCAGGTAACGATCCATATCTTTGGTAATTGAGTTGTGTGTGCAAATGTAATTATAGTAATGGTATAAAAATTTGATGATGCCATCTAGATTAGATTGAACTTTGGGTGTACTTTAAAAAATATGCAGGGATTCATAAAAAATCAGTTTATGTGGAACTATATCATAACACAGAACTGATGTTTTCCTGAGAATGGATCTTAATCCCTGCTAAAAATGTGGCAGAAAAAGTTCCAAACAGGAAAGCATCTTCAAGTTTGATGTTTCTGTTAAAGTTAAGACATCAGCTCTGTTTTGCACAGAAGCAATATTAAGTTCTTCCTGAATGGACCTTTCTGAGCTAGCAGCACTTTCGAGAGATGCTAAGAAATTCAGTCCTCAAGTCTGCTCAACTTTAAACATAATGACCAGTAAGATTTCATTTTGTAGTGTAGAAATTATTATTTTAAAATAATAAAATAAATAATAAAATAAAATAAAATAAAATAAAATAAAATAAAAATGTCAGTCATTTATAAAGTACCAAATGATGAGTTATCTGGAACGATATACATAAAATGGCCTTGTTATCCAATTCTTTCTTGGGATGGCTAACAGTAAGCAGTGCCTATAAATTTACCTGTCACACAACTTTTTTTCAGAGTGAAAGATAGAAGTCCTAAAGTCCTAAACAAAATTTTAAAGATCTGCACAGAAAAAGGAAAAAAGTTTTTAAAAAAGAAAAAAATTAAACTATCTCACTATTTCTGGGGAAAATTCTTCCCCTTGTGATGTTTTCAGCTCACATAGAAATTATTAACCTCTCAATAGTCTCTATATGTATGTTTTTTAAAAGGAGGTTCAAAAGTTGAATTAAAATTTATGAATAGGTATGACTTTTCACTCACTTAATGGAAATTGCTTTGAGTTATAAAATAACAGATATTTTCTATAATAAATTCTCATCAAAAAAGCTTCTGTGACAGAATTGTCCTCACTGAAATGTATATTTTGATTGCATAAGTAATTTCAAAACCATAAACATATTAAAATGTTGTGTGTATATCTTCTCTAAATCTGCATTATTCTCATACCAAAATACTTAAGGATGTATATTTTTCTTTTCAAAATCAGTTATATAGACTTTCAGATTAATAAAATGTGTTTTGAAAGGATTTGGAATGCAAAAGACATAGGCAAAATTTGAATATGTGTATGGATAGCAGTGTGTGGTTATTAATTATTCAGCTAATTAGAGTTTTCTTATATCAGGCACAGGAAAATACATTGTATGTTTCTGTCACATCTGATCGTGCATACCATTCTAACATCAAGGAGCACTACTCTTTAGGATTAAGAAAAAAAATCATGAAACATAACTTCACTTCCTAAGACAAGATGTGTCTAACACTAATTGAAAGAAATGATGAAATTTGGAAAAAAAATAGGGTTATTTTATTTTTTATTTAGTTTCTCTTTCTGTCTTTATTGGGAGGAGATATATTGTGTACAGGAAATATAGAAATAGGAATGTTTCATATTGTTTCCTTGTCTTCTCTAGGTCATATTTGAAAAAAAGGGTAAACAAAAGAGTTCAATAGAAAAGTCATTGTTTTATAAAGACAAAGTGTTACTTTCATGAAAAAATTTAGTAATGAAAAAAAGCAGTAAGATCCTTTATCTGAACAGAGGAGAAGAAGAGGAGGTGACAAGGAATCATATCTCATAGTACTAGTTTTCTCAAAACTGCAACTGTGGTTTACAGTAGGTTTTAAGTAATTTTTTAAAGGTTCTATTCATGTCACAAAACAAACCACTAATGTTAATTTCTGTTAATAAAACAGAAATGCTTCCCATATAAATTAAAGTCAGTGACATAGAGTTTAGCATAGTTGGCAGTATATTTACTCAGTTACAAATACACTTTACACAAATCTATCTGTACAAGGAGGGAGAAATTCTATCAGAGTGATGGCCAGTGTCTTTCATGTCATGGGCCAAAAATACCCCTGAATGAGTTAGAGGGCATAAGATGGGTACCAGATACATCTCAGACATATGTAAACCATACAGTTAGTATTCTTACTGGATTTTTTATTAAAAAAACCCCAAACCACAAAGAAACCCCAAGAAACAAACCAACCAATCAACCAACTAATAACCAAACCAAACCAAACCAGCCTATTAATCAATATATGACAATACTTTTCACTTCAAACCATGCAAAGGTTCCAAGCTACACAGTCCATCCAAAATTTTATCCAGAAAATCTAAGTTCCCATCACATATTTTGGATAAGAGGATATATGAATCATTAAAAGTCTGGTGTGCTTGAGTCTTATCATCGCTATGATTTTCCACAACACAGCAGCTACATGGATGAGAGACTGATTCACATGCTAATCCTGCCTATTTACAGAATCCCAGAATCCCAGAATCCCAGAATGTCAGGAGTTGAAAGGGACCTCAAAAGATCATCTAGTCCAACCTCTCTACATCAACGTTTGTAACTGTGATGTCATTGTCAAAGTTTAATCATGTCACTTGATAAAAACCATAAAACAGAACAAAGAAATATGTACTTATTAAACTCAGATACAGTTTTTAACCATTTCACAAAGTAAAAAATGAGTGATTAATTTTTTATATACACAAAATGTCTAGAGAATAGACATATGCTTAAGTATTTGAGATTAAAAAAATAATAAATGCAGATGGTCTTAGATTTGAAGGGGAACATGAAGCAAGATTTTTTTTTTTTAACTGGCATTTATAATTAGGACTCTAAGCTTATATTTAGCCACTGGACACCTTCTCTGTTTGATATGCTTCTGAACAAAAAATATTTTAACCTTTGCTATTTCTTAGATGCTGTGCCTATTTATATGCTAAGAAAATAAACAAGTACCTCAAGAAATCTTGCCAATAGATCTCAGTGTTTCTTAAATTTACTTTAATCCTCAGAATAAATAAAATAATCAAGTAAGATCACAGGACCAGGATTAGAAATTCAACAGCAATGATAATATTCAGATCATCTTACTCTGATTCTTAAATAATCTTGTAACTAAATTGATTTTTCAGAAAAATGAGTGGTTTTGAACAGAATTTTCTTTTAACTTAATACCAGTTCATTTCATCTCCCTGCCTCCGTAAGTCAGCAGTTGTCAGAAGCATAATGTGGTTTTCTTGTGACATAATGCATTTGAATTTATTCATTTCTCTTTATTGATCTACTTATGAGTCTTAATAATGTAGAATTATCAGAATTTCTTTGTGAAGTAATAAATGGGTTTCTGTTTGTAGAAAGGCATTTATTTTGTGAGCTAGATGTACAAACACTAAGAATATCAGTACTTGAGACTTAAAGGTATCAGAGAAAATAGTTATGAAAGGAAAAAATACCATTAAATGTTCAGAGGGAAAAAAGAAGATTTAAATTTGAAAATTTCTATGAAAAATATTGATCTCCTTTTTATTAACACATTTTGTGTGCAACACAATTTTGGAAGTTAATGTTTTCTGTAGCTTATCCTAGTAAGAAAATCTTTCTCTTAGGAATAAAATTATAGCCTTGAATTTCTTAATTCAAACTTTCAAAAGCTTTCTGAGTGAAAAATCAAGATTTTTATTTTCTCCGTCTTTTATTTTTGCTTCCCCCCCCCACCTTTAGTAGTTAAATGACTTTGGCTGTTCACAGTGCGGTTGTCTCCTACTTATACTTTAAATAAATGACTATTTCAACTACCTTGCATACTTACCTCAAATTTCTTGCTGATCATTCAGTTTCATGAGCTGTTTTACAGGAAGCTGAAATAGAAGTTATGAATACTATCTTTTCATTTCTGATACATGTTTAACTTCCTTAGTAAAAAGCTCTTATTACCCATTCAGTAAAATAATATGCTGCTTTACACACTTTATAGGCGTAACACTTTTGAAGAAGCTATTCTTCAGAATACTGTATTCAGCTACAATATCTGGTTTCTAAAATCCACAGGTGTCTTTCTCAGGCATGAATCCTGCTTTTTGAAAGAGTAATCTAAACTATTTAAACAATTCAGTAGATATGTGCACTTACCATGCACATATCTGCAATATTTATTTCTAACTGCTTTCTGGAGTCCCATTTCAATCAAGTATATACTCACATCAGTAGTTGTCATGTTAGTGAACTAACAAACAAAAAATAATTAGAAATGGTGCATAAGAACCTGAAGTATATGGGCAGAACACTTATGTAGTGGAAGGTACTCATGATTTAAGGTTTTGGGGGCTGAATCAAGCATCTGCTAGGTAAAAAAAAAATCATTCACATTGGATGTTTTGTGTTTAGGACCATCAGAATAATGATTCAATTCAAATGTGAAACATGTTCTGTTGCTCTATACACACTTAAAATATTTTTTACAGCTCACAGAGTGTGATTGCCTATGAAATATTAACACCCTAAGAGAGTGCTGAAACAGCAGAGGGTCATTACAATGCTGGCAACAAAAATTATCTAATGCACTATCTAGAAATATGAGAGGAGGTAAATCTGGAATGTGAATATCAAATCCTTAAGTGTTTAGAGTCATGCACATGCTTACACAGTCCTGGGAAAACAAGTAAAGGGTAATAGTTACAAAATCATTGTCTTAATAATAGATACATAGGCTCACATCCAAAATTTTTTTCAGGAAGTTAACAGCAACATATATCTACTGCACAGTAATTTAAGATTCTTATTTCATAAGCCTTTTGGGTTTTGCCTTTTTTTATACACTTGACTTGCATGTACTAGTAAAACAGAGCCTAGTTTGTGGTACTTTTAACCAGTTATTAGTTGGCTTCAAGCTGCTGCCAGTGGAGTCACTCTGATATCTAAATGCATGGCTAGTGGGAGTTCCTTGATAATTAAAGGTGATTAGTACCACAAAAGTGTTAAAGTTTCAAGAATAGAAATGAATGCCTATGTTTCAAGTATTGTTCCCAAATGTATATGTTCAAAATATTTGTTGTTTTAAATGTGTCACAATTCAGAAAATTCTTTATATTACAAATCTGAATCCTCACATCCCCAGCCTTAGTACTACATGATATTGCATATCCACAATCCATAGTAAACAAGAGAATAAATTCATGGTACAGAAAGGCATCCAACAGTTACCATTCTGAAGCTTAAAGGATTAAGAGTCTATGTTTACTTTGGTGTTTTTCTGAGACACAGTTTTGTGATTATAACACAGAGATAAATCAACCAGTTGTGAGATAGTGTCACATTTTGTTATTTAATTACTATTACTAGAGAATAAATAAAAGCAAATATTATGATAAAGAAGACACGTTAGAAGAGATAGGAAATCGGATAGAAAAATGGTCATATGACAAGAAGAAATTACCAAATTCATCTGTTTAAAAATTTGGCCTAAGTTCACAGAATCACAGAATGTTAGGAGCTGGAAGGGACCTCGAAAGATCATCTAGTCCAGCCTTCTTGCCACAGCAGGATTCCCTAGACCAGGTCACACAGAAACATGTCCAGACATTGTAGGCCTAAGGCCTACATGAATGTAATCTTTTCTTCCTGCACTCTAGACGGGCTGGCCTGCTCAGTCTGGTACTAGATTCATTTTGAACCAAGTCAATTTTAGCACCTTTTTGTCTCCTAAGACACAACTAAGACTCATCTCCTGCAATGAGTCCATACAAATTAATCAGGAGATGATTGTGTTTTCACAAGATACTAATTCAAACAAAGAACAAAGTATGTCTGTTACACTTTTATGTTAGGCAACTATCTACAGCAAGTTAATTTTTCTGATGAGATTTTTTTTTTTTATAAATGACCTGATAGATACAGCTGAGAATTTAGGTGGAAGGAATCTTCTCCTTTATTTCATAAAGGAGTATTTTATTTGCTTCTGCAATGCTTTATCGGGGTCAAAGGTATAAATACTGTACTTATTTGTGCAGTGATTCTCGTTAAGGGATTCTGTGAATGAGAGCTGTACAGCATGAACAACTCTGAAACTGGACTTTTTACTCAGTAGCATGTTATGTGAAAGTACAAACTTGAACTTCTCGTTACACTCTACGTCAGTGATTTTTTTTAATTGCTTTTTTTCTTTATGGTAAGGCTTTACACTTTCAAACTGACATCTGGAATTTTTATGTTGTGCTTAGGACAGAAATAAGCTAAAAACAAGCAAACAAACAAACAAAATAGGATGACAATTTGATTCCAAAAAATGGAAATTATTTTTTGTTTCGGAATTGCCAAACAATAAAACAGATAAATTTTAACAGTGTTATTGTCTTTCAAAATATGCTAGGTATAAAAAAGAAGGTCTTATGGTTGAAAACATAAATTGACAAAAATGAGTCCTTTCCAATGCCATCTTTGAAATAGCTGGTTAATTAAAACACAATTTTGCTATGGAAATGGGAATTACTGCTGTAGCGATGCTTTAATTTCAGCAAAAACCTAACAATAAGCTACCATAGAGTTCGATTCGCTGCTGAGTATTTTGAAGCTTTTCTAGAATGAAAGGCTGAGACAGCTGTAAAAATTGAGTCTCCACCAGTCTAGCTGATTCAGCAAGGAATTAGCCATGCTCAGGAAGACCTTTAAAAGATACTCTATTCTGAGGCATCAAACCATGAAAATATGTGGAGCTACTGTAATTGAGCAGTGCAGAACACATGTCCATATATTAAATTCTGTGGGTTAAACAGTAGCACAAAATCTCTACCTCACACTGGAGGCTTTATGGGCAGTGTTCTTATTCCCTTTAACATTTCTGTCTTCACAGACCTGTAGGAAGAAAGTATGAGGCCATGAATTTGAATATTTATGTTCAATCTTTCAGAACAGTGTTCACTTCTGGTTTTTCAACACACCAAAAAGACATTTTCTGTCCCTCTAACAGTACAAAGAGCGAGATGACCCTTCTCCAGGGTGCTTGTAAAGAAATTGCCAGTCTCATATTCCTTCTTCTCCTCTTGAAGTGCTTAACCTTCTCTTCACAGTTTGTCTCCAACATGTAATTATATACAATTATCGGTGCTTTGATTGTAGTGTCCTCAATTATATTAATAAAAAAATTCTAACCTTCATCATTCTGAGAAATAAAATTAGAAACAGTGAATGCTGAAAGAAAAGCAGATTAAAAGAAATTAAATATTATTAAAATCATTATTGATCACCCAACTTTAGGAATTGTGTAGGTATGGACTTGTGCTTTTTAATACTTAGGAAGGTAATAAATAGCAAACCTTCAATCAAGTCATTGGTTGTAGCACTATCGCATTACTCTGTTGCACAATATAGCAACAGAAACAACTTTAAAGTCCCTAGGGCACTCTCCTTCTAGTCTCTATACTCTATATGAGAAATTTAGAAGGTAGAGAGATATTACTCTAATCAGCTCTACTGTAGTCTTCATACTTTCTGAACTGTCAGTGTATTTAAACATCTGTGCAAAAAGTAATGAACATGTAATCCAACGGTAACACACATTATTTCATCAAGATGTTATCTTTATCATTCAATTATCCCCTCCTGTGTATCTAAGTTCTAGCCTGTGTTTGTAAGTAAAACAATTGCATTCAACAATACAGTGACACAACCTGCACTCTCATCCTTATGAACTAAAGCCTGCTTACATTTTTGCGCAACAGGCCCATAAAAGCACTGTGCTTTATGAAGTCCTCAAGTAGATTTCCATATAGGCATGAACTTTCCCCGAAGAGACCAACATACTTTCTGTTAAATGAACTGTATATAAAGATGCCAAGAATCATTAGTGTATATTAGGCAAACATTCCTGCAATTTGGTTTAAAAGATGGGGAAATGTGCAATCATGATATGATTATGTGGAAAATAATTTGCTAGGAATGGCCTTCATTTGGGAAGTCACTGATAACACAAGCATGTGTTTTGTTCTGATCAGAGTTTCTCAATTGTCTGAGTTGTCTCAGTTGGAAAGTATCTCTGAACACAAAGCATTTTCTGTTCTTTGCAGTAATTCCATTACCTGGGAATTTCTTTTAAAATGGCATCATTTTTCGACTAACTATGGGAGGGTTTAGAAGAGAAAATAAGACAATTTTTTCCTAGTAGATCTATCCTCTTGAATGTAGACATTGGCAGTTTAAGTTTCATACATACAATTGTACTCACTGGCTTTAATTAAACATTTTTAAAGAGGCATTTCAATGTGTATGTTTACAGAATGTATTCCAGTGCTATGTAGCACTCCCAAACATAATCTATACTCTGCTCACATGAGAAGATAAAGATAGACCTAAACTTACTCCCATTTCAGACTGGCCAGATATCAGGCAGTTTAAGCCAAATGCTGCATAGCTAAAAAGCTCTGTTTCTTTCACATTTAAGAAATAGGAAAGGAAGGAAGTATTCAAAGATACCTTTAAAAAAGAAAAAAAAAACCAACACCAGAAACAAAACCAAAAAGAACCAACCTTGTATTAGTGTTATACTGTCAGTTTATGGGTATGAACTCAAAAGTATTCTCAGACAACAACAAATTTCTATTCATATTCTTGAGCCTTTTAATCTGCTGCCACTGATGTACTAGATTAGAAAAAACAACAACAACAAGAAAAAACAGTTAAAGCCCTCTCTGTTTTCCTTTCTTTCAAAATGTTTGCCATATAGGTAAGAAGAACTTTCTGTGAATTCTTTCCTTTAATAAAATATGTTAAATTTCCATGAGGCTATATCACAATCACAGCTGGAGATGTCCAGGGTGTAGGTGTTGTTCAGCTGGACCATTCTTCAGTATGCTTTTTTTCTTCTTTTGATGTATAATGTGTTAGTGAGGGTGTCTCAGTTTACCTTATCTGATTAAATATCATATGAAATAGTAATTTTTTTTTTATCAAGACTTTTATATCTGCTTGGTTTACTTCTTAATTCACTATAGCTTTGAGTCATAAAGTCAAAGCGTATCTTACTTCTCCTTGGATGTTTGTTTACATTTCCTCTTTACAGATCATTGTTGATGACTTTTTTTCAGTTTTGTATCCCTACTTTGGAATGGATGTACACTAATGGAGGTCTATTCTTTTTGATCTCATATTTTATTAAGAAAAAGAGTCTATAGTAGGCTTAGCTGAAATAAGATTAGACTGGAAAGTGAATTTTCTTCTTTGTATTTATCCATCTTTGTCTCTTCATTTTCATCTTCCATAAGAGATGGTAAAGCAAAGCTATACAAAAAGAACATAGAGCATCTTTCCTACATCTGGTTACTCTTCTTCAGTCATATTTGCTTCAGAGATCTCTTCTGACCCTTCGGTAGCTTTCCTGGGTCTTTTGTTTAGAGCAAAATTAAATCACGAATATTTCTGGATTTTTTTAATACAGAATCATAGTGCTAATAAAACTTATGTGAAGATAAGATACATTAAATAGCCATCTCAAATCACTCAGCTTCATTGAAGGTTAAGTGAGTCAGAACCCTTCCTATTCAGTATTTAATTCAGTGCAAAGCATTTTAGTATAAAATGACGCTTAAATGACTAGTATTATATCACCTTGTTTGTTATTCATAAGTTTTATATGTTTTTTGTAGCTATATTAATTGATCTAGTGAAAGATACTACCTTTCCCCTGACAACTTTGTTTCATATATCCTTAGACCTTGAAGATAACAGCAGTGGTGTTATTACTAGTATGTTCTCAGGAGCTCCAATAAAAGTTAGAAATTAGAATGAGAGCCATTGACAGGGCTTATTTGGCCTATATATAATTCATGTAAAAAAGTATAATGTATTGGATTTTCACATATACACACATTTGCTAGAGGAACAATAGGACTTTGTTGCATCATGATGTTCTTATACAGATATGTGACAGTGTCATTCTATGTGTTTTCCTAGAGCTTGTATTGACATATTATTTGAACTATACAAAGTATTAAGAAAAACAGACTTCTTTTCAGCTGTTTAAATACCAGACATGCAACAGTCTAAGGTACAGTGCCTTTTGATTCTTCTCTTTGAGACACCACTTTTAGAGTAAATGTGAGTCTACTGAATTTAGCAGAATTATTTTCAATTTACAGTGTGAGGGAAGAAAAAGGCCTTTAGTTGCATATTTTCCATCCAGAAGTATATTGGTCTCTCATATTCACATGCATCTGTGTGCACATAGATATTGATATGAGTGTGTAAAGAGTCCATTTTATTTTTTCCAGGTTCTGATTATACAGATGTCAATTTGCATATTTGGAAAAGGTAGCTTTCATCCTGGAGAAGCAGGGAGAAAAATCATAAAACACATCTAATTTTATAACTCATTATGTTATTCTATATGGATTTGCTCTACAGATGAAATAAGTGGGAAAAAAATCCCTTTATCATCTGTCTCTGACATCAGTCACAGAATGGTTCACAAAATAAATGTTATTCCTGCATGTTAGCAGGCTGTGAAAGTAAGGCTTGAAATGGCTGCCTGATTACAACCTTAACACCAACACCTCCTTAATCAACACTCCTTAACTCCCTCCAAATAAGCTCTCTATGATGTTATGATTTATTATATTGACTATGGCTTTTTTTCCATTTTGCTTTTTAGGATCTCTTAGAAAGTTGTAATTTAGTTCCTCCCCACCCCCTGCTTCCTTTCAGTGAAGTGGCTGCCTTTGATTAGATTTGCAAGGATTTAGTTCAGAGGGAATTTATTTTTATTCAAGTAAAGGAAAAATAAAAAAGAGGAAAAAAAGAGTCTAAAAGAATAGGCATTAATAAGTTCACTGCCAAAATAAACCAAAACAAAATCCACAGTATTAAATCTTTGATGTAATTTCCTTTAATATTTTGCTTACCACATAAAAGATAGGAAAAGAATTTTCTTCTCTCCTAGTCTCTCAATTTATTTTTTAAGGAAAACTTTGAATCAAAATGATAAGACTTTGTAGATTTTTGAAGCAGAGGAAGCAATTTATTCACTACAGTACCTTTCAGAATGAACAACTATTTCTCAAGAGTTTTTGACCAATTATAAAATGAAACAGGTCGTCTTATTTTGAACAATATATTCTTCCTACGTGGAACGGATTCCTTATACTAAAGGACATATTTCTATTAATACATAGTAGACTCTAGGATGAACTGCAGTACATCAAAATACTATCTCAGAAATAAGAACATAATCAGAAAATATTCCAGACAATTACAGTCTTCTGAAATACATTATTAGCTGTAACCATGATCTCTAACCCTGTCATATAAAAAGTTTACCTGGTAGGCATATCATCATCTATCATTTTACAGTGTGATATTTTTTTCCCCCCTCAGATTCTATCACATATATTGTTTTGATGCTCTTGAAACATACACAGTCAGACAAGCCAATTATCTTATTTCTTGCCTGCTAAGGACAAAAAATATGTTATGAATGTTAGCCTATGGGTGACTTACATAGCTACCTAGGGATGGGGAAAAGGTTTCAATATTATTATTTTTATTTTTTTTTAATTCAGTGCTGATGCTGGATTGTAGTTATAACTGGTGCTTTGCTTGAGATATCAGCCTTGCCACAATCTATTAAAACTTGAAGCAAGTGTAACAAATAAAGTTGTGAAAACAGTTATTTTAGTGTGTGTATAATGTGCTATTTTATTGGAACAATGTTTACTTACAGATGGCATTATGATGTCAAAAAATTATTCTTTGAAAAAAAGCCCCAAAGACTATTGCATCTAAATATTTTCACACTTTGTACATCCTGTTAAGTGTTTGATTGTGTGGCTTTAGGGAAAGGTGAAAATTTCAGCATGATACACAACCCCTATAAAATGGAATTACTCAACAAATTCATTTAGGATTAACATTTGCAATGACTGTTATAGTCTCTAAGAAGGTCGTCTTGTGAGAGAGATATATTCATTACAAATGGGTTTGAAGTCTTTAAACTACTTCCAGTAATGTTGGTCAGGTAATTGCAACCCACTCTAATTATTTGTGAATTCATCTCATTCATCTTGTCCTCAACATTCAGTATTTCTGCCACAGAACACAAAAAACAAGATTCCAGGGAGCAGATTAAAGTGCAGCAAAAAATATTTTTTTCCTTGCCCAGTACTTTTGGAGTTAACTAGATTGATATTATCAGTTCTTAGAATGTTTTCTGCATCAGTCCATTTCAACTATTTTGAGGTAAGCAGCTCAGTTTTATAATTCTTACAAATGTGCCAGTCTGAGCCTAACTAAATCTAACATCCAACACTCCTCTGCAAAAAATGAGCTGTAACTCGGGGCTAGGCTGTTGATCAGTCGTTGGGTAGGCCTGAAGTTTGACCACTAGAAATTCAGTCAATTTCATTACCTTTTTTATTCTTCGAGTAGTCTAGTCTGTAAAAAAATAATCTATGCATTTTAATTTGACAACAAGCTTTCTCTCGTTGGAAAGATTGTGGGCCAATGAAATTATTTGCTTTGATAATCACAGAATCACAGAATGTTAGGAGTTAGAAGGGACCTCGAAAGATCATCTAGTCCAACCATTATTCCATTCATGAGGCCCTCCATGAAGTCTTTTGTCTTCAAAGGCATATTTGAAAAGGTCAATGAAACAGAAAAAGATTTGCTTCTCTGTGCATTTCTAAGCTGACCTAGCTGACTACACTGGCAACCTTCAAAGCTCCTGTGCTGGTTTTGCTGGGACAGAATCACAGACCAGCCACAGGCTGCAGCCTGTTAACAGTTTCAAGTCAGCCACAACAGCTGACCTGATTTGGCTCACAGGTGTATCCCATATTATGAACTTCATGCTCAGTATAAAAGGAGGCTTCTGCTTTGGGCTTTTTATTTTGGGGATCTTGCTTTTGCTTGGGTTTTTTTATGAGCTTCTTTCTCTTCCTCCTAGGTACTGCCTTCCTGTTTAGTGTGGTTGCTGTATGCTTCCTGGGCTAAGTATAACTTTGTGTACTTCATATTGGTACTTGTATCAGTTTTGCTTCATTAAATCTGTTTTCATTTCAATCCCCAGGTCTTCTCTCCTTTTCCTAATTCTCCTTCTCTGCTGTGGAAGGGTCACTGAGTGATAGAGCAACTGCTATACTTCAGTCCCAGATATGGGCTAAAAGTAGACAGTCCCTTTTGAGCAAAGGCTCTTCTACAGCAACTTCTCTAAATAAAACTGCATTTTTCTTCTTGAGAATATCAGTTCAAATCCATAGAGAGGAAACCAAAGCAAAGTAATCTCACTCTTGTTTTTATAAAAATGTTCTTGGCAGAAAGCGATGCAAGAACTAGATCAAACAGGCAGCTTTGTCTTCTCACAAGAGTCTGCAGTTACTTCCTCCCATGGAAAAAGAGTCACCTGATTCAGCTCCCATTTGATTTAGCCATTTATCAAAGAGTAGCTATGTTTGTATGTGCAGGCATTTTTCCAACATAAACACTTGTATTCATTATCTCATTTACTGTTACTAATAGTTCTTTTAATATCCATATGAAACATATACACTTTCTGCCTATTTTCTTTTATATAGTTACGTGCAGGTGCATTAGAGAGTGCTCTTAATACTATGAAATTTGGAAAGTCAATGAGAAAAATAGGAAAGTAACATAATCAGAAGTATTCTTTAGTATTTAGAATTAGCCAAAGGTATATCTTAATTTTCATTCAAGACTTGAGAAACATGTTAGCTTTGGTGATAAGGGAGTATCCATAATTTAAAAAAAAGACACTCCAGGTTCGATTCCACATGTATAAAGTTATCTTTACTTTGTCCTAATATTTGGATCTTTTGAGAGTTTTATAAAATTTTCAATGACGCAACATATGGATGAATAACACCAGCTCATCCTTCTTCAACTAGTTTTACATTATATTTAAACAAGCTGCATTTGATGCGTTTTGCTCAACCTTCCCTGGAGTTTTCCCACACTTCAGGGCCATTTTTTTGAAGGGAAAGGTTTAATGAATTGCAATCCAGAAATATTCATAATGCAGAAAGAAGGGCACTTCATGTTTTCTGGAGTAAATTACATGGAAATGGGTCTACTACATAATAAGAACAACAACAAGGAAAAAAATTCACTCTCAGGCTGATACAGAGTGTCTGACAGATACACTCAACCCCTCTTAAACAAACTAGCAGCAGTCTGGTACAGGCTCTGAAGGGGATGACTGCCTGAGCTGTATCTGGGCCAAGAACTGCCTGAGGAAACCTACTAAGCAGATCACAATGAGCATCAATTCATGCGAGCTTGGAACACCAGTAAGGTGTGAATACTAGGAGTCTCATGCGTTCCTCTCACATTGTATGTGATTTGACTATGAGCCAACTGCTTTACCACAGAAATATGACAGTCTAGTGAGCCTTCTTTAACTTTTCCCTTCTAGGCAGTGTGCCTGCATGGCCGTGATCTCCTCTTGAGCTAGGATGCCTCTCCAGGTTGTTCCTTGAATCAATGGTATCTTTTACCAATGAGAGATTGTTGGATGACCCAAATTGAGTTGTCCGTGGACAACAACTGAGCTACGTGCCAGGCAACTCTCTGCTTGAGCAGGGATGCCTCTCATTGGTAAGAGATAGTAGTTCTTTAGCTTAAATAATTAAGTTTTAAATAGAATTAATCAAAATTGTAATGTTGTGTGATTTAGTATACTGTTTGCTTAACTTTACTTACTTGTGAGTAACAAGATTTGCTGAAGCCTTAATCCACAAGCTGTAAACTCTCACCTAGGCTTAATGTACTTGTACCTATGTAAGCAAAACAAAGCTTCCAAATCCAACAGAAGCCAGAAGATAGGGAGGCTTCAAGGCTACAATCATATATAGTAGCTGCAGCTAGACAAGATAATGACTTGTCTGGAGACAGTGAAGGAATCCAATTGGGTCAGAAGAACTCAGAACAGAGAGGACATGAAGGACAGAAGTTAAGTGACTGATAGCATGCTGAATTAATGTCTAATGGAATCTGCGCAGCTCATTCCATTAGCCATAAACCATTGATCCTGTATGGGACTAACTCTAGATCAAGCTACATTTGGGCTCTCTCTGAGGAGTATAGAAAGCAAGGGGGTCCATTCTGAACCTCATGATTCAGCATGAGTTTGCCTTACCTTTTTGCATTTTTGGCCTCTGTGTAAATCATTCTAAATCAAATCTAACTCAGTTTTCCTTTGTATGTTTCTTCAACATAGTGAAGTGAACTTTGCCATCGAACTCTGTTAGGCTGCACTTTTATAAATTCATGTTAAAATTATTTTTGCTAATACCTCTGACATCTAATTGACAGGATCCAAAATCACTCATTTGCAACAGTGTTAAATTGACAAAAGCTCAAAATTTCAAAGGTCTAACACAGGCAAGATAGAGCCAAGATACAGACAACAGCCTCAGGATTAAATTCTAATTATGTGTCTTTTGCAAAATGATTCTCAAAATTCTGAGTCACCTAGTTCTGTGAACTCCCTGTTATTACAGTAAGATCAAACCATTTTAAGGAGGAGCACTTCTTCAGTTCAATTCCATTTTTAGCTTATTAATAGGCTGTTCTACAGTGTAGTTGAATTTTTTCCCCAAATATGTAGACTGCGGTCTACAACTAAAATAAAAATTATATCAGTTAAAATGTTGCATAAGTAAAAAAAGAAATAAAATGATATCTTGGGTGGGGCGATCCTCAGAATAGTTGTTATCATGTGAATAAAAATGGAAGCAGCCTATTAAGTTTCTAATGCCATAAAAGAATGCTTCAAACCTTTTGTTTTTTTCTGAGGAGTCACTAGATCAGAGATTGTTTTTCCAGAGAGAATGCTGAAGATTATTAAAACAATATATTAAAAGGATACATGGAGATCCTCCTTTTTGCTTAAACCAAAAACCTTTCCTTACTTCTGCCAAAGAAATGAAACATCTGTGTTTCCTCCACTCCCCCCATCTGACAGCAGATTCAGCAACATGAAGAGCCAGAGAACACACTAGGACCAATTTGAGTACTGACTTTGAGAACTGACAAGGGAAGTGTGTGCACAGACTTCTGAGTAAGAAATCATTTCTTCATGCAGTACTTCATTGTCCTGGCTTCAAAAGGAATAGTTTTATTGCAAGAAATAGATAACACACATAATCATCTTTTTTTTTTTTTTTCACTCAAATACATTAACTTCTAATATTATAGACTTGTAGATCAGAATCTAGAAAAGAGAAAAAAAATCTCGTGCAATTTGACAGAAATAGAATGAACTCAGGAAAAGCAAGAAAGAAGGAAAAGTAACTATAACAGAATAAAGGAAAGGCAGCACATATGTCTGGAAAAGAAAATAAAACAAGGAGAAACTAAACCAGAAAAGATATTGATATACAATAACAACAGAACTATGAAATTACTCCTCAAAGATAGGGAGAAACTGAAAGTAACATTGCTGGGAAGCATCAATCTTCCAGGCAGGTAAGGAATCTACTCACTTAATGGAGTCAGTGAAAGAAAGTCAGTCAGTCACAAACAATTGTGGATCCTGAGAGTAATTTTTTTTGGTGGGAGGTGTTGTTTAGTTTTTCTTCTTTTGCAAAGAGAAAGAAAATAAAAACAAAACCCCACAATAAAATAAAAAAAAAGGGTAGAAAACTAAAATTGGTTACCTGAGGATTTATAAATGAATGGGAAATGAATGAACTTGCCTTAAAACAACAAATACAGTATGGCATCATATTCCTTTCCATATGTACAAATTAGGTAATGTTTGCAGCTGACCTGTTGAACATCACAACTATGTAGATGGGGAAAGGTAGTAGCTGAATTAGAAATTTCTGTATTAAAATTATATATTACTTTGGAACAACATGTAAAGTTTAGACTGCCTTTCACCAATATAACACACCAGTGATTTCTATGTGCTCTCCATTACCAAAAGGATTTCAAAACCATGTAGTAACTAATACTGTCACACAAGTTCAAGACCTTAATATACTTTTAGAGAAGAATGTGATACCTTACTCATCATTCATTCACCTAGTAAAACAGATTGCATTGCTGAAGGCTGTATATGTGACCTATTACTGCATATATAATGGCTATCGTTTCTGTTTTGTACAGAAGATGAATCAAACTTTAAATCAATTTTTTTGCAAGATGAGTGGAAAACAGGCATAAGATAAAAATCTCTCCTCCATCAACTTCAGATGATATACATAGACATAGAAATGATGTTCACTGGATTGGCAGGAAAGCCTTAAGTGTTTACAGTAGCATCCCTGGAACACCACTTCTAAATTACTGCAAGTATTTCAAGTGGTCCCCAGAAGTTATCTACGTATGACTTCTCTTCAGGATGCAAACTGACAGTGTGTCAGAATCTAAGTCAGCACCTTCTGATGACTGTGCCATAATTTGCATGTAACTGTATTTTCAACAGCATATTGCTGTTGTCCTGGCAGTGGTACCCTGTGTCTTTACCTTTTTAACCCCACACACCAGCCCTAGAGAGCTACCCATAGGCAATGGCAGAGCTGAAGAACAAAGAGCTTGGGTAATGGTTAGAGCCCATCTCTGAAAATAAACCCAAACATACCTCCAAAGTAAGTATTTTCTGCTACCCAACATAAAGTTGTTCCACATCATTGGACTAGATGGAAGATGGTCAATTTCTAAATTCTTGACATTTTTACAGTCTTTTATTAGAGGCTTACTCAGATGATGCATTGATGAAGATTATAGATTTTTATATCTTGTAGATACACAGAAAAATTAAGACTATGCAGTACCAGAGTAAATTATAAAACAGACACAAAACTAGTTGCTACAAGATACATTAAGATGTAAGTTTGCTCAGTGCATGAGCTACTTAATTTGAAGTTGTAGCTCCATGCATACTTTTAGTTTTAGAATAAAATCCTTGATTTTATCATTTGTATACTAATCTCAGCCATCATAGTTGTCCTTTTTGACAAGGCTTGAATAGATCTAATGATTAACTCTCAAAAATTTGGAAAAATACCAGCTGAAAAAATTTGATGGTGCAGAGTGAATTTACCAATAATGCTGTAAATGTTCTGAAGACTAAAAGAAGATTGTAATTCAGCACCTTTCACAGAAAACAGATTTATTCAATGGTAAATAAGTTAGTCAATGTTTAAAATAACCAAACTTATTGAAAAAAAATACCTGAAACCTTGTGCACTCAGATTTAGCCTGAAGTAAATATTTAGAGCTAAGTAATAAACAACCTAAAATAGGTTATATAATAAAAATGCTGACACCACCTTAACTACATGCTAGAGTTGCAAACAGCAATGCTATAATGAGTCAGACTCATTGTGTCTTTCACAGACATGTTTTCATTTTTAGAAATACTATACTGCTGATGGCCTACATTTACATTACACAAACTTTCCTGATGAAATATCTTATCATTTCATCTGAAAAGCATGGAACAGAGATCATTTTTTGTTTAATTAGTTCTGAGTTTGCCTACAGGCTTTAGGAACTAGAAATGTTGCAAACTTGTTTTTACAAATTAGTAGTGAAGCAGAATCCATCTTTCCTGTTTCTCCATCAAGGTAACATGCTTTGCTCACATTTATCATTTTTTTTAACTAATGAGCTGTTTCTGATAGTCAGCTGCTTTTTCTGCTCTATAGTTCACTGAGGGCAATATGTTATCTGCATTATTCATTACTGAAACTGTGGTCTGCCTTGGTTAGAATCTAAACACAAAACAGTTTCTAGGCATAACTATATATCTTCTATAAAAATCATGAATTATGTAATGCAGAAATCTCTCCACAATAACATCACTTCTTTCTCTGCAAGCGAGTTGGCTATTTTTATTACATATTGCTTGCCTGCCATATGGACTCCAGTATTCAAGTTAATTATGAAACTGTAATATGGCAATACCCCTGAATCTGTAAAACAATTTTCCAGTTAAAACTATTTTAGAACACAACATATATAAAATAATTTAATATGATTTTACACATTAAGAACAAGAGATTTTTTAATCACTGAAACATTATGCAAATGCCCACATTTTTAGGTGTTCATAGTGCTCTGCACACAACTAAACATGCCTCAGTGAACAACTTCTATCATTGTCTCAGAAAGCCTCAGTAGCTGCACCAACTGCAAACCAAATATCAATAAAGAAACAACTCCAAAGCTCTTTATTCCTGATTGCTTGTTCTACTATACTTGGAATACTCTTAATATTTATATATGTATGCTATATGTGGTTGAAATGGGTAGTATGTGGAAAAAATTTCTTTACTTCTAGACTCGTTCTATGATTGAATTGCTGAAATGAATGAAAATATATATATATATACATATAAAAGCAGGGTGATTTGCCTCCAGTAGGAAAATATTGGTTTAAGAGGTATTTGTTATGATGATATAGATTGCCTCTACTGAGTTGGGAGGTCAGGCCAAATGACTCCCATAGGTCATTTCCAAATTAGATTGTGCTATGAAATTATTCCAGGGCTGGGAAACAGACACTACAGTTTCTCAAGGAACTGCTTCTACTGGGCCCTGTATCTCAGAATTACCACGGTGTGTAAATACTTATAAAGAAACCAAATGACAATTGATGCTTGATCTGAGGAAAGATCCTCTGGAAGCGGGAGCTAGATATTCAGTCTAGATACACCTGCACAATTTTAACAGCACAGATAATTAACCACTAGAACAAAAGCTGTGGTGGACAGCCCCATTAATGGACATCTTTAAATAAAGATTAGGGTTTTTTCTAAAGACATCCTGTTTTTCAAATGGGAATTAATTCAGACAAATCCTGTGGTTTCCTTTAAACAAGAGGTCAGATTAGGTGATTGCAGGGGTTCTCTCTGGCTTTACAGAAGATGAATCTGTGATCCCTAAGTCCTTCTTTAACATCATAATGTATATCATGCACATGTTCTAATTGAGCTCTCACTTTTTCAAAGTGGTCCCTTAAGGATTGTCTCAGGACAAAGATAAAGGCAAAGAAATCTTTTGAGCATGTCTGAATTGGAGCTGTCTCCTCTATCTTTTAATATAAAGGAAAATAATTCATCAAATGGGTAGATCTAAGGTCAGAGACTTTCTAGAAGCTAACAGTGCAGATACGTTCCCTAATGTTGAGCCACTGGCATAGTCAGCTATTATTAACAGCAAGGTTATTATGCATCCACAATGACAAGCCTGTATTTCTACTAACAAATACTTAAGCTTTAGGGTTATCCTAAATTAGAATTTTTTTTTTCCCTTGAGACTTTGAGAAGTAGAAAATACTTTGACTGATGAATGAAACATCAAGCCCAGAAAATCTAACAGAGAGTGACAGACCTATTATGAAAATCTAAATATAATTCTGGACCAAATTCTGTTGAGCATTTGCACATTTGATATTTGGACTGAAGACCCAGAATATTTTGGATGCTTAGCAGACATTCTCCAGCTCTTGAAATAATTTTATAGCTTTTCTCAGAAAATGTAGAATTCAATATATAGTAGATATGCTAGAATTTTCATTGAAGTACTGTATTTTTACTGACCATTATTTGTGTCCTGGTTTCAGCTGAGGTAGAGCTAATTTTCCTTCTGAGTAGCTAGAATAGTGCCATGTTTTGGATTTGGTATGAGAAGAATGTTGATAATGCACTGATGATTTTAGTTCTTGCTAGGAAATCAAAGACTTTTGAGGAAGAGAACATAACCCTCAAACATATCTAGAACACAGACTTGAGGATTAGTTTAGTGCATTTTTCCAAAACAGACATTAAAATTCTCCTCCTATGGTGGCTTCTATTCAGCAGCAATTTTAATTCTGTTCTGTCACTTATTCTGTCTGGCAGGAGGATTGGACTACATGATCTGCAGAGGTCCCTTCCAACTCCTAACATTCTGTGTGTGTGTTTGTGTGACTTTTCAACTTACTATGTTTTCCTTGTGTGCAGGAGCACAAGAACTTGGGAGAGAGCATGGGCAGGACAGCTGACCCAGACTAGCCAAAGGGATAAACCTCAGTGTAGAATTTCATGCTTAGTAGATAATCTTGGGGGAGTTGGCAGGGAGGGAAATTGCTACTTGGGCATCATTCAGTGGGTGGTGAGCAATTGCATGGTGCATCACCTGTCTTTTCTTGGGTTTTATTTCTCCCTCTTTTCGTTACATTATTGATTATTTTTATTATTTTAATATTGTTGTTATTTTTATATTTTATTTTAGTCCTTAAACTGTTTTTATCTTGACCCATGAGATTTACACTTTATTTTTGCAATTCTCCATGTCCTACTGAGAGATGGGAGGAGTGAGCAAGTGGCTGCGCAGTGTTTAGCTACTGGCTGGGGTGGAACCACAACAATCTATCTGTAATAAGAATTCATCACATATCTTAGAATCATAGAGTCATAGAATGGGCAACCTGTTGCAATATACATCTTTCACCTTTCATAACCTGACTTGCTTTTGTCCAGCAATTGCCCATACATAGCAATGTATTTTAAGCACTAAGCCATTAACCTCTTTTGATAGAGTACTATCCAGCACTCTGTACTAATGTGACTAGTAACATTGTAATCTCTTACCTCAGTAAGTTTGACTTACATTGAAAAGTTATTTAATAGATTGAATTTTTTATTAGGATATTTCTTTCTAGCAAATTGCACATGCAGTGCAGTCTATGTAACCTGAGTCATCTGACAAAGGGTTATTCTAGAAATAGTTGCTGAGGACCTCCTTCTTCTTTTGTAAAACTCGAAAGACCCATAAATAAATAGGGATATGATTCTACTAAGAAAAGGATGGTAGATAGCAATGCATTCTTGATTGTAAGCAAGTAGTTAGAAACTTCAGTTTACTGTTTCTTACTGTCTAAATCCTATAAAAACCAATGTTAATAGTTTTGATTAAGATTTCTTTTTCTACAGGGAAAGAGAAATTGTTTACATCTGATGTAACGTGGTGGCAAACAAATAATACTCCAGGTCCTCCAAAATAGAGCTTCCATTGTTAATCTTATGCACTCCTATATGGCCTGAACTATCAGGTCTTTATATTTTGAGCTAATAGAAGCATAATACTGAAGCAAAGCAACAGTGAAAGAATATAGAGTCCCCTGTGGCTGCAATTGAAGCTCTAAAAGCCTGTTTTTCATTTTTAAACTGCTCCTCTGGGCATAGGTAATGTTCAAAGAAGCATTTTAAAGAGAAAATGAAACTTTAAAAGCTTCAAAATGCAGTTGTAGGAAATCCAAGATGTCGTCTGTGACATCTCCTGTCTTATTGATAGCCTTGTGGGAAGCAGCAACATTCAGAGCTTCTTTTTGTTACAACACAATGCTTTAGAAAATGTTGGCCATATCTTTCTAGAGAATTGCTGCACCTTTGCAGAATCAAAGTCCTTACCATGAAAAATCCCAACCTGCAGCTTTATTTGAGAGAAGTATATTCCAACTGAAAAACAAGGGCTTTTTAAATAAAAAGAAAAAAATAATTGCAGTAATACTGAGTATATAAAGCAAATGATAACTAGAAGAACTGTGTTCTAACTGGTAATGTGGTATTCTTACAATGGCACTGACTATATGCAATGCATATACCCAGAGCTGAGTGAAGAGCTAGTGACAGAGACTACCTAATGGCAGACATGCTTCAGTGAACATGGACTGGAAGTGAACAAGGAAGTTGACAAAAACTTTCAGATCTTACATGTGTCTGGTTTCTCCACAGACCTAGCCAAATACTGACAGGTAGTGAATTTTCATTAACAATTTTTATCTTAAACTTTATTTGTAAATAAATAAAGTAAAAGGAACCTTGCAAAATTTGAAAGAAATTTCTTGGGCCTTCTGAGTAATCCCTAAAGTACTTGAAAGCCTGAAATTTAGAAACTTCACCACTTCTCAACTAACCAGCTACTGAGATCATCCAGAATCCAGTGGGACCTTTCACACTATGACAGCATTCTCTTGTTCCTTCAGCACAGTTTGTAAATAGTAAAAATCAATCTAAAACAGTAACGTCAGTTGGTTTTGTTTTGTTTTGGTTTTTTTCATCTTTATAAAGATTTAAAGAGCTGTGGAATGACCAGTCAAACACAAAAAACAGAGAGGAAATGAGAGAAAGACTTATTTACAGCTTGCTTATAGATCCCTTATTTCTTCAGAACAGCAATTCTGGTGGAACCTGATTTTTGTCACTAAAACAAAGCTGGAAAACAGTGACTTAGAGGCAAACTTTGTTTCAAAACTCTTTAAAATACTTTATGAAGAGATCTGGAAAGTCTTTTTGCTCCTAAATAAGTCCAAATCTGTACACTAATACTTGTATGGCTATAGGTATAGAAATGAAAGTGGTTAGTCATATATGTTTAAAATGGAAAGTTACCAGTAAAACTGTAAGACTAGACACAAAGCAATAAAAAGTTGGGAGTCAAAAGCATTTTCTGCAAGGACACACCATTATAGGATAAGAGTTTCAAACTGAGATAGAGGGGAAAAATCCTCTGAAATACGTTTATCAGTGAATGACCCTGATCAGCTGTGTTGCATCAGAGGGAGATCATTACTGTAGACATGAGGGTAGTGCAGGAGACAGGTTAAAAATGGGTTTCAGATTATTGACACTTACTTTTTTATTAGAGTTTATTTACAGCTGGGGATAAGAGAGCATGGGCCCAGAATTATGGAACTTTTTAAAACTCCAGAGATTATATCTTCAAAAACCACTGCAAAATTCATAAAGTTTGTATTTCTTGCATTAATCCTATCTGAGTGGATGTCTTTCAAATGCAATGCTCTAATTCTTTCAAGTTTTTATATTTTAATGTATTTTCATTTATATAGTTTCTGTCGAATTTCTATCAGAGCCTGAGCCTTTCTTGAGCAAAGCATGTGCTTAAAAGCTTTACTAAATAGGGAGAGGATTAAATAAGTGTAATGATTTAAGTTCTCTGTCTAGTCAGGATTTAAAGGCCATATCTTGCATATAGCTGTCCGCCCAAAGGACAGACTTTATTGGAATTACACTGCAACTATTTTCTGTTCCTTTATAAATCTGAGGTTTTCAGAGAAAAGACACTGATGTTTGATGGCTAAAGATGTACATACAATTAAAATGCACCTTTGTATTCCTGAAGGGGCATATTGTTCTCTAGTCAATTGGAAAAGATAACAGAAATCTGTAAAGCTCCAACTCTTTAAAAGGGAAGCCTGCTTTAAGAGAGAAAGTTGGGTATATTTACACAGACAGAACTCTAAGAAATGGAAAAAAACATTGGTGATCCTTGGCCACTTGCAATAGCAAATTAAAATGGAAAGTCCTAAATACTGATTTCTAGTGGATTTGCTTTGCCAGCTGCAGCTGAGAGTTATGTTCTAAACCTTTTTTTTTTTTTCATTAATAAAAATTCAATAGAAGAAAAGTCCAGGTGCAGACACATTTCTGTTCAGAAAAGCTGAGGTAAGAATACATAATTTATTTTTTTAATATGATTTCTGAAGACTATTCAGAGCTAATGATGGAAATAAAAGATTATTCAAAATCAGATGTAGTAATTCAATACTACCACTCATAATAATTTATTTACATCACTGCCCTCATCCTGAGCTGTTTTGCTCGCCCTCCTTTTAAAATAATTAATGCTGGTTTATAACTTGCATACATTTCTATCTAAAGATGTGGAAGCATGCAGTAAGAAAGCAAGTTGTGGTCCACTCAGGCTTGTAATGTTGAAGGGAACAACTTTTTGAAACAATCTTCAATTTGTTACAAATGTAGAAAGAGTCTGTCAAAAAATGTTCTAATACAGACAGGCAGATGCAGAATATATCTGGATATGGACCATATTTCTGTTAGGATTTTTCAGATCCCTATTCATATCTAGGGCTTCTAGAAAAGACAGATAACTTCTTTTTATTTCTATGTCATTTTCATGATAAGTGTAGATTCTCCATTTAAAGCACACATATAACTATAAGAGCTGATACTGACTACAAATACTGTAAGAATAAATAATTCTATAACTACTAAGACAACTCAATACTGAGTTCTAGCTTCCATTCTCCTTTTGGAAGGCAGTTCCAGCAACACATTATTATAATAGTTTATAACTGTCTCATTTCCAGCTAAACACATTTACAGTCATCACCATTTTTTCCTTGTGACAGCATTGTCCTTTAACTTACAATATCACTGCTCGATATTTACTCCTGCAATGTGTTTTTCAGAGAGCAATCATATGTGCTCACAGAATTCAGTTGTTTTGCTCAACTAAACAACTCAGACTTCTAAAATACCTTCATGCAAAACAGGCTTCCCAGTCCCTTGGTCATCCCACATCCTTGATCTGTACTTTTTCACATTTAAGGTGACTTTTCTTGGACCTTGGTACCATTACAGAACCTAATGTCCAGGTTATGTCTCCTTAGGTCCTAATGGTTCAGCAACAATAACTCAATAGCTGTGGGAACTCTGACATCCACCAATTAGAGTTTCCTGAAGCTTGTTGTTATAATACCATCAGTAGAGATATTACAAAGTGTAGAGAACGAGAAAATAATGACAGAAAAAAATCTAATATAATGTTAAAGAGATATTTTATCAATAGCTTTACATGCCAGAAGCCTCAATAAGCATAATCCAGCCTCACTGCTTAAGTAATACCTGAGTAGGGCTTATGGTTTTACTTCTAGAATTCAAAGAAGCAAGCTCCAAAACATTTTGTTTCAAAGTATGTGACAGGGCCTGTATGATATTCTTCATTCTCGTCCCAGCAGTGAGACCAGAGCTTGATCTTAAGACAGTAGTTTAATAATTTTGACAATTCAAAAATTCAGATTTAATTTCAGATCAATGTTTTAGTCTTCTATTATATTGAAAAAAAAAAAAAAGTCCAATCTGTGAATTTAAAAGAAGAACCCACTTTTTTTGTGAATCCACTTCCTTTTTGGGAAGAGGGAGGGAATAAAAAATTACAACACTCATTTCAGTGGATATACTTTCTCAGGAAGAAATGGGTTTTGTCCTGTTATGGACAGAAAGCTACAGTAGTAGTGTAGATCAGGTCCATAGGCCACGAACCAGTATCTGATAAAATATATCTACCTGCAGCAGATAGGTATTTTTAAAGTATTGCATACAACACATGGCACAATAGGTAAACCTAGAAATTAACTTTTGATAATGAATCCATGATTAAGTCAATGGTTAAAGGAGGACATCTTGCATCTCTTGGATCACAGCAATATAAATATTTTTTTTTCTTAACAAAACCGGAACATTCTTTTCACAAGTTCTGGAATATACTGGCACACCATCTAATGTTCTCTCTTTTAAGATAAGCCTCTGTCAATGCGGTACATTAAACGATGAAGCTGTGACCATGACATTTTTGCACAGCTGAAGAGAATACTCTTGATCCTTTCCAAACATTACTTGACATATTTCAGAATCCTACAAGAAGCAGTCAAGTTCTGGACTTTCTAAGCCCATGTCCCCTATCAAATGGGAAGAGGGAACTATATTTTTTTTTTCCTTGCATATTTTTTGTAAGCTACCAGCTGTTTAGTTTATCTGGTAGGGCAGATAAATCAATAATTTTCATGATGATAACATACCCACCATGTTCTGTGGATATTATCTTTTTGTTGTTTTTTGTTTAAACAAAACAAAACAAAACAAACCACCTTCAATTTCGGCATGTTTTTGCCCTAAGCAGATTCCTTTTATTAATTTCATTGATTTTCATGTGTTTTTATAAAAGTTCTTCAATTGTTGAATCTTTTTTTGTTTTTTTTTGAAGAGCTCTGTCTGTTTATTTGCTTAGTAAACTGTGTGGTGACCATAGATACTGTTGCAATAAGAGTCAGGAACACTTTGCTAGTGTATTGGCTCAGCAGTGCACAGAAACTGCATCTGAGCTGCTGAAGGGCAGATCTTCAGCTTCCATAAATTGTCACAGCTCCATTGGTATCAATGTTACAATGATAAGTTATAACATCTGAGGCTTTTCCCCTTAAGCCTGAGATGAATTTGATGATGCCATCATCTGAAATTACTATTATTATTATATTTAAAAGTTGTTTTTCTCAGTTACTGAAAGCCTGAAATTTATTGATCATTTTCTATCTACATCATGTCATGCATCTAGCATTATTTCCTGCATTGTAGCTCTTCCTTATCTTCCTATTGCTCCTGGGGATTCAGCCTACTTAGAAGTGTACTTAGAACTAAGACAATTGCATACCTATAGTCTACATTGTGCTGTACAATTTCGGGCTCTTTTAACTTATTTTTTAGTTTTACTAGGCTGCTAATCACAAAGTTAAGTGTATTGTGGGTCTTCAAGTTGAGCATTACTAAACAACAGGGACGGGTCAAGATGAAGAAAGAAAAAAGGAATTCTTTTGGATCTGACAAGGCAATTAAGGGATCTTCTGTGAGGGGTCTTCTGTTGCTGTGTATTTCTCTTCCACAGCTATCGTTCAGTCTTGTGAATCATGCAGATGCCCATGACCAGAAGATATTGGACTCTGACATCTAACAGATTTCATTAAACAGCCTGGAGGATTTTTTTGTTATTCAAACCACGAGGTGAAAGACTCGTAGCAAACCACCTGCCCACCAGTCACAGACACCTTCAAGTCACAATGGGCTGGAGTCAAAGGCTGCAGACACTGAATGGCCTGTGTGAATTCAGGAGAGTACTTTCACAATCAGTAACTGCCAAAACTGACCCCCCAAAATACCTACATGCCATTTCAAGGATTTCTGAGAGATATTCCATTTTGGACACTTAAAAGGCCAATTATTTTTTCATTAACAGTTTTCTTAATTGTTGTGTTACCTACCTTTGAAGGGTAGCAAATTATTCTCATATCAATGAATACAGACTGAATGAAATATTTACAGTAGAATTCAATCAATATTAGTAAATTGCTTGAAGATTTAGCAGTGTTTTAAAAGTGATCAATTGGCTTTTTTACATATTCTTCAAGCACCAAATCACTACACATGAAAATACATTTCTAGAAATACCAGAAATAAGTGTCTGATCTTGAACATAAGTAGGTATGCAAATAAGCAACAGTAATTATGTTAAGTGTGGTTAGAATTAGTCACAGGTATGATTACCCTGGTACATGTATGGAGAAGCAATCGGGTGGTGGCTGGAATAGGCATCAATATTACATGATTCACAGGGAAAAAAAAATATATTGCTTTTTCTTACTATGTGGTCAGACATGCCTATAATTTCCATAGAAAAAAATCAGTGATGTAGATTCAAGTGTTGTTTTAGTGTAACATGTTTATCTGCTCTGTGTTCACCGATGCCGAACAGGCAGAGTTGTAAAAGCACTCATTTCTTTTAGAAACCTCAACACAAACTACAGTATCTGCCATATTAGTACAATTCCTCATTAAGAATTGACAGTAGATTGATTAAAGCAAAGTTAAATTGGTGAAATTTGCTGTGGATACTCCCAAAATTATTGGGTTATGAGAGTATCTTCAAAGACTGTGTATTTCGCACAAAGATAAAGAATTTATAATACCATCTATAACAATGACATCTGCACTGAAATATGTATAACAATTGTAATAATAGCTTCAGATTAATGCAATACCTGGAGGTTAGCTACCAACAAAGATAATGGAGGTTGGCATATATCAGGTCAGCAGTTCTTCCACTTTTATCAGGCAAAAGTGGCCACTTGCCTTGATCATTACTTTAGAAATATATTTTACATTTAGAGAATGTTACTGTGGTTAATTGCAGTATACAATCATCAAACACCTATGTTTTAATATTTAAAAGCTAAAATAAAATATGTACCAGCAAAAAGAGTTTAAAAATCAAAACAAAGACAAGGTTTTACCTTCATTAACTGAAATCAACTAAGCTCTTTTATTCCTTTCTTCCTACTGCAATAAAAGACAACCTGAGCCCCCTTTGAAATCAGCACAGTGTGATATGAAGAATAAAAAAATGTTGATTGACTGGCACTGCATGCAATAATTTGAAATGAACATAATCTTTTCAGGTAAAAATGGAACAGTGCACTGCTGATATATGTATGAACATGGTCCCTCCCCACTGCCTAGGGCAGGCAGCAGAGTGGAGATGGTCTATAACGATGGCCTGGCAAGTATGACAGAATCATTTCTTTCACGCAGTTTTCAGCTAATCTGTAACATTAGGCTCACCCTGCTACATTTTCTGCAGTTTTGCTAGACCTGCTGCTGCTTCTGCAGCTGTGGGGCTTGTCCCTGGTGCTTTGCGCCCAGAGTCCTGGAGGATGCAGTTCTCATGGGGTGCTCAGCACCATGCTGGGGTGTCCCAGGCTCCTGCCCCAGCTGCCAGACGTTTCTCTGACAGTGCCTGTGGCAGAGTGTGTTATTGTAGGCATCGCTGAGAGATGCTGCTGCAACAGTTGTGTTTTGGTAGCAGTACAAATTTTAGATATAATAGGTCTGGCCACTTTATTGTTTCCTTCTGTGTTAATGTCACAGAAAAATAATCTGAAGGCCAGGGCCAGACACAGGCGAGATCCCCCACATTGATTGTATGGCTGTGCCTGTGGCTCCAGCAGCTGCAGCAGTTAACGTCCCAGTTTTTATGTGGATCTTAAAACCTGGAACGAGTGCTGCAGATTTAGTCTTTTCTATCTATGTTTCAATAGCTTTGTGCTGTTAGAGCTAGCATGAAAAAGAGAGAAAACTTCAGAAGTCTTGCATTTTGGAAAGGTGGTGATGATTTTTTATCCTTCCCCCCCTCATTTAAAATCTGTTTGCTATAGGTCATTTCCTCAAAATCCCAGTTGTAAAATTCATCTTTATCTGTAGTGTCAGACAAAAAACAGCTGAGGAACAGGAATGGCTGTTCTCTTTACCCATTCAATCCCTGAATGCATTGCATGTGACATAATGCTTTAAGTCTATGGAATATCAGACTTTTCTTTCACAGAGTTTCACTATTGTGCAGTAGAAAAAATACAGGGGTTTTTTTCCTGTAAAAATTGTTTCTTGGCTTGAACCAAAATATCTATTCTTTTCAATTTTCATTGAAGCACATTTAAAAGCTGCTTGAATAAATGAGCCTTTTAACATGCCATTTCATTTGAAAATAAACATAAAACCAGACACAGTACTTTTTCAACAATGTTTTGAATTTGAAAAATTAAATATCCCATGTAGAAACTATAAAAATACTTCTTAATTTCTTGAATTTTTAAATTCTTTTCATGGCTTAAATGTTTTAGAATCAACTTGGATGTGTAAAATCTTTCCTTAACTCAAAAGTTTCAGATGGAATTTTTTGCTTAGTTCAGTCTATCTTTGCTTGTAATAGTAGAAAAGTGACTGGTACAGCCCTAAGCCTTTTGTTTTAATTCCCTTTTTGCTAATTAAGTTACCAGGTTTTGATTTTATGGTTTTTTTTTCATGTTAATATTAGGCTTCCAGAATAATTTAACCTGTTTCTAAGTAACATACTATCTTATTCATTGCTATTTTTTTTCTTACATTTCTTATTTTGTCCTCTTTCCATGTTCCCATTTTTTTGTTGGACATCTGTACTGTTTCACTTCTGTTTAGCTGTTAAAAGTCCTGTGTCAGCATAGGTGGTTCATTCTAATGTAACTAGAAAAAAATTGTATTTGAAAATATGGATATAGAGAGATTCATCTTTGAGGGAAATAACACAAGAGGTTAGTTATATCTTAGAAAGATGCATGATGCAAAAGTATTATGCTGGGGTGAGGGGCTGATAGTTTCATCAGTATCTGACTCTCACTTAGGTATGCACCAGCAGCCAGACCAGAGATAACATTTCTTGCAAGAAAAACATGGTATCATGACAGGGAGAATGTTTGTTCTGCTGAACTCAGTAAAGCTCATTGTATAACAGGGAAATTGTGTTTCAGCACTCTCAATCAATGCTATTCTCTTTCAGGGCCTCTAGTCTTACCCCCGGCAAAGATTTCATTGCAATTAATCTATTTAAACAGAGCCATTGAGAGTTTTCTTTGTCATAGGACTTCAGGAACAGGCCTTAAGGGAGCTCTCTGAGATCCAAAGGATAATAATTTCACTACACAGCAGCATATTTCAATTATAGTATAATTAAACCAAATTTTGAAGCCATATCTAAGAACTAGTGTGATAGAAAGCTGAATCAGAAGGTCCTCAAGTATTTCTAATTACAGATCAAAAGTTAGGGCGCAATGTTGGGCTCAAGTCTGCACTACAGTATGTAAAGCTGCATTAGCTGCTGATTGAATATGTGTGAAGCAACCGTCTCAAGAGCAATGCCTTACTTTCATGAAACACTGAGAGGTCAACAAATCACATCAGCTTCTAACGAGGTCTTGAGGCAACAAGTGAGCAACATACCACTGATAAATGTAGAACCTATGAGCTACCACATTTCATCTTCTTATGCCAAAGCCTGGTAAAAGACATGAAGAGAATGGAAATAGCCTCAAAGATCCATCAGTGCTAATTTTTTCACAGGGTTGGCAAAGTTTGTTACAGTCAGAGACGTTGTTTATTTATCAATTGCCTTAACGAGCCTATTCCAACATTTTATAACTGAAATATAATCAAATATCAAGCTATCAAAATGGCATTAAACATGTACCCACTTAGCTAAGATTACTTTCTTAATAGTGAATCAGTCATACTCTTCACTTAGAGTTAATTAACATAATGTTGATGACCTATCCAAATGATTACATCTGACACAAAGATACAGTCCTTATACAGAAATTCTTCCAAAAAAAGATTTGGTTTGATTTTTCTAATTTTTAATATTTTTTCTATTTTCTGGAACAATGTCCTATACTGTGAAAAGATATTCTGGGCACTACATGATCAAATATATATTCAAAGATAATTCAATTAATATATAAGCATAGTTCAACATTTCTTTCCTTTACAGAAATATTTAATGGACTTAGAATCAATGAACTTCTGATAGTGAGCAGAAGTAAATTATTGCACCCTTACTGTCAAAGCAATTTCAGCTTTTGTATGCATCCTCTGTTAAGCCTTTTAGCTTATTTCAGTTTCTAAATCACACACAGTAGAGCTTTAGGGGCCTGCGTCTCTGTGATTTATAATACAAAGGAACAATTACTTCTGCAGGTAAAACTGCTTTTGGAAAAAGGTAAGATAAACAGATGTGCCTAAAGCATCCTTAGAAAATCATGGAGAAATGGCTGAATGTATTACAAATAGGAATAATAATAAAAAAATACAGCCATCAACTGTCTAAAGTATTCTATACCTTTGTGTGTCTACACATATGATTCAAGTGGCTATAAAAAACCCGAGAACAGAAAGCCAAAACCTCTTGGATAATCCCTTAAGCACCCAACCAATAAACAGGAATGGGTTCTGACACGCAATTTATCAAGCTGTGAAGTTTCTATTCTTATGAACAAAAATCTAGTAAAACAAAAATAAATAAATAATATGAGCACAGTCTGGGGAAATGTTAGGTTTCTAAAACAAACAAACAACCCCTCCAAACCCAAGAAACCCAAAGAGTTTTAGTATCCTTTCTTCAACTCCCTAAATCAAGACATTTGCATTAGACCAATACACAAAAAAGTGTTTTAAATGCACACAGATTAACATAGTAAAGACTCTTTGGTTATATTCTTTGAATTTCCAAGAAATTCTGGAAGAAGAAAAATTTTCTTATTTGACCTGACATTTTCTTTGGCAAAGGTTTTACAGACATTAATATCTACTCATTCATATGCATCAGAAAATATGCCTGTAGCGTTCCAGAGTGTGAACATTGTATTAACTACATTCTAAACACCCTGAAATACCACAAGAATAAAAGTTACTAAAAAGTTGCTTTTCAGATTATTTTTCTGTGCTTTGTACAAGTCCTCACAGTGCTCAGTATCACCTTGATGGTATTTATGCTATTTCTTGCTAAAAAGCTAATCAGCCAACCAAAAAAACCCATAAGAACATTTGTCCTACGTTACAAATTGTTCTATACTCAGTCAGAATAAAACATAGTATAGCCCAGCTTCCAAGTTCTTTTTATAAAAGCTTTCAAGGATCAATCTCTCCAACTGAACAAACACACTTCATAGTTCACAGGAATTTGGGTGTTTGTAGAGAGTTCCCCGTGTCCTGGTGTGTGTGTGAAAGAGTTGTTTATTTGTTTGTAGTATGAGTATCCAGAGCCTGAAGGTCATTTGAAGAATGCAGTATTTTCACCTGTGCTTCAGATTTAGAGTGGTTTCTCCTCCCATTTCTAATTTTCATACTAAAATTACTCAAGTTAGTTTGTAAGAAAAATAATCTGTTTTTCTTTCAGAAAAAAAGTGCTCTAGTATCTCCTGTTTTGTTCTAAAGAAAACCCAAGATGTGCAAATTTGATGATACTTAATACCTCTGAAGTAATCCTTTTTTTTTTCCTGTGGCTTTTGCACATGTTCTAAATTACATACATTTTTTTGACTCAAAAGGGAAAGGAAAAGACTAATAGCTCAGAAGGAAGGTTTTCTTTTACATTCTTAAGTGTCAGTGGCATATTATAGAAGATTTTACTGATGAAGGTTCCTGTCATAGAATATTATTGACTGATTATTGTTATGTGACATGTCACCCTTCTGGGCTAATTTTCAAAGGATATGTTTTGGTCTTATGCTGATTTTTTCACCACTTGTGCTGAAAGTTACCTCCTTAGATTTTCTCTTTATGAAGAGTGGATTTGTTCTAATTGTGACCTTCGTGTTAAGGACATATTTATTTAACTCTTTTTTTTTCTTTTCCCCATCTGAAGTCAGCTATGTTGTGGTCACAAGATCTTTCTGCCATAGCCAAAGGACTCCTCTCACAGTCTGCAATGACAAGTCTTCTGAGAATTGTGCATTTCTCTGCACAATTAGAGCTTCAAATACTTTGTGTCACATCAAGCCAAGGCCTGTGACAGCTGTCATTCAGCAATACACTTTTTGACAAAAAGAGATGTATAACCTCATAGATTATGCAGTCTTTATTATTTGCACTTAATTATCCTCCAGTGGGAAATAATAACTGCAGTTTTCCTTATGCTTATTTTGGTGCAAGATTGAAGCTGCTAATCACATGTATATTTCTAACTTCCTTAAAACAGGGTTGTTTTTTTTCTGCTTGTTACCAATCTTTGCAGCCTCAGGGTAAGCTCTGCACTCCTCCATTATTAATTTAGACAGTTAAAATTTCCAAGCAAAATAATTACTTAACATGTGGCATTTTTTGTAATAAACTAGATATAAAATAAATAATTAAGGTTCTTGTTAATTCAATAACATTGATCTAGACTCCTCTTGAAATCAAATTGTAAGAGAGCAATTTCTTCTGACTTCTGAATTCCACATTTGAGAATGTAAGCCTGACATTAGATATTTATTTTTCAGATGTTGAAATTCAAGTAGTTTTTATTTTCTGTCAGTTAAATTTTCTGGAACCTTGAACACAAAGAAATCTATGTATTTAATTCTTTGTATTTTTTGATGAAGATATAAAAATCAAAGGTGAGGCAGTAAATTGAAAAGGAGCAGATTTGTTGCATGCACTGTCAGAAAACAGATTCCAGCTCTCTTATGTTGGCTTCAGATCACTGACATACCCAACCTCATGTCTTTGTCACCTTTTTAGACCTAAAGTTCTCAGGGTTGTATTTAAGACAACAAATTAAGTCGCTGAAATATAACCTGTTTTCCAGTTGCGGTCGCATCTGCTGACACGTTCTTGGCACGATAGCTGCTCTCTTGTTGAAGAATTGTTCCCAAGAGGAAATGACATTTAATTGTAGGCTAGGGTTACCTGAGCCTGGTTTGATACATTTGATCTGCCTGCTAGCTAAATACATTCTTTTATAACTTTTTGAAGGATTTAATGACAGCAGGAGTTTGTTCATTAGCATCAAAATTGCACTTTTGTCTTTGCAAAATCAAGGCACTCTTTGACATTCACTGATAAGAGTCTGCTTTATCTTCCAGCAGAACAAGTTCATGCACCTGTAGGAGTTCCTCTTGTGGATGTTGTTTTTCTACGCCATAACAATGGTAGCTGAACAATGGTGCATATGTAGTTAAAGAGCACTCTGAAAATGGATTGAGAATTGCATGACCCTTTCAGAAGCAAAAAACTTGTCTCCTATAGACAGTGGAAGTTTTCAGGCATCCACTGCTAGGTCACAAATGCTGTCACCTTACCAAGCACCTTGGTGAAAGAAATACAATTATAAACATGAAAATCTGTCACTAAATCTTAACTATATTTCTAAATGAGTTGACTGAAATGGAACATACTTCAAGAATATACTCTTTTAATAATTCAGAAGAGAAGAAAACCTTTCAGATGGTATATGTGATACAACTCTTGATAATTTTATGTATTAGGCACAGAATATCTCTCTGCCTGCACTCTGCCCTGAGACTACTCGATATCACAATTGCTGTTCGACACAATTAGTAGCCAAAGTAATTTAGAAAAGCAGCCAGACTTCTCTCTCTGATGACAAGAGTCAGATCCAGCATGTACCTGGAGTAGAGCTAGAAGTGTGGAGGTGACATACAGCTAACTGAAGCCTATGTGGTGTCAGTAGCTGATAACCAGACCTTGTGTCAACCCTATAGACTCAACACAGAAACAAATACGCAACTTCTGAAGATGGTTATGAATGGAAGGAAATTAATCCCTTTCAAAGACTTAATTACCTAAATATTGTATCCTTCATTTTATCTGTAAAGGTTAGAACTATCCAGAGATCTTAGAGATATTTGAATAGAAAAACTAACCTCAGAGCATATATGCTACAGTATCCCTTTGAATGTTGAGGTCTGGTCACAGAAGTAATGCATCATTATAAAGTAAGAGTTAATAGTAAATGATTTAAGAAGAAAATGGAAACTCTGGGTTTTTTTCAGGTTTCTTTGTGTGCTTGATTGGTTTTGTTGTTTTTGCTTTTTTTTCTTTGTTTGGTTGTTTTCTTGGGGGGGGTTGGCAGATATAACATTATGTACTAAGAAATCTTTCTCCTCTAAAAGCAATGGCAACACCATATTTGTGACTTGAGTATCCCACTACTATTACTTTCCCTAATTGTGTACTTTTGGTTAAACAACTTTTCTTCCACTTCTGCTTCAAGTATAGACCTCCTCCTTGATTCTCAATCTGTAAATTTAATATCCGTGTTCTACCAGGAGCAGTTCTTCCTCCCACACTGTAATGCCCTACAATGAAGTGGTACTTCAGAATTTCACTTGTATTTGTGTCACAGAATGTAGTGCCTGAATGGGGACCCTTCACAAAGTTCATAATACATTCCAGCTTTAGCAGATGGTGGACTCTCTTCAGCTCTGTGTTAGCTGGAAACATCATGTCAACAGTTTCCTGATTTGGAATCTTGGTTAGTAAAGTATTCATCTTTAATTGGAAAGAAAATCAGTTGGCTGGTTTTCTGAAGAAAAATACAAGACTTTTCCTCTAACAAGACCCTAACTGAAAGCACCATTTCTACATTTACATATACAAATTGGTACAAGGTGATTCACTACTCAAGAACTTAAAACCTAAGTAACACTATCTTGGTCTTCCACCAGTCTGGGATTTTAATGTATTAGGGAAAATGCTTATTTATGAATGTGATTCTTAACATTGTGGTATTCTTACAAAGGAAATGTTTTATAAGTTGTAAGATAGATAGTACTCTCCCTAACTGACTATATACTATTTCCCTAGTTTGCTGTTATTGTCTTATACACTTGTATGTCTCATGCATGAGAATAAGATTTGAAATGTACCACTGCTAGGGTGTGTATGTATACATGCACACACCTGTAGATATATTTATGTACAAATACATTTTGAAAACTGCCTAAATAATACACAGAATTCAGCTGAGATATTGCAGTAATTCTAGGTGGACTATGTCTCCACTTTGACACATTACAGGGTCAGTACAAGTCGAAGATGAAGAGGTAAAGAACAAGAAATAACAATGAACCGCTGTTCAAAGAGACTCTTGGGGTGATTGAAGAGGTTTATATTGTAGCATACAACAATCTTAATGGTGCCATTATGTTTTCCTATCAAAGGCATAAGAGCACAGTAGCACCCATAGAGCAGAATAATACTACCTAGCTTTCTACTTATGGGATTTAGTAAACAATTACAACAAAAATATACTTGAAAAAGATACCTCTGTCCTATGCGTACAATAAAAACCTGGGACAGTTTACTCATCCACATCATCCTTATGAACATCTCAAACTCGTCAACATAATTTATTTTAAGTATCCCCATTTCCTAGACAGTGGGAAGTTGCTTTATTTTGCAGAAGAGGGAACTGAGACGTGTGAAGGCTATCTTCAAGTTTGATATTTAAAATGAGCCAGTTAGTTTGCTAATCATACACCTGCTTCCTTTTTGGAGGTGTTTTAATGCACTGACCATCACCTTTTTTGAAAGATTTTTAATGCAGAGATGTATAAAAATAGTTTGTTCTTTCTTTTTGATTTTAAAGAATAAACAACCAGTGAATATATATATTTGTGTATAAAATATATATAGGTATATAAAGATACATGATTTTAAATAGTTCCTTGTAATTGCTTGTGAATCAAGTATTACTCTGAGATTGAGTTAATTAAGATTTAAAAAGGATTAAGAATTAATTCAAAGAATGAAATATATCAGATAATGTGCTAGATATGTAACATGCCACTCACTTTCTAGAACATCAGATTAACTGCATGAGATTAGGGACAGTTGAGCTATGATGTTCCATTATGCAATTTTGTCACCTTTCTTTAGAAAGGAAAATCACATTTTTATTTAGAAGTGTAAAGATAAATGAGGAGGACAATTGCATGAGGATCCTTTGTCTGAAGCATTATTTCAATCTTGTCATTCTAAACTGAATACTTGCATTCCTTAATTATGACATTTCATGTTGCTTGTGCCTCTAAGGTATTTGCATTCCAAGAATGTGTATCTTAAAAGTATTCTTAAAATAGATATACTTTCCCAATTTTTGAAGAAAAATCTTCTATTGATTTTTTTTTTTCAGTTTCAATATGTAACAATTTGGGTCTGCTTTTGAGACAATATATGTGCCTAGCAGGACAGTAGGTCCATATGTGAATAATTAAATTAAAGCTGTGAAAATTGTATTGACAGCTTCACTTTGTCAAACAGCAATTTATCTAGATTTGGAAACTGTAACACATACTTACAAAAGGACTTAGGCAGAGCTACTTTTAGTGCATCTTCATGAATTCAATAACATTTTTGTCACTTTCTGTAGTGGCACCATCATATATCAAGCACGGAAACAAAAGCAAGGTTATCAGTCTCATTCAAAATTCAAGCTTTGAATATAATACATAAAGCAGGATGTAAATTTACCTCTCATAATACATAGTGAAATAACAACTGCATCAGCAGAAGAATAGATGAACATTGAGTGGAAAGCAGTTTTACATATTAGTAAACTATTATTATTTGTTCAATGGCTTGTAACCATATTCATTACTTGGGTGCCTTTCCTGAAGGAAAATATGTGTGGTAGGAGGGCTGAAGGAAGGAGGAGAGTGGCTTGTTTTTCTTTCCTTTTTCTATCTTTCTCAATGTCCTATCTTGTTTTATTTGATTCACTTCCCTACCACAACCTATTCCTCAATCATTTCTTAATTTGAGTTCACAACCCAGTGTATAATGCATGACATTGTTAAAATGTGTTTTTTCCTATGCTTTAAAAAGAATAAATCACCAAGTCTGTCACTATTTAATGTTTTACTGCTTCATTATATTTATTTCCAGTGTTGATGAATGCAACCATGACCATTCATCAGTAACCAGAAGACTGTTACTTTATTTTCTCAGCAATTTACTTATTCTCTTTGCTCCTTTTTTTTCCATTGTCTCACATACAAACTGGTTCACTTTCCCAGCTGTTACTGTCTGTCTGCATTGTATCTATTCTCATGTGGCAATCTACTCTGTGATCCTCAGTCTACATTTGCAGATGAGATTTCTTGGTTTTGGAATACTATAATATCCCTCTGATCAGACCAGATACCACATATTTTAAAAAAAATTCCTTTTCATATGCAACTATTTGTATTTATATATCATTCATTTGAAATATTTGGAATACTAATACATATCTTTCCCTTATTTTATTTTGGTTGTGTTCTTGCAGACTAAAAACTTACAACCATGCAACTCTTTGATAAGGCAATCTCCTGTCTCCTTTTCTGTCTCTTCCATCCTACAGTGTTACCCCCTGTAAATAATACAATAATAATTGCAATAATCATACAATGGTAAATATTTATTATGCCAATGTAATTATCTGTCATAAATCAGGATTCTTACCCACTACAGCATGTCTCCCAGAGATGACTACTACTTACTACACCAGGACTACTGTTAATGACCTTTCCTCTCCCTTTTGCTTTGAGGAGGGACAATTACATAATTTTGTGACATTTGGCTAAATATCTGAATAATGACGTATCATGAGGTGAAAAACTTCATTCATTTTAAAAGTGACACAATGCTTGTGCAGCATGGATAGTTTGGATACTTAGGGTCTATGGAGAATCAAATACATACAAATGATATGCTCCTCAATTAAATTGTGGCAGATGGAAGTTTCTTACATCACTATTTGCACTGTTCGGTTCAGCTTTGAAGCTTGCAGAAAAGTTCATGTAAACTTTAAGCATCAGATGAAATGCAAATGTTAACTAGACTTAATAGAAACCTAGCTGTTTAACTAGCCATGTTTTCAAGACAAGGGAAAAACTCAGGTGATGGCAAACACAAGAGAAGAACAGGAGATCTAGATGTACAGCAGTTTGAAAAGTGTGCTACTGTGTCTGCTGTCCATAGAACTTTTCAGCTCAGTCCACTACAGAGCAGTTGTTATGCATAACATGCCCCATATTGTAATCCTATTTGTCTAAACCTTGGCTCTTAGTCCCTCTTGGAAGGATGCTGGAGTGTGTAGTCACTGATGGGGCAGCCAGGGACCAGGACACATTGTGGAGAGCCACCTTCCTACGCTCGGGGCATATTAGTGTGTCTGCCCTGGAACCAGCACTTTGGGTCACAGGACAAAACACCACAGCCACACAGTGTGCACAAAGATCTCAGTTGCTCAGAGACACAAAATCTCAATAACAAAGACATTAATTTAAATCATTTTCTGTGGGTGAATCATTATAACTTGGAGCCAGGTAGTACTGACGTTTGCAAAATGGACTTAATAAATGCTATTTATTTCTGCATTGGAGGGAACAATGTGGATTGAAGTCACAAAAAGAATTATCAAACCTAATTTATGGATTGCTCCAACTGGAATTCATATTTCTTCCAGGCAGACAGACTTTGTTGTTGTTATTAGCTTAATGAGGAGCATAGTCTTATTTGGTTTCCTTTAGAACTCAGTTCCTACAGATTGGTCAGTTTGTTTTCATAATGCTGGGTCTCATCCAGCTGGATTTGAGCCGATTCAGGCATCATATTGGCAGTTTATGGATCTTACGGTTAAAAGTGCCACCTCCTCTTTAGACTTCATAATTTATGATATTTAACTTGTTAAAGTGACTTCTAAATGTGCCATTACTCATCCTCTTAAAAATACAGAAACCCAAACCACCACTAATATATACATACCCATATGTGCACTCACATACTCAGTACTTTTGACTCATGTACTTTGCAGGTTTTTTTAAAGTTTATTCAGCTGCATGAAGCTGGGTGGAAAGTGTTCTCTATAAAATTGTCACTTCTTTTGTTGATGCTTAATCCAAAATTCTTCTGCTGAATCCTCCTTGACTCTTTCTTGCTACCAGATCCTTATCACTAGAAAAAAAAGAAATCTCTTAGCTGCACTGATATAAACCTTACCTGAAGGTGTAACTTAATGCAAAACTTGGCCCTCAGTGCTTAATTCTTTTTCTTGGCTCTGAATACCTCATTGCTCCCAGGTCTCTCAACAGAATCACAATTCTCTCTCTTTCATACATATTTTCTTTCTTCCTCCAGGGCTTTCTGTCTTCTAGGCTGTCTCTTATTAATACAGTTTTCTAATTCTTTATTCTTGCCCCCATCATCATGACTTGTCCCCATCAGACCTGACTGACAGAAGAGCATTCTGTGCAACCATGATTTAAGAGAACAAAGCACCAGGGACTATAATTACTGGTGTTCTTAGCTTGTTGAGACGTGTACTGGCAGCTCCTGAAACTGTTATACTACTTCATACATGCTGTACAATTTAAGCAACTTAGATCACAAGGCAGAGTCTGTCAAACAACTAATTTGCATAATTAATTTGAATAACTAGGATATTTGATTAACTATGAAAAGTACACAAAAGGTTTTTATTTTTTAAAATAAAGATTAAGACATTCTCAAAAATGTCAAGGAGAGTTTCACATCAGGAACAGAGGTACATTAGCAAACTGCAGAGACATTTGCAAAGAAGAGCTGATATTCACACTAAAGCTGTAAGAATATGCCTCAAGTAAAACTGTATGTGATATAAATGACATGTAGCAGGACAAATGAAAGAAACTTCTTAAATGGTGCATGAGTGTGAGGATAAAACACTGAAAGATTGTGAGGAACCTACACTGAATTTTTTAACTTAGATAGTACACTTTCTGGAGCAGGGAAAATAGTAATGATAATTTTAAAAGAATATACTTTATTAAAGTTATACCTAAAGGACTTAAGAAGAACATTATCAGTAAAACACAAATGTATGGGAGTGGCAGTCTTTACTCCAAATTTTCATTGCCTAAATGGTGTCAAGTTACAATCCATAGGAGAACGAGCAAGACAGAAATAAGAGAGGATAAAAAGTAAAATTGGAGATAAGGTAATAATTTACTGAGGTTATGTATAAATTGATTGAGAAGGGTACTTCTGAGATTTCAGGTCCAGATTTAGATATTAAAATAGCTCTCCAAGATATACATTACCACCATCTCCATATTCAGATTATTCTGGGAATTAAAACCAGCAAATCAGACCAGAATGCAGTTGCAGTGGGAATCCTGCTTGGACACCATCTGAGGCAATGGAGGAACTTGTTGGGCATCTGTCTCTCAATATAGATACAGCCCAAGTGAATACAGTTTTGTCTGTATTATTCTGTTTCTGTTAATATTTTTCAATTCCTGTGACATTATCTCATCCAAATTGACTGGAATGAATGCTTTCAAGTAAAAGTCTCATGACATACATTATAAAATATTTTAATAAAATATCCACACAAAATATGTTTACTGAGCTTCTTTCAATTATTTTGTGTGGATATTTTATTAAATATCAAGTCTACTTAGTGATAGAAGCATGTAACACTGTGAAATGATCATCTTCAAGAATCTTGAGAAAATAATGCCCCAGTGTTTGCTCATTTGTATATTATTAATGTGTAGGGATTGCCAAAACAGTATCTCAGTTACAGAGAAAAATACATATAACACTTTGTATCAGGAGGAATAGACAAAAAGTAATTTATAATATTGGAATTTAAATAATTAAAAATATACAGAACAAAGTTGAGCTAATTTGCATCAAAAGATTGTAATTCTTTATCCTGTTTGCCTCCTTTCTGTCACATCTTGATTGTCAGTACAATATAACATTTAATAGCTGCTTCATCACCAGTTCATGAGAATGCCTGAACAACTCTTTCCCCCTTCACCCCTCTAAAGATAAGAAAATTAACTTAAACTGCCTCAGCACTCAATGAACAATATTTCCCATGGGCAAACAATAAATCAAACAAATAGGTTAACCCAAGCAGTACTGTATTGTCACACCTATTTTCAGCTAGCTGATCTGTATAGATATCAGTCTGTTTTAGGCTAACTGTGAAGCAGAGCCCTTATTGGCTTCAGAGGTAACCCCAATTCTTTGACCCGCTTTACTACTAGGTTCATCATCTGTATAAGCCACTATTACCAGCTCCCTAAGAACTTCAGTTCTGTAACAGGAAAACAATTATAAAGAGGATTTTCATACATACAGTTGTTAGAGAAGAAAGATTTTCCAAACAGTCTTGTTACCCTGTGAATTTCTGAACCAGGAGGTACTACAGACCTAGCATGTCAACGAACAGCTGAGTTCTTCAGACATACATGTCACTATATAAATGTCATACGTCCCTCCACTTCCTAACACAACCGTATTTTTTAACAAATATGCCCACATTTTCTATGCATGCAATGTAAGCTGAACATATTTAAGCCTGATGTCTTATTTCAGCTCTTCTCTTTACCAAATACAGTTTGTGAGCTCTTACCAGCCTTTCAAATGTGCTTGTAGACCATGTATAAAATTTGAGGCCATTTAGTCTTGTCCTACCACTAGTCCCCTGGGAGAGGAGGCCAGCCCCCACCTCGCTACAACCTTCTTCCAGGTAATTGTAGAAAGTGAGGAGATCTCCCCTGACACTCCTCTTCTTCAGACTAAACAGCCTTAGTTCTCTAAGCTGTTTTTCATAAGACTTGTGCTCTAGACCCTTCATCAGCTTTGTAGCTCTTTTTTGGACGTGCTCCAGCAACTCAGTATCATTCTTGTAGTGAGGGGCCCAAAACTGAACACAGTACTCAAGGTGCAGCCTCACCAGTGCCAATACAAGGTGACTATCACTTCCTTAGTTCTGCTGGCCAGACTATTTCAGATGGAAGCCAGGATGCTGTTAGCCTTCTTGGCCACCTGGGCACACTGCTGGCTCATGTTCAGCTGTCTGTTGAGCAGCACTCCAAGGTTGTTTCCTGCTGGGCAGTTTTCCAGTCACTCTGCCCCAAGCCTGTAGTGTTGCATGGGGTTGTTTTGACTCAAGCACAGGACCAACAGTTATTAGCATACTGAAACTAAACAGACCATAAATATTTCAATGAAGATATTTTAAACAAGTGTGGCTTTCAATAAATTTTTATTGTTTTATTTTGCCTTTTATTGAAGCACAAAGAAATTCATTTGGTTCTTGAACAATAAATTTATAAAACTTGATGTCTATATGCATATTTCAGTGTTGGCTGAGATTGTCAGAAGTAACAGCTAATCTTCTTTATGTAGCAGGGTGCTGAGTAGGCTTAAAAGTCCTCTGCTTCCAGAATGCAATGTAATTATAAGATGTGATTACAACTGATTATAATCAATCAGCATAGTCTTAAGTGTAATTTATACTGCTGCAGCTGTGGTTAGATTAAATCATCATATAAAATACAATTTCTCCAAGATAGGTAAAATTATTTGAACAAACCCAAATACAGTATACTCATAATACCACAAATGCAGAGTAAATGATGCCAGTTACTTAGCAGTTTAAGGCCATGTGTACCACAAAATAAGTTTTCCCTCACAGAGGATATTCCTCAAGACAAACTTGTCCTTTTGTTACAGTAATACGACAATCTTTCTGGCCTTCTGAACTCTTCCTTACACCATCTGTCACATATAATGTGTCACTACCAGCAGCAGAACTACCACAGGCAGTAAGAGCTCTTTTGAAACAATAATAGAAACTAGGTGTAGGAGTTTACAGAAAAAGACATTTTAGTAGGATAAGACCCATGTTAGCTGTCAAAAACTGCTAAGTTCTCATTGCAAATCCACTAAATGGCTTTTTTTTTTTTCAGTTTCTTACACTCTATCTGTAAGTCCACTTTGTGGAAGCATAATGGCAGACATGTATCAGCAAGATTTGCTCCAGGTAGCCTGGAGACCCCAACAGTGACTCAGGGCAGAGCAGGAGTCAGGGCTTGCTGCAAAGGGCTGCCGGCTCCCAGGGGCCAACCAGGACAACTTGCCATGGCTATTTTTCTCCATAGTCAAGCAGCTTCCCACTACCTGTATTTCAGTTGTATTTCTCATCTTGGTGAAGGGTTAATCTCGGTTTTGCAGTCTGTACAACAGCAGTAACAATATTTGCTGCCTTTGTTAGGGACATGTGGTGAGGGCTAATGGAACAGTTCCACAGTTCTTTCTTTTCTCCACAGAATTTCAGGTGATAGAAAATCTCACCAAAGAATATCATGCCTGACAATTTGAGATTAGAAATCTACAACAGGTGTAACACTAAACTGATCAGAATACACACACACAAAAGAACAATTAATTTGCTCTTCTTGTAACAGACACTACTTTAGCCTTTGGCTTTGATGTCAGAGGAAGGTAATCAACTGTTTTCTTCCAAAAATGATAGAGCATGAAATTTATAATAACTTAAACAACTGATGCTCAGAATAAAGATCTTTGCTATTAACTCCTAAGTTCTGAATTCTTCCCTGGAAGTCCCTTTTCCCAGTGTACTAAGGATCTGAATTACAAATGTTATATATTGTGTGTGACATGAAACCTGATTCAATTTGCACATTCTCATAAGAAAAAAAACCCCAAACCCAACAATAAATCTCAAAACCTAAAAAACCCCAAACCCTGTGGCTTCTAGTAGGAGAACCTTTTATTGCTTACTTTCATCCAGAAGTAATGTGTCATGACATCAGTATAAAATTTAAGAGTAGCACTCCTACAACAGTAGGTTAGTTAAAATAAAATCTAACCAGTTTGTAACATTCAGAATTTTTATATTTTAAATTTGAACTCCAAATTTCCCTAGAAATTAACATATTTTAAAAAAAATTAACACTCTTGAAATTATGAAATAACTTAAGATTATTTACTCTAATTTTTCATGTTTAATGAAGGCACATTGAAAAGAGAGTTGACAAAAATCTGAGCCTATTTAACTTATATTTCTTAACAGAAGAACAGGGGATCTGTGAACCATAAAACTGCATTAAATACAAATAAATTATTCACATATAGATAATTATTTTAACCAGTGACATAGTCCATCAACTGATAGTATGTTTCCTCTGTATTTCTATTGGTGTTCTCTCTGTACCCATAAGCTTTTCATTGACATTGTCTTGATTCTCATACTGAATTCCTGTGCCAATGAATAATTCTGGTTTGAAACTTAGTGATTGCTTTAATTCTCTGTTATCCTATTTTGGTCTATACATAATACTTTTCAGAGCAGTATCTGAGATGAGCAGTAGCATAAAATATCTGTTTGACATATGTGTTGTTAAAATCATAAATTAAAAGGTAGGTCCCTAACTGCTTTTGAAAGTACAAAATTTTATCAAAACGTATATAACCATCAAAACACATCAAAAGGTAAAGAACTGAGGATGTTAGCTACTGTTGAAAGAATTTATCTATGTGTTTAAATAAACATGATGTGTACCCCAATGGTATTTTTCATTCAGATGAAATATTATTCTAAATTCCACAAATTTCATGATCACCAGCCCCCAGTATGATTATATTTTAAAGTAGTTACAATCTAAACATTTTTCACCACCCATTTTAAGACCCAAAGGCCTAACTCTGTTTATTTTTAATTTAACTACACTCTACCAAATATGGCATAATTTCAACATTTAAATTTGAGTGTTCTTCAAATTCCCAGTTATAAAAATTGTTTTTCTTATTCAGTAATGAGTCTGTGTTTGAGCCAAGCAGCTGCATATGTAGGCTGCCAGAGCTGCTCTTCACACACTTTTCAGCTAGCTGACTTTAAATTACTTTAGGTATGTAAAAATCCATTTTATTGCTTTAAAAGAAGAGGTCAGCATAATGTCAGCCAATAGACAGAGCACTTATATACTAAATTGTTTGTTGATGCTTTGCATTTTTAATATTAATAGGTCTATGTTTAGTAGATTTATTTTAATAAGATCCTAAATATAGAAAAAATATTTCTCCTATTTTTTATGGAAGCTATTTCTAATCTCCTTACCTGCCACTTTAAAGCAAAATCTGGGCAAATTAAAGAATTTTAAACCACGTACCATTCCCATATAAGTTTCGTACTCTAAAAAAATCTCATAGAACTCCAAACATACTGTGTATTTTAAGCCAGATGTTATCTTTAAGCATGTTCTTTTCAGCAAGGGACAAAGTGCATGCTAAGGTCAGATTTTCAAAGTTATCTAGGCAGTAGGCTTCTAAGAACACCTTTGAGAACAGATGGCAGGAGGATGTACAAGCAGACATGCGTCCACTACTCATAGCAATGGTGACAATAAGAGTAAAGGACGTATGGACATAACCTGCTTATTTAATTTTGCCTATTTGGATCTTCAATTGCCTTAATACTTTTAAAACCTACTATCAAGAGCTGTATGGATGAATTGGAGCTGGATGTATCTCTTGCCTATCAGTACTCAAATATTTATCAAAACTCAGCCAAGGAGCACCATTCACTGCATCTATTTGTAAATTTTCAGCCAGGGATGGATTTATTAAGTCTATTCAGGAAAAATATAGTTCAAATTAACCTTTAAATAATTTAACTTATCTCAAATATAGATTTGCCTCCTACAGTGATAGTAATGACATAAAGTTTTTTTTTTCCCTTAAGCATTAATATTCTGAGTGCAATTCAGAAGTTCATTTCTTTGACACTCAAAAAAGTGACTACAGTAGATGGTTTGTGAATTTTCAACTTAATATAGCTCACTTACTAAGAAGAAATAAATGCCTAAGAATAAAATTCACAGTGAATCATTTCAGAAGTTTCTTACCTAAATTAATAAAAAAGATGGGAAAACAGATATTTCTGCTGTTTAAAAAGGATAGATAATAAAATGGTGAAACAATGACAAGGGAAAAGAACAGTGTAATTTTAGAATTGTTGCAATACTCTTACCTAAAAGCATGACTTCACTTATCTTAAAATAATTCCTATTTATCCATAATAGGGTCAGAACCTCCTACTTATTAATTATATTAAAAATCCCTTCATTATATTTCACTCAATTATCTTAATAGTTTCAGTGTCCAGCATGACATTTAGATAATGAACATAACATTTTAATAGTATCACTAATACCCACATGGATTTATTTAACGTGTGCTTAAATCTCTAATTTTCAGGCAGTCTTAGAAGCTTAAAAAGAATACAGCCTATGTATTATCAATATCACTTAATTCATATGTAGAAGAAAGTAATAGTAACAGTAATGAAATTCTCATAACTGGTTTGTAAACCAGTAGACCTTATATTAAAATGTGAGAAACTAAATACAAAGTCCATTGGCATTTACTCAGTCTTGTGTTAAAAATCATTAAAATTCTTTCCATTTTAGAAAGGTGTAAAAACATGGTTCCACACACAAGTATAATGCAGTCCAGATTTATAGATTAGGATCTGTAGATTTATCATATACATTCAATTTTTTTTCTTGAAGCACATATATGAAAACATTGTATAGCTAAACATAACTCTAGATTTGTGCATCCATTACATCTAATTTTAATTTTAAAAAACATTATATCAGGAAATTCAATCATATCAGGAAAGTCAAAGGTGCTGGTGTGGCCACAACTTGATCACTGTTGGGCACCACAGTATAGAAAGGATATTAACGTACTAGAAAGCATCTAGAGGAGGGCTATGAACATGGTGAAGGGTCTGGAGGGGAAGCCTTATGAAGAGCAGCTGAGGTCACTTGGCCTGTTCAGCCTGGAGGAAACTTAGGGGAGACCTTGTTGCACCCATGTCTTTACCCTTGTGGACAGTAATAGGACTAGAGATAATGGTATGAAGTTGAGTCAGGGCAGGTTTAGGTTAGATATCAGGAAAAGGTTTTTCACCCAGAGTGGGTTTGAGCTGTGAACACCAAGCCTGATGAAGTTGAGGAGGTATTTGGGCATAGCTCTCAGGCACATGGTGTGATTCTTGGGGTGTCCTGTGCAGGGTTAGGAGCTGATCACTGAATCACTGAATGTACAAAATGGAGAAGAGCTGTAGCCATTGTGCTCGTGACGCAGAGTGAAATAATGAAATCAATAATTTTTTAATCTGGTTTTTTTTTTTTGCATCTTCTGTGGTTACTCTGCTGCAACTTATGAGTCTGTCATCTACCTTCCAGATTCAATACACAGTCTCCAAGAAGATGGGAAAAGAGCACATGATAATGGCCAGCACCTACAAGCAGGTAGGCAATGCACTAAGATTATGGTTTTTTGTGAATATACTGCAACACAAACTCAGAGCTTTGAGTTTCTCTGAAATGCTTGAAAAGAGAACTGCAGCAGAAGGATGCTGTAATCCACAGTCACCTGAGATGGACCAGGCAAGAGACCTTTGACCAAACACATAATCCTTATTTCCCAGGTGGTAAGGGCAAAAGAAGAAGTAAAAATTACACTTTTATCAACTCAGGAAAAATAAATGAACAAGTAGGGCAAATTATTTTCTATTGATTGCTAAATGTAATGTAGATGGTTTGATTTCTGAGCCTCAAAAGAGAGACATATAGGAAAGGGTGGCATTGGATAAAATGCAGCATATATCTTTACACACATTTTTATAAAGCTATTTGCAGGTAAAGAACTGTAGATTAATAATGGTGCTATCTTTCTCTGAAAATGAAAACTCTTTCTGGAGCTGTTAGTTCAGACTTTTGTTTAAGATTAGTCTCTAGTGCTTGTCTGTGGTGTTTATAGGTCATACATTTAAAGGCCAGCTTTCACCACTGATTCTAATGCAAACAAAACAGCACCATTCATTATTAGCAGTCTCTTTTGCTACTCCAGGAGTCAACTGTCCAGCAGACATACTTAAGTAAAATAGAAGTAATTTTATTACCCCTGTCAGTTTGAATTATCAGGTGGGTGGTTTTTAGCCCTTTAACAAAGAGAAGAAACTATTCACAAGGCTTAAAACATTTCAGAAGCCAGTGAGGCTGTATCTTATAAAATTTTGATATGAAAAGTGCTGTCACACATTTTGTTTAGTTTAACATTTATACAAATTGCAAAATAGCATAGACAGTAACATACAATTTATATATATATGCTAATTTAATTTATTTTAAAACACAGGAGTTTAGGGGACAAAATTAATGTGGATAGAAAAGAGAATTATCTGAGACAGAAAAAAACTTCAGCATTTAAAATGTTAAAGAAAAAAGAATATATTGCTGCTTCCTATTATTTTTGGGTAAGATACTATTTCAAAGGAAACATCAAAATACCTCTATGGGCTAGTACGCTGAGGAGAGAAGATGACTGCTCTTGATTTCTAATGCCTAAAGTCAGGTCAGGAATACCAGCTGTGATAAATTGTAAAACAAGTATGCATAGTTTGACAAGCCAAGCAAGGATTTGCTTTCTGGAGTGTTTTAAATCTTTTATTCTTTAGTTCTGTCCTTCAAAATCTCAAGTTAACTAAACAGAGCCCAAGATCATGCATGGGGATTGTAGCAACGTTAGAGCTTGTACTGCACTTTGTTTGCATGTTATTCTCATCCTAAATCTTTAGCTGCTGAAATTAAGCAGAAATTGTTGAACATCATAATCCTAATTAGGGAGGAGGATTATGAATGCAGCTCAATAGTACCACTATATTGCCAGTAATTAAAACATACTTTCAAAAATATTTTTAATATCTACAGATAGATTACAATTGTTATAGTCTATTAGGATTATTTCACTATTTAAATCTTGCATTGTGATAAAAGGGTCATTAAATGTAATTATGAAGTATTTAGATAAAGAAATTATTTGGAAGATGAATTTCTGAGAACAAAATCCATAGTTTATCTGAGTATTTTCCATATAAAAAGAAAGCTTTTGTGATATTACAATATTTATGCTGTTATTACTTTATTATTGCCAGTATAATTTTAAGTCTGTTCTGTGGTGTAATGGTAACATTTCCTTTTGAAAATATAATATATTAGGAAAGATGGTTCTAAAAAGTTTAATAAATGAAAGTTTTGAAAATACATACATAGTTGCACTTAAAGAAACCCCTCACTTTCTTGCACTTGAAAAAAACCCTCATCTTCTTTTGCCATATCTATAGAAACATACATGGTGTATTGATTGCTTTGTTAACCACATCTGTGTCCAGGAACTCAACAAGTACAGGTATCTAAACATAAAGGGACACAACTGACAGTTCTATCACACTGGGGAGAGAAGATGTGGGACCTACGTAGGAACTTGGTGTCCCACATATAATTTCTGGGAAAAATCAGAGTCTCAAAGTTCAGTTACTGGACATTTAGGTAGGTTTCAATGAACTTGCTTGGACGTGAAGGAGTTATAAAACTTTCCCTTGTGTGATTTGGAGGAATTTCCTGAAGGCTGTGCTCAGTGTATATCATGAGTAAAGGTGGTTTATTAGTGGAGCTGCTATGAACAAAGCATGTGGACACTGATTTAGATAGCTGACATAAGGCAAAAAACATTTCCCTTCCCTAGATGGCTAGATGAGCACTTCTGCAATCAGCAGGAATTATTTATGTACTTATTATTACATTTAGATTTGTAGTGCTTAAATCTGTGCATGTAAGCACATTTGGAAACTCCTTATAGCAATGGAACATTTTGCCACCTTTTCTTCAATGCTGTTTTGGTTGTGTTACTTTGATTGCTTTCTTAAAGACCAGTCATTCTTAATCAGCTGTATTTATATGATTATTTAAATGATTCCTTGTTATGCAATTAGTAAAAGTGTGTAGTCATCATCTGTTTTGAACATTGAATTACAATTTAAAATTTGAACTTATCTTATAGATATCTAAATATCTTTCTCAGGTACATGTCTCCTGTTTTTTCTGGTTCTACTAAACATTAAAAAATGACAAAAGTGAACATACCTCTTGGACTTTTCATGAAAAGATATCAAAAACTATAGTAAACAAACATATGGAATAGGTTTGTGCCACAATGCTCAGATGTATATTGTACTTCTCACATAGATACCGTGATTCAAAATCATGACACAGGAACACTTGCCAAACGGATTTTGTTTCAGAACTGCATAGAAGTGCCCTTATAATGACTCAAAAATTAAAGTCTAAATATTTTGATGAGGATAGTTTCATTATATTAGGCACAGTTTAACTTATCCTAGTCAGTGTAAATGAGAGAAGGATAAGTAGGATAAGATGAACCCACTCTATTCCACTGTTTATTACAGTCTTGAATCTAATAAAATACTTAGCATTGATCACTGGGGATGTTGAAAAGCACACAAAGGAATACAGGCAGCACATGCTAAATGAGTAGAATTTTTTCTGCAAATGTATTACATTTCAGAGGTTAAGTGGATAAGGGAGAAAAATGCACCGAATACCCACCTTTGAGAGTGGATAGCAAATTTAGTTCTCAATATAATCATGTGCAAAAATCATTCTGTTTTCACAGCTGCATGCCACTGCACACCATTTTAAAGTTTGTATTTTGAAACTGGGAATGAACAGAAGGTTAAAAAGTGTGGGACAAACAGATTCTCTCACTTCCTTGCCAATAGTGGAATCGAAAGAAGCCTCACAGAGGCTAGGCTGGGAAGTTAATTAAGGATCCTTTTAAAGGGGATCATGAGAGGGAAAAATTTCTTTTCTATTCCTGTGACAGCTTCCTGAAGTATAGTCATTCGATATCATTTCAGAGGTGAAGTTGAGAGTGAATGGATGGATGTGTAGTTCCATTCTTACTGTTTGCTAACCACAGCATCCAACCCAGAGAAGGAAACAGAGAAAAAAAAAGTGATTTGTTGGTGATATAAACCAGTTACAAATCATTGTTTTCCAGAACTCAGAATGAGATCAGGATGATTCATATCCAGAGCTCTTCTTGGGACTGCTTCTACAATGGTGCAGTCCGAGTCCCTGTGCTTTGTGACTGCAATGAAAGTCTCAGTCTAGCCCTAAGACATCATTGACAAGTTATTGAAAATCTGTCAGGAAAGATGACAGTACTTGTTCTGAGTTAGCCCTTTGTCAAGGGTTAGGGCTGGAGTGATGACCACCCAGAGACAGACAGTCTCCACTACCCCCCCTCACCACCGAGGGAAGGGAAAGGGAATAAGAGAGAAACAGACTTGTGGAGTAAAAAAAAAACCCCAAAACAAAACAATATCCCCCCTCCCCCAAATTAAAATTACTTTAATGGAAATAGTAACAATAGATGAAATATATGCATGCAATGTATGCAGAACCAGCACCAAACCCAAATCCCCCTGGTAATTATGTCACTGTCCCCACTGATACTGTGACAAGAGGCCTCCAGCAGCAGACAGGAACCAGATTCAGGGGGGCTGGATCCTGGAGCTAGACTCAGGAGTGAGAATGAGAGAGAAGCAGCAACAGTGGGCCCTTGAAAAGAAAAGAAGGAAGCAAGAGAAAGAGGGAACTGACCCTCAGCTTTATAGTATGACATATGTGGAATTGAATACTTAGTTGGTCAGTTTGGCGCCACCTGTCCTGCTTGCTCCTCCCTGTAGGCACAGACTTTTATTCTGCACCCCCCAAGATGAGACATGAGATTCAGCAGTGGCCCTGGTTTCCATACCAATCCTCAGTAGTAAACCCAAACATTAAGCTTAATCACTGCTGGAAGCAGACTGTGTTTGTAAAAAACACGGTGCCAGCTTCAGAAATGCAGCTACCTAGAGGAGCTTCAGCTGAAAACCAAAATCATCAAACAGAATCAGTTCCATTCTAACCCAAACCAGGACACCCTTGTTCTTAGGAAGAACTGTCAAGTTCTTGTAAAGATTAGCATACAAACATAAGACAAAAATGACTTAATCTTTTCTGATGTTCAAATGTCCAGGTGACAACAGAATTGCCTTCTTTTCAGCTTTATTTCCAGCAATATTTTTTGGAGTCAACTTGACCATTTCCCCTTTATATATGAAAGTAATTCTGTAAAAGGAAGTCACTGAACCAAAAAACATGTAGTTGGTCTCTCTGATTTCTAGTATTCACGACCAATTGAATGCTTATAAAAGTCAGTGAAAAATAGTCCCATTTGATTCACTCCTCATTTTGAGTTTTTTGCAATACTGAGTGTGCTGACTTGTGCTTCCTTGTGCTGTCGAAAGTATTAGGTTTTGACTCAGAAAGATAGCTATGGGAAAAAAGCTGTAAATATTGCTGAAAATATTCTCCCTTTCTAAAGAAGAATAAAGAATTTATTTCACACCAGAAATGATACAAAGAGTATTCTACTTACTTTTTTATTTGATCATAAAGTAAGATCTTGGAAGAAGAATCTTCTGTATAAACTGCTTTCCACATAAGACATTACTTTTTTAATTTTTTTGCAAGTCCCACTACAAATTCCACTCTTTGAAATTTTTAATTTTCTATGCTTAAAATAATTTCTTCAGAATGTCAACTTTAAAAATTTTTTTTCTAAGTCACATTGTATTTTTTTCCAAAGCAAATCTATATTCCTCTGTGTGCAAAGGTGATGTATAGGAAGTCAAACTCTGTGTCATCAGGGAGGGCCAGGCATCAGTTAGGTAACAGGAAATTAGCCCTTGATTCTGATGTTGTTCTTCTGGCTTACATGGATTTCTCATTGAACTCAAAGAGTGATTTCAAACAGCAGACCATCTTTAAGAAGTACAGATCTGAACTGTGTCAGAGAAGAAAACCAAGATCTAAATATGACAGATATCTGAACAAATTAAGTTCAGAACATTGACGTAAAGATAAAAGAAATGCACGGAAAAGATAGACATGGGAGGCAGAATCATCTCTGCAATAACTTTTGTGTGGTCATAGCAAGACTGCCTTAAGGCACGATGAAGGACCAAAGTGTATTGATATTCATTCCAGAATTTTAAAATTATAATTTTTTATGTTACCTCTATCATTTCTCTTAAACAAGTTTCTTCTTTCCTGGATATCTTAAGGAGAGCCAGAAAGCCTAACTTATCCTGATACTGTGCAAAGAAAACTTTTCTTTTTTTTTTTTTTTTCCTTATTTTTAAAGAAAAAAAACTGGACTAGAAATGTCCTATGTTCAGCTAAGAAGCTGTGTGAAATTATGAACCTAACACATAGCATGTTTTACAAAAATGACCTAACTCAGGAGACCTTTGCTATAATTTTCTGATATACAGTCACAGTTGGAGAGAGAGCAATTGCAGAGAAGATCATGAAGAAAGTTTTTATTCCAGTCATGTTCTTCTGCATTTATTGATATCTTCTCTGAGATTAATAATTCTGTATCTTTCCTCAGAATTATGTTGATATTCTGCAGGTTTTGTGAGGGTAACTTTTTATCAATCTTATAATTTTCAAAATATGTTTTTCTAGAAATCGCAGAAATCGAAACCTTTAATATCCACATAAGAAACCAAGATTTTGGAAAGTATTTGTGAGGAGATGGCAGTAGTGAACATGCTAAACCACAAACCAAAATATTAAAGCAAATGTCAATTAAAGTAATGAGAACTTGGAAAACCTGCCCAGCAAGCAAATGTTTAGCTTTCAGAACTCATAAACTCAAGTAGGAGCATAAATAGAGTTCCACAACATTTATTAGTTTGCCTTGAACTTTATATTTTGTGTAGTTTTAAAATAACAACAATGGTCCAGTATGTTTCCTTTGGAATTGAAAATAATTTGCTGAGTGATATTGATGTACATCAGATGAAGATTGAAGCAGTGCAAAACAGTTAATACTTGAGACTCTCAATGCAATGACATTTAGAGGTTTGTTTTGTTTTGGGATTTATTTTTTGTGTTTTGGTTTTGCTGATGTCTTTCAGATATGGATGATCCAAACCAATCAGATTTTAAATTTTTTTTTAAAGATTTGTCCATATTTTCTTTGTGAAGCTGCATCCTTTCCATTTACCCTGTACATGCACATTATTAAGTGCAGCAGTAGTGAATTTAGTAAAGCTAATGCACATATTCATGCTAAAAATAAATTCAAATAATGGCAAAAAATACCGTTTTTGTGGTCTCTGCCCATCTGCTTGCCATTTTTAAACAGGATAAAGTAGAAAATTACTTTTGTGAAATCCTTAATTTGATTATTATCAAACATCCAGAGCTTCTTTCTTTTAATTATACCCAGTTCATCAACTGAAACTTGTTTCTAAGAGAACCTAACTGTCAGGACATTTTCTCTCATTGACTACCACCATTAGACTTATTTGAATCAAGAACAGATGCAGCCATTTTGTTCCCAAGCCACTATGTGATGATTACTTTTGAAAATCTTCCATTAGCTGTTACAGCTTGTTACCTGAAGGAGGCATATTACACTCTCTCATGGTTTTTTTGTCTTACTGTTACCATTCTTATTAAAAACTAAAATAATCTGTAGACAGAAAGTAAGTAGGTAGCTTTTGTGCAGGAAGAAACAAAAATCCTTGCATAATGTGCAGGGTGACTGCTTGGTAATGCTGGCTTCTAACTGTGATTTAATTTAAAAAACATTTATTGGTTACCAGTAACAAAAATATTTATATTGAAAACAGCAAGAAAGTTTGAAAATCTTTCAGATCAGGAATGCTTGCATTCTCTTTTCTTCTGTATAAAATAATTCTTTTGTCAGCAGATATTTTTACTTTAGTCAGAAGCATTAAGTAAAATATCTCAGTTAATGGAAAAAAGAGTAAAAATTAAAGGCCAAAACATATGCATTACTTTCAATCTTTTAAATTTCTTTGTTGTTGTTGTTATTGCTTTAATGATAAATAATTAGATATTCATACATATTAGGAAAAGAACCTGTGATAAGAACACTTGAAGAAAAAGAAGAAATGCAAAAACTCAGATTAGTCCAGTTTGTGACAGGAAAATTTTATATGTTATTTTGTACCAGTGTTAATATCATTTTAGGAGTTGTGCAAAAGCATAGCCACACAGCTGCACAAGCTGTTATACTGACAATTTTCTCTCTCTCTTATATTAACAACAGACCCGGTATCAACTAAGTAACACTGGGGAGAAAGACCACCTTAAAATTGAAATAATTTTTTTTGGAATAACTGTGACAATCATAATGTCAAAATAAGCCAGAGGTACAGTGGCATAGTGATGCTCTTTATTGAGAGAGATAAAACCTGCTCTTCAATTGTTTTTTGATTTATCTTTCTTTCTGAGATTTACTACATATAGAGCTATAATTACTAACAGCTTGGTTATGAAAACAATATAAATTATTTACAGCTATGTAAATAACTGTGACTGAAAAAAGTATTAGGGGGAAAATCAAGTTTGGGTCAAACAAAAATGGAAATTTAAAAAATCTAGATTAATTTAAACATAATCCAAAAATATTTCAGCTCGCTTGATGGAAACATATTTATTGAAAAAACAAACAACAACAACAACAAAACAAAAGGAAAAAACCCAACCCAACCAACCAACCAGAAAAAAGCAGGAAAAAAATATTTAAAACGTTCCCATCTATTTTCAAGTTTAACCACAATTTTATAGGCATGGTCCTCTTTGCCAAAAACCAAATAAATTCACTCTGCTGTAGAATTTGTCTTTTTGTGTGTTTCAGGTCATTTTGAATCATGCTGTATTGAAAGCACATCTTTTGCACATAATCTTATTTCCTATCCCTTCCTATGGAATAATATAATTCCAAATATCATCTGCCTCCTGTCAGAATGTATTTCCCTCGACAGTAAGACACTGCCAAAATTATCCATTATGTTGGCATTTCAGTTTCTTTTGAACTGTGTGATGCATCCGGTTCTCACAACCATTTCCAAATCATCAGACAGTTTTCTTGCTTAATGTGGTCCATGGAGGGCAGGAATAAATTATGCTGGTTCAGGGATCTTGCATCTCTCTGCCTTGCAGGATTGTCAGGTATGTATCGGTACTGTTGATCAGTATTACATTCAAAAGACATTCAGAAATTGGAGAGCTGAAAATGACAGGGCTAAATGTGAATTCCCTGGTAGCAATGCTGGTTATAAAAAAGCAAGTTGTCATGCCATAGGAAAATATCCTTGAAGTCCCCTACTTTAAGGATCCTAGTCATCCTAGTCTATATTAGATAGATCAACAGGGAGGCACACAATGCAGGCTGGTTTGTGTCAGTGTTGGCTCTGATGGTCTAAACACTCTAGCTGTGCTGGTCAGAGACCAAAGCCTTCCTGTGCTCAGCAATATGCAGTTTTAGGAGATCTTGGAGTGCATAAATTTAGTACTTGGAAATATGACCATAGAAAATCTTTCAGGGGATGAAAACTCTTGGCAGTGGTCCTAAGGAGAGCCAAAGAACATGAAAGTAGTCTCAAAGCCTAGGGTTTAAACCCTAGCATATATACTCTACACAAGCTCAGGAGCTTAAAACCTCATGCATCCAAACACATGGGATATGAATGAAGGTAATCCACAGAGGATGCCAGGCTGGATCTGAAACATGAAAATGTTATGTAGTTTGTTACAGAATCAGAGTCCTAGTCCTTAGTGTGTTGACTGAATCCCATGACTTCAATCCTCTCAAAAATAGCATTTAATTTTACAGAAAGTATCCCACTTCACTTACTAATAACCCAGCAATCAATTACTTCCAAAAAAGTAGTCTTTCTTATTTACTATGAAAAGCCTTCATTTATGTTTCCCCTCCACAATTTTTTTAAATACTTGCAAACTAGTACTTGATCTCATCAAATTGTAAGGTATTTAAGGAAACAGAAATGTTCTCAGTAGTTGAAGCATCACTAAATTTTGATTGAAACACAATTACTAGAATTTTACTAAGGGTCATGATGGTTTATCTAAGACCCAACATATACAAAAAGGATAGTAAGCCTGACTGCAATACTAAGTCTAGGTGTTCCTTACAGACATTCAGAATGTCAGTTAAATTTTGAAAATTCTACTTCCTCTGTCATGAATTTGTAGAATTTCCACACTATGCAGTTTTATCTGAAAATCTGTACCCAAGACAGAAATGACACAAAGTATATCTGGTCCTCCAGAGTACTTGTGTCACGGTAGCGCATTCTTCTGTATAAGTTTATGATATTGTATCAGACTTTGTCTTTAAAAAGAATGAGCCAAGAATTTCCAAGAGATAACCTTGCAGAATTTTATCATATCATCTAATGATGTCTCTATGGCCTACATATGATCTCTTTGAATTAGTCAGTCTTTTTTCAGTAAAATCATTCTGATGAGAGTGGACGACACATTTGAGGCAGAAGAATACACTGAGGGACAGTACCTCAATGCTACTAACTATAAATATGAATTATTTTGAGTTCATATTAGCCAATTATCTGTGTAAGGGAAATATATTATTACTGGATAAAATTGCCATTTTCAGTAGAATGAACAAAAAATAATGACATTGAACAAAGTGTTTGCCTTTTTAATCATTTTGGTTTTAAATAGTTTGGGGGGGTTGTTTGTTTGATTTTTAAATACATAACTTATTGTGAAAAATGTGGCAGTGCACTTAGAAATCATCTTCTTCTAATACCATTTGTAGTCTTGGGCTTTTATAATGACATTTCTTCATCATGTATTGAAGTAAAAGACTAAAGTATACATTTAGTCTGGTGATTTTGGAGTTAGACTTTTTTATTGTTCTATCTTAAGCAATACCGAGGTGGCCACCAGGGTTTTATACATGGTAGTATCCACTTGTCTTTATAATCAAGAACAGATAATAAACTACATAGTACATGTCAGAAGCTGCCTTTGAAAACAAGTATAAAATATTAAGAGTTGATGGAATTCTACATGGTATGCAGCTATGTCAGTATCTTAACATGTCACAACATCAACTATGAAAAATACTTATATTGTATTCCAGATTTTATCTTTTCTCTTCTGGGCCTTTAGGGTCCTGGAGAAAGATGCAGATACAGGCTACTAACGTACACAAAATTCAAGATATCTGTGGCTGATTGGGAATCAGTGTTTTCCATTGAAATCAGCTACCTAAAATTCAGATCATGTCCAAAATTCTTACCAAAAAAATTGGAATTAAGCTTTTATATTCACATTTTCATTGACACCTATGTTACTTATTAAATGGTTGCTATTATTCAGTTGCCCAGAAACAGTAATCTAGTCCTTCTGTTTCTCAAGCTATCAAGAAATTCTTGCATTCTGCCTAGAATTTTTTTATTTATATTTCCCTGACAGAATATTTTTCAGCCATTTGACAATCTCCAAAACTGGGATTTTAATCGTAGAAAATAGTCCTTACTTTGAATAAAGTTTATTTTAGAGTAGGAATAACTTTTACTTTAGCCTCAAAAATCCACCTCCAGATTTACACCAAATAGCTCATCTTCCTCTTGGAAAATGTTTTATGACGATGGAGAGGTATCAGATCTCCTAGTGGAGCTTTAGAGTTATAATCAGGTAGACGTCTATCTTCAGGAAAGGCAGCTCTTGCAGAAGATGCTGGCATAGCTGAGTCTTGATGGCTTGCTGTCAACTATAGAGAAGGGATGCATATTTGCACTTTTTCAAGGATGTATGTGAAACAGAAAGTAGGCAGCCCAGGAAAGCCCAGGAAAACCTGGGACAAAGGAAAACACAAGGGACACTGAGAAATCTGGACAGATAGCCAGAATTCTTTTGGTATTTTTCAATGCATTTTCTATGTCAGCTCAACATCTTTTCTAAGTATTCTTGTGCATCTCTAGGGTCATATTAATATTTTGTTGGATTGTTTTTTACTTGTTTTTTTTATGGAGAGTATGTGGGGGTTTTATGTTTTGTTCTGTTTGGGGTTTTTTTCTTAATTTTAAATGAGATTTTAAAAATCTATTATATAGTGTACATTATTTATCTAAAATATAAAATATCCTGCTACGCCACCATTAACCACTCAGTGTATGTTACTAAACTTAATGAATGCTGTGAACAAAACACCAAAAAAAGGCTTTTCACTGCAGTGCAATTCTCTTTTTGTTATTGTTTTCATCCTCTCACCTTTAGAGAGTTATAAGGGAAGCTGCCACACATTTCTACCATATGTCTTGTTTTGCCTTAATTCAGTGGATAACACATCAGCCAGTCTTTTGTTTCACTGTATCTGTACATCAACACCAATATATGGAAAATAGGTTGTTTTTCTGACTTTCACAGTACTATCAATGCCATTGCCCATACCTTTCAGTAGCTAGTAGATGAGCCCTAAAATTGCTGAGAAACAGAAATAGGCAGAAGTAGTGTCAACACATGGTGGTTTGTAATGGGAACACATTCTCTTCAGTGCTGTATCTAAATTCTTCAGATCAATATGTGATTTGTGGTTCTTCAAATACTCAATTATCTCGGGTTTTGAAGATCTTGCCTGAAGACAGCAGAATGAGTATTGATTTGTCTTTAATATAATACTTTTTGAAAGTGGTGCTTGAAACAATTTCAACTTTAAATGTCATGTTTTCCTATAATTATTTTGATCAAATAACTATAGCATTTGATGGTTATAGGCGTGGGTTATTTTGCCAGTTTTTACAGAAAACATTACAGGATCTTTGAAGAAAATACTTGTTTAATCCTTTCTATTTTTTCCCTTGCTTACAATGTAAGACAAGTGATAGTTACAGTACAATGATCTAATGTAGCCCTCACACAACAATACACCTTTAACTTTTTTGTTGCATTTTTAGCTACAGAAAAGATTAGGGTGATGAAACACTGCAGAGCGCAGTAAACAGGACACCAAAAACTGGACATTAAATCCCTGACAGTAGCTAAATCTATAACAATGTTTATCTTTTCCTTTTTGAGAATGACAAATATTAGCAAGGTAGGAGTAAATGGAAGCACACTTTCTATGATAAATAGTCATTTTCAATTCTGCTTATTCCACAACAAGTGTAGTCGATACTCTGAAAGAGCTTCTTTAAGATTATTTGGGAGGTGAGGGATCAGCAGATGAAATGGCATTTCATTACTCCCTTCTCCAAATACGGCAGGGGCAACCAGGACTTTAATCATGACCCCTTTAAGCAAAACTTAATTCATTTTACACTCATATGTGCATGGAAGTTTCCTACTGCTTTTTAAAGATCTCATGCTTCAGATTCTTTGCTTTTCCTCCTACTTGGAAAAATCAATGAAAGATTTTAAAAAGCCAGGTCAGTGACACTCGGACAATGTTTTCTGAACTGATGTTCTACTCCCTAAGTGGTCTGTAACATAGGAACCTCATGGCCACAGTGCAAGGGATCTTGTAAATCAAGATTTTCAGAAAGGAGGCTTATCCATTCTAGACATAAGCCAAATAGTTTTTACAAATGGATATAAATTTGTGTTGGACTAAAAGAGACAATCCTTAGCAAAATGCAAACTGTAACAATATCCAATTCAGTGCTACCATATTTCAACTAAAAGATCCTAACTAAAGAAGACAAAATTCATACCTCATTTATTCGGTTTGTATAATATAGCATGCAAATGAACCCTTGTCCCTGTCATACATTGCATTGAAGTTATAACCACTTAGGTAGGTGGGTAACACCACTAAAATTAAGAAAAAAGATTCATATTATTTAACACTAAATCATTTTCCCTGATTGCCTTGATCTTCCTTTAGGTCTCAGAGGGAAACTAGAAAGGATAGCATTTTTGTTCCTGTGTAGCTGCAGATAAACCAGAGAAATGTTGGAGACATAGAAGGATACTTAAGTGCCTTGGAAGGTGGCTGCAAGTAATGACACAGGCAGAACAGCATAGCAGGAAAAAATTTCACCTATGACCTACTCAGTTTTGGACCCTATTCAGAAAAACACTTAAGTACACTTTTTCTGCTCCTTATTATGTTCCATCAGAACTTAAGCACATCTTAAGTGTCATCTGTTGCAGGAATGCTCTCCTCAACAAGCACATCAGAGAAAGAAACTTTCCTTCCACCACCCTGCTCCTTTTTGCCTTCCTACATTGTGCCCCTGTCAGCACAGATACAAGGCTGATGTTCATCTAAACTGGTGGGCAATGACCTCCACCTGAATGTCACCACAACAGATAACACAAAAAAATGGCTTTCCCACAGTTTTGCTTAATGACTGTGCATTTAACTCAGGAGTTAATGAGGTAAAAGAGAAAATCTGTTGAGAGCTTATGCTTATTTCATATCAAAAATTAACTTCTATTTTTCTTGATCTCTGTGAATGGGTTGAACTTAAAGGATTTAGAGATATCCTCATTTGGCAGTAATGAATGAAATTTCATCCAAGCTATTAGATTATTTTCCTGCTGAACAGAGCTTATTTGCAAACATACTCCTTACCACTTTACATCTTCTGTTCTTAAAATCTGGACTGAATGCATATTGAGCTAAACTGGATATTCAACATTACTAAACGTTCCTGTCTTGATTGTTTGTATGCAATAATATGAAGCGAGGGAAGTTCCATTGCTGCTCTTCGCTGGAGGGCTAGTTCCACTGGAGATGCTAAAATGATTTTACTGCTACACATATAACTCACAAAAATTATTTAATTGTCAAAGAGAAATGGTAAAGTAGGCTGTAAAGTCTAGATTAGCTAAGGGTAAGGGCATTACTTTTTCTCTTTGTCCAGTTTTGTCTCCATAGTTTTTTGTACACATATAAAGACTGCCATGGGAAGAAGCTTAATTTTCAAATCTGATTCCTTCTGTTCATAATAAAATCTTTATTAAATACGCATTGGAATAAAGCTAAATTAATCATGAGCAGCTGGATCCATCAACACACTTGCAAGCAACAGCACTAAAAACTGTAGCACATAACAGTTAGGCATCTGCTCCCTGTAGCTGCTGCATATCCAGAGCAAGACGCCCAGGCTCCTGCTAGATTTTATGGAGGCAGTTGGACCTTCTGGGGGAAGGCTTATAAAGAGTTGACTGCTGGGAGCAAACAGGCTGATGCTAGGGGCGAAAAATTGCTATTATTGCAACAAGAATCTTAATCTGAGTCCACCTCTGAGACCAGGGTGGACCTCATTGAAGTAATGGATACTGAATAGAGCATGGTGGGTGTAAACCATCTGTAACCCTTCAGACACAAAAGGGATTCACATGACACCTGTTTGGGAGACTTTTATTGCTCCTTCTTGTACAAAGTGTGTGGTACGTAAATAAAATGACAGCTTTCCAAAGTGCCCACTGCAAAGCCTGCACACAGCAACCTCACTCATCTAGAGAGAAGTGAGGTTCAGCAAGAGCAGGAGTTGACCTGCTTCTAGATTGCAAAATCAGTTGATATAATGTGCACTGCCAGCTACAGCGGAGATTTCTTCCTTAGAACAGGGCAGTGACCACTTGCTCATTTGGCAAAATGAGAATAACAATTACATGTACCTCAGATGCTAACTAAATGCAAGTTATTTTTTCCTGAGTATTGTACTTACCACACCACAAACCAAAACCAAACCTGATTTTAAATTCTTGTCAGGTCTTTACAGTAAACACCTGAAGGTTAGTTTTGCTCAATTATCCATCACTTTTCTGCTCTTGTAATTTTTTTTTTTGGGGGGGGTGGGGCTTAATTATGAATTAAATGGAATTATTTCAACCAGGAGTCCTTGCACAACACAGAGAATAAAATGTATATTCAAATCACTTTGAATTAATAGACCACATGTTAATTATCAGTTTCTTTATAGATGTATATTTGTATATATTTACACCTATTTGCCTACATGCATTTATATACTTATATCTGTAGTATATATCTCTGGTCTTAAAATGGTTAACTGCAAACAGAAATTCACAATAAATCAGTATTATCAAGTTAAATTAAACAGTAATTAAATACATTCATACATACATTCTTCAGGGGATGATTTCGGGATAAAAGTAGTGTAGGGCTATCTGTTGGACTAGATGATCTTGAGGGTCCTTTCCAACCTTAATGATTCTGTGATTCTGTGATTCTGTTAAAAGCAGTCACTGCATCAACATCAATGCATTTTGTATTCATTTTAATAAAGACAAATTCCTTTTACTTCAGAATAAACTGTGTTTTCACCCATGATGAGAAAAGAAAGCTGTAGATTTCAGACAACAATAAGAATACAGGTGATTTTAGTTTGTGGTGAGATCCTGTAAAAAATGAAGGCCATAAGCTTAAATTTGAGCACTTCCTGAAGTAATTTACAAACTAGAGATTGAGCTCATGCTTTCATCTATCTCTTTTTCAAAAATTATTAAATTTTAAATTCAACAAATTTATAAAATTTCAAAATCATGTCAGTTGTGCAAACTTCAGGACATGATCTTACTGAAAATCAGATATTTCTGAGAGGGTTTTTTTATTAAAAGAATATCTGAGAGTCTGGATCATTCCTGGATAAACAGGAAAATTTTCATGTTTATAATCTTATTTTACTCATTGGAAATGTTTGTGCTCGAGTAATATGACAAACATTTTTGGAATTATATCTAATATTGAAGTGTTCTGTATTTTTGGCACTGTGGACATTGATGTAAAATATTAAACACTCAGCACTGAACACACTGCCAGATGTGAAGAGTACTGAAAATAAAATCTGGATGTTACATTAACTTCATTTATTTGAAATTTGAACCCGTTGTTTGAGTCTAGACTTTTTTAATAAAAATATAGTATTTAGAGAAATGCTAACTTTTGCTCCATGTGTGATGCTAAGTAAGTGTTATATGGTTTTGAAATATATGGCTAAGCAGAAGACAATTGTCAAAATAAGACATTTTGTGAAAAGAAAAAATAAAGCTGTTATGAGACTGTTTCGTCACCAAGCTATAAAACCCACACAAAATATATTTTTAAATAGAAATGGAAGCCAGCATAATAGAGGAATGATCTCAAAATGTAATCACAAACCCTATTACTGCTAGGACTGTTATACTACCAGGAAAGGAAAAACAATATGCACACAAATACAGGTCTAAAATTTAACTTCCTTAATCTAGTCACCAAGACAGAACTTAAAGTCATACTGCAAAGAAAACTGTATAATAACAGTTGTTGGTTGGTATGTCAAATTTTTAAAATAAGAAATAGGATGAAACAATATTTTGTGTTTTATTTTACATGTATAAAATGATTAATGGTAATGCTGAGAAATTGTTCCTGAAAAAAAAAGCTTCAACTCAACGATGTGTAAAGATCAGTAGTTCGTGTGCAAAGAAATGCAGCTGCCATTATCTAAATCAAAGGAGATATCAGATTAGAGTTTTCCTTGACCCAAAAAGTCCCTTGAGCTCTGTCCTTTTCCTGCAAGACTTGGGCAGCTTTGGTCAGGACAAGGATAAAAGATGAACAGAAATGGTGCTTTTTTGACTGTAGGTCAAAATACATAACATGCCCTTCTTCCCTCTGGGCTTTCTCTGGAGGTTTCATGGGGTCAGGAGTGGGATGGGGCAGCACTGCTGGGCTGGGGAGTGGTTCAAGGGTGGCTGTGCCACAGCTCTAGGACAGCTAGGCATTTGTAAGGGGCTTCTACTGGGAACACAATATTCGTGGGTTAGGGTTAGGCTGAGATTGGTGCTGCTACACATAACTGGTGAAAGTGGAAGTTCAAAGATCATGGCCCCTGTTACCCCATCTGCCCCGGAGCAATGCACCACTCAGCTGGTCTGGTGGCCTCTGTTCTCACACTGGGAGTGTTCATTCCCAGGAAACACTTGATGTTTCCGTTCACCTGGTGAATGTTTCAGTTATAACCCCTTAAGTGGCTGGAGGCAAACTTGGAGACATACTGAACATTGTCTGCTACCAAGCAGTGGTTTGTCCTTATTCTGCAATGACTCAAAGGAAAACTATATTTTTCTGCACAAAATATCACCAGGAGTTCACAAATTGATCGTTTTTTTGCAAAAAAGCAGTTTTCATATTTAATATTGCACTTTTAGTGCCACAATCAACACCTACATTACAGGGCAGAAGATACCAAAATATTGAAAAAAGTGAAAAAAGAAAAATTAATAACAAATGTAACCTGTTTTTTTCTATGTTTAAGAAAAAATTGAAGTTTTTTATTAGGCTACATCTTCCTTATTAGTACCCAGTTTACATCATGTTTACACATGTTTTAAATAGTTTATATTCTAATGAAGAGGTATAACAGTTTTCTCTAGATCTTCCTATCTTTTTCTCTAGCCTTGTAAATGATTGTATCTGTTGAGTGGTAGAAAAGGAGAGTGGAGATTCATCCTCAAATGAAGAATAGAAAAAGCTATAGCTATTTTTATTATTATTACTTTTTTCTCCTTAAGATTAGTCTAACCTGTGGCTTACACCATATACTAAATTACAAAATGAGGCAGACATATTAATCCTCAGAAATATTGGAATGTGCTTTTCATTCCTTCCTCCAGTTTTATACAGTGAACTACAGTGAACGTGAAAGAATACGAAGTTAGTAAATATGGTGTAATACTTTGAAGAGCCAGGTCCATCCTTCCTAGTATCAATCTTTAAAATCTTTGAAACTTGCTACTGTCTACTGCTGGCTGCAAAAGCAGCAGGACTAGTTTACACAGTTTTTTTTCCTAATATCTTCTAATTGCTTTTGGGAAGATGCAGAAACGCAGAGATTTAAGAGCCATTGTAAGAGCAAGAGACTGGTTAGACAAAAAATTCTCATATGTGATGATAAAGGCTATACCAAGACACTACTAAACAAATTATTAAAAAAGACTATATTAACATTGCTGGAATTTAAAATAAAGTTTGCAAATAAAAGGCAAAACTAAACAAGGCTCAGTTATAAAAGCATAAACAGCACTAATGACAGCTTTAGAAAAATTCTTAACTACAGTTTTACAGGGATAATTTGCTAGTGTGTGATCAGAAGTAACCAAGTGTTTGGATCAAATATTTTTGAAAAGTGTTAACAAAAATAGTCCTGCTTTTTTCATCTCATGATGAAAAGTTTTGGCTTTGTTTCTTTTTGAGCAATTTCTAACTTGTATCTGTAGCTCAGGCTTGCAGGTGTATTTTTAATGATGAGGAATAGTGGTGTCAAAATATTTCTAGAAGGCATAATCTCAGCAAAGTATTCCTTCAAGAAATTGTTTCTCTGCATGGACTGCATCAGACTGAATGAGTCTGAGTACTGTAGACCCTCACACAGGCCGAGAGGACAGTTGTGTCTTTCACCAGTGACACGTGGAAAAGCAATCAGACACCGGATTACATGGCTGTCACTGTCTATTTGCCTTCTTTATCTCTTCTCTAAGCTCTTGCAAGCCCTCACATTGCTACTTAGAGCAAGACAACAATGTGCAAGAAATAATGGGTTTGGCATATTTAGAATTTATGTTTGCAATTTATTTGCAAAGCACTTGAATTTTTTTTATTCTTAATAAAATTCTTCATTGATATACTTGAAGAAATATTTGCTGAGTATAAATACTGCTCTTAAACTGTTGGAAGGTTTTAGTTGTTCATGCCCATGTTCTTTGTTGAACTTGACTGCCCATCTGTACGTATCCTATTACTTAATTTTCCAAACAGTTGCCTTAATCTTTGTATTATATTTGCATTTATAAGTACAAGGGACATCTAAATTAATCTGAAGAACAGGGTTGTTTAAAGATGTGGAATTCCTGTTGGCTGGATGGCACAGTTTTCCCTGGACACACTTTGCTGCAGAATCTAGGTGTGAACTTGCCAATTCATCTACCTCTGAAGTCTACACCTTCATACCATAATTCGTAATCATTATATTTATCATATAATAATTAATTTTTTTAACTGTACATGCAAAGCCTGCAATTGACTGTTTAAATTTTAGTATTTTGAGGGTGGGATTATGCCATAATTTATCATTACTTTAAACTAGCATCAGGTGGAGAACATGAGGAGGGGCTTTTTTTGTGTTTCTTTGTTTTACAGTGACCATGAACAGAGATAAATAGGTTTTGATTTTATTTTGAACTGAATAAAACTCTATGTATCACTGTAATTAATTAAGATTCTGTGAGTCATTTATATATGCACTGGAGAGGCCTTCAGAATTGCAAGAAGTTCAATAAAAGAAGAAAAACCTAACATGCTTGTAACATACAGAATCTATTCTGTCTTGCTTTTTCTTACTTAGTGTTAATAGAATAGAATTTTTAAAATGGAATAGAATAGTATGCTCATTAGAATGACTTCATTGGTCATTAAATTGGATATCCAAACATGTAGAAATATTACATAAATATCTAGCTGTTTCTTTTAGCTTATTGCATAGAAAATATCACAAGCTCTAAACACTGCTTGGCAGAAGCTGAACCTTAGGAATCAAACAACTGACCTTTCTCAAAGCTTTTTGCATTGACAGCATAGCATTTGATGGAATGAGTCATAATGATTTTAGCTTTGCATTCGTAAAGGAGTAAAAGATGATTACTTTTGGTGGAAATAAGCAGATAAGCACTCACTGTCCTCTGCAGCTAATGAACAGACCCCAAAACTGCATAAGACTCTGGGGGCTGTAGAAAAAAAGACAAGATTATCTGCTTCATCCTCTTTTCTTTTACTTTTTTTCAGCTGACCCTTAACTAGTAAGGACTGCAATATAGGGAACAGCTTTGTAATGTGGCTTTCACAGCCAAATCTGCTACTTTCATCTTCCTCATTTTTGCCTTGCAAGTTAAAGATAACAGTTTCCCTCAAAAAAAAAAAAAAACAAAACCAAAACAAAACCAAACCAAAACCAGAACAAAACAACAAAAAACCACAAACCAAACTAAACAAACAAACAAAAAACCACAAAAAAGTAAACCACTCTACAAACTCTCTGAGAAAGTTATACAAAACAAGTAATGTCTCTTTAATAGAATGTTTTCCCTTTTTAGTGAAAACATGATACATTGCTAACTTGATGATCAAGCCAAAAAAACAAAGTATTTGAAAGAAATGTTTTTCCTCAGGGTGCATCTGAAATTATGCAGTGGAAAGTTCCTTTACTGAAGACATAATTAAGCTCTAGTATGGATTTTTAATTTCACAGATTGAGGAGGAGCAGAGAATAAAACATATCGCAAGCGATATATCTGAAGACTTTGTATCTTGCATGTATGTGTCAAGAAAAAAAAAAGGAAAGGTCCCAAAAGGATAGGGCCAGTGACACAGTCATTTTGTTCATCAAAGTGTATTCTGCAATACTTTTATTACTGCTTTATTTAATCTCAATTTCATTAACTTAACTAAGTGTGCTTCTTCATTTTCTAGGAGGATTCACTCTGTAGCAAATCACACAGATCATCCTTATTTTTCCTCCTGATATTTATTCTATGTTGTACTTAATTTTAAAATCAGCATTTTTCTTACACTTAGAAGGCCAAATCCCATTTAAACCAAAGTCTTGTACTGACTTCAGTAAGAATTGAATCAAGCCTATATTCCCAATGCCATGCCAAATTATTAATCTTTGTCCTTAAACTTTTCAACCTTTTAACACTTGCAAGACCACTCTAGTGATTCTTTGCAAAGCCTTTTTGTTCATACACATTTTCCCATGAAAACACCTGCTGTCATTTTAAATACAATACTTAGTTCTTCACATAGAAGTCATTGTGGCAAAAAAATAAGAATCAAGAAAGTAGTTTTCAAGCTATGTGCACCTTTGGTTGTATCTAAGTTATTCATTCTGTACATGATTAGATTAGTTTACATGATTAGAAAGCTTGTTAAAAAAAGGAATTAAAATAATTGTCATCTGTAATTATGTTGGAGAACACGCACTCAGGAAAACTTCAAACTCACTTTGTGATACCAACATTGGCAACACAGTGATGAAAAGGAAGTGTTTCACAATCAAACATTACCCCATCAATCAGTTTGCATTCAGGAGAAAAACTGACTTTGTCATGATATAGTTCTTAAAGCAAAAGTAATAAGTTCTATACAAACGGCAAGCCTACAGCGTAGCTGATTTATTCATTACCCACCCCAGAAAAATAATTAAGTCATGCTTTCTTTTGTGGCTCTACATTACAGTTTAGCCTTTTTCTGCAGCAGTCAGAGACTGAATGCTTATTAAAATAAATTAGCTGCAAAAGTTTAACTCTGCCTTAAAGAAAAACTAATCCACTTTTCTAGTGGAAGCAACATTGATTAAATAAACCTAGTTTCATGCCAAGCCAACTAATTCCTTTAGCCACATTTTCCGATCTTAAATCATGTTGTATCTGTATTAGTTAGAGAAGTATATAATGAGCTGTGAGTTTATAATTGATATTAACCTCTTTTTGCATACATTTTAGGGGGTTTTTAGCCTGGGTTATTTTAGTGACGGAAGGAAATCACTATGCAACCTATAAGTATTATTGACTCGCATATTTTTTTCAGCACACAGACTTACACTTATTTAGACATAGTCTGTTACTCCTCTGATCCAGCTGTTTCAGACAGGCTGCCTTGACATGAAGTAATTTCAACACTATCAAGCTGCTTCACAGTTACTAAATAGGAAGATTAATTTAAGAAAAAAATGTTTACAAACTTGCTCATATCTCATATCAGAAACTTGGAATGCTGGGCATACAAAATAACATTTGAACCTAATCAACAGACAAGCTGAACTGATGCAAACAGTGCTCTCAAACTCCTTGGGTTTTGTATAAGGACTACATTGTACAAGGTCAAATACTGCAAAATTGGCAAATTAAGCTGAAGGAATTGTTGCTATGTGACCTATGTAGAATCGCCCACATCATTTTTTTTTTTTTTAATATATAGGTTTGTATTTTTAAAAATAAATATACTCTTCAGTGTCACCAGCAGTAGTCAGCCTAACCACTGCTGACTAAGTTAAGTAATTTAGTGATGGGTCAGTCAGATCACATGCTCACCAGTTCCAACAGCAAAAAGAGATAATAAGAATCTGATGTAAGATAGTGATTAAGTTAATATAATAATCAAGAGCGAGGGACAAATACATCACCCCCTTCCCAAGACCAACCTTGCCACAGGTCACCAGTGAGGCTGGCTGACGCAGAAGCACAGGTCAGCAGCAATTGCAGCCTGAGGGAGCCGACATCCTCTGCTCACACAACGATCCCCTCTGTGTTCATGCACTTCCAGTGGCTCTGAATATTTACAAAACCCTCAGCTTCATCTTCAGTGCCCCATTCAGCTCCTCTGCACTAGGAAGGGCATTTTTCTAAAGAAGACATGTACTTCATGGATCTTAGTCCCAGTAGTCCATCATTAACAGCTGCCAAATCTTCTCAGGATGGCACAATACTGTTGCACAGAGCAGCCAAATAACCTACACTTTGAAGTTGGCTTTTATCCCAGCATATAAGAACCACTCTGATGAAACAAGGAAAAGAAAACACAAAACCTCCTCTGCCTTGCATGTTGATGGGGCCAATTGCACTGGATGGGAGGTAACTCTTTCATACTACAAAAAGCATTCATGAGGCAGGGCATGCTCTCATCTACCGTTAATTCATCAGCAGACAATGAAGCACCTGATGGGCCCTGGAGACTGCTCCACTTTCTGGGCTGCCTGAGTGCTATGGCACCTCGGGCAGGGAGCACAGGGATACAGGACTTGTAGCCCCAAGGGGTCAGGAGAGTCTGGCACTGCCCTTCTGCTTGGGTGAACACTGTCTTCTAGAGAGGGCAGCAGTCACTGTTGTCAAGTATAATCTTTAAGGTATCATTTTCAGCATAAAGTAAAAATTAATAGTTTCTGATGGACCTACTTACTATGTTTTTTTCATCACAATTTCTGTGTGGAAGCAGATGTTATAGATGGAGCAATAGCAAATAACAGGAATTTTTTGTAATGCTTTAGTCAGAATTAGGTTTTGAAAGGGAACTGGTTCTAAGAGCTTGGTTATCGACACGGGAATGAAAGTCCTGAAAGAAAGGATTAGTCTGCATGTTAAGTGACCATTTTGTTTTCAGCTTGGTTTATTAGCTTACATAAAACAAGTTACACATAAAATATATGCAGAGTTTGCCTGAGTTTTGGCAGCTGCTTTAAAAAAATTGAACAATGTTGACGGACCAAGCCATCAGAAGGAAAACAAATATACACTCTGAAATTACAGATTGAAATAGAAATTTTACTGTAATTTTTCTGCAGCCAGTACAAAAACATGGGCCACTCCACACACTTGGGTCTGGGCAGCCCAGAGCCTCCTTCTGGAGTCTGACAGAAACATCGAAACATAGAAACATCATCACAGTTGGAAAGGACCTTCAAGATCACCAAGTCCAACTGATAGCCCTACACTACTGTTATCCCTATTCCGATGATTCAGAAGGGAGCATATGGAGACTAGATTTCCAATTCAGACACTTCAGATGGGGTGACTCACTCCTGTTATGACTCAAATGTTGTGTGAACACATTTTCAGTCATTTCAATATTATGATTTCCAAATCATAATAGCAGTTATATTTCACATAGAATGAAATGTCAGCTGTGTTTCTAAAAGACTCCAGCAATTACTGTCTTTGGGCTGCTACTCTCCAATACTTGACAGGCCTGAAGTCTAACAGGCATGTTGGTAGAGGGTTTTAAGAGAAAAAAATTGCACATTCTTCTTCCTTAAGAACCTTTTTTTATATCCATGCTTCTCGTCACTGCATCCTGCCTCCATATGCCAAGAAATGTATTAAAATAGGTGCTCAAGAACAAGTATCTGGAAAGGTACTCAGCTGCTGTTGAGTGTTTACTTTTCCTAAAATTGGGACCTCTGATCTTGTTCAGGTGGATAACTAGCTAGATGAGGTAACACCAATACTTGGAGGAGCCTCTCCTTCACAGTCTTATAGTAGGAGTCATTAATGTAAATATCTCCAAAATTGAAAGATTTTTCTTTTTTTTTCTTTTTTTTTTTTTGACTGTTATTAGAAACTAGGAATTAGCTGTTTTGATTCTGTAACTTAAAATTCTAAATACTTCCAAATTAAGAGACATGCTGTACATTTTTAATGAACTAATGTGCAATTTGTAACAAGTGAAACATATCACATGAACATAATTTTGCAGTGATCTAAACCCAATTAACCTCAAAGAATGCAATATGAATATAGACTGTGAAAGATTTTAATTATAACTGGAAATGCTATGCAATTATTGACCAAGTTTGGCAGAGAGATTTTATGTTGCCTACTATTACCAGGAAATGTGGAAACAGAAAAAATTAACATCAAATCAGAATGGTAATTTGAAGAGTCATGGATTCCATACTTGTTGACCACTGGAAATAATAATTTAGGCAACCCTCTCAAAAGAAAATTTCCTTGGAAAAAAGGATGCAAACCATAGCCACTGTACTACAGGCGTGTGCCTGGAACAAAATTAAAAGAGAATATATTAGTAAAGGACAAGATATGAAGAAATGCCAAATACTGCTTCTAATTATGAAAATGTTTGCTACTGATCTCATCAGTTTATTTAAAAGTCTTCAAGCACACAGAGCAACCTGGAACTACAGAAAAAAACTATGTTGGGAAGTACTTTTGATATTTCTATAGTAGCTGGATAAAGTTCAAAATTGCTTCAACCATTCCTCAGTATGTAAATTTGGAGACAAAAGAGTGGCATACAAATACTTGTGTGCTTGTAAATACATCTATGAGGTCTGTATTCCATTTGGAGGTTCAAACAGGAAATACAAATAATCTTAATAAAAAATAGAGTGGATGCAACTGTAACTATGATAAAACAGATTTTAAGGACAAAATTTTACATTTTCTTTCTCTTTTTCAGAAAAGACGAATCACTTCTCTGTATTCATTTGCTGTTTATTTAAAACACTTGCAGAAGTACAATAATATTCACATTTTACAGATGAAAATCAGGCAAAGAGAAATTTAAGTACTTGAATAAATGATCTGCTAAGGGATTCACTATAAAGAGGTGTTCTTTCTATTAAAAAGCTATGAACATAACATGTATTTTGTGCTTTCAAGTCATACAAAGCTCTTCTTGGACTGCACAAGGTAATGCTGCTCTTGACACAGAAACAGAATAATTTAAGTGATAAGGGAACTCTGGAGGTCCTCTCTCAAAGCAGAGCCAGCTTTGAAGTTAGAGCCAGCTTCGAAGTTAGACCAGGTTGCTCAAGGTCATATTCAGTCAAGTTTTGAGTATCTCCAAGAACAGAGATTCCACCACCTCTCAGGGCAACATATTCCAGTACTTGACCACCCTTATTCTTAAAAAAATGTTTTCATATATCATGTTCTATAGTTAGTTATATACTCCTGCAGTAGAAAAGTCTCAAGTCTCATGTCTCATGAGGCAAGAAAGAAACCTTTAAACTGATTCAGGTTTTTTGTTTTGATTTTCTCTCAAATCTAAGTGACATTGAGTGCAGAAGACACAGGAAATAAATATATAGACAAGAACTGCTATTAATTTGCAGTATTTGGAGGCCAGCTATGCTTATAAGCCACTTTCTAGCAACTGCACAGTCTGTGCTGCCAGTATCCACATATTCTTGTGATTTTACAAGGTCATTAGATCCAGAAAACAGCATTCAAAAGAACAAAGTTTGAAAATATATTAATAAAGATGGGGTTTAATCCCTTACCCAGCAAATTTTTACTGTTGGAAGTCAGGTAAGAGTAGAGTCCTAATGATTACAGAAAGCTAGTTGGCTGCAGGGTACAAGGTTTGATCAGTGTAAGCTCAGCAGCAGAGAAGAAACAGCTATGGAAGAAGATATTAAGAATTTCTGTTAAAAAGGGATAGGCATGATCAATAAGAAAATTGACAACCAGACCTGAACAGATTTATATCAGAGGGAAAGACCTAAGCCCCGGGGCTGAACAGAGAAGACCACAGGAGAAACCTAGGATCTCAGAAAGGACTAATCACAAACCATAGCATTCTGTGGATAATGAAAAAGAAGGGATTTGCTTGCAGGGTTGTGTTTTTCCCTCCTCTGATCTCTGTGTCATATTTTGCCTATAAGAAAACAAGTAATTGTTTAAAAGAAATCATGTGAATTTTACATTTCATTTAGTTCATCTGTGTCTGAAGTATTCCTCAAGGAGTGTAATTCTATTAAAAAGATAATAAGTAAATGGAGTCTAGGTTGGCTAGTGAAAGAACCTTCTGGCATGAAATACTTTTCTAAATGCCTAGCCAGTGTTTAGAATACTATTCATCATATCATAAATGACATCCTCCTACAGTAAATAGGAATCAGCCAATTAAAATTATAATCAGGTAGAATTTTAAATGATGCCATGAAGCCCCTTTGTGTAGTAAGTCCAAAGCTGTGGAAAAGGCACAGATGATTTCCAGTGTGCTTAGAATTGTTTCAGACTTGCCTGAAGTGGGTCTTGGTACTCTGCAATACCTCTGCAAAGTAAGAGAGCCTTAATCCTGGGCTGCCTTTTCTGTCCTGCATCTCCTAATTTCAAGATGTCCATCGTTACTTTCTTTAGGATGCTATGCCAGTCTTAGGAGACTGATTCTCTGTGTAAAGTTTTTGCTTACATCTGGACTTAGTCTTATATCCTGGGCTCTTTCCGAGAGGAATATGATGTTCACTAGTATGGGTTGTTATTTGGGGTTTATTTTGCATTCTCTCTTATCAATAGGTTCTTGGATAATTCATAGCATTTTTACCTGACATGACATACTACCTTTATCCACCCCTGAAGAAGTTAAAGGTGCCTGCACCATTTTGCTTATATATTCCTTAGAGTTTAAGGTTTTGGACCTTATTTTGAGCTTGACAGATCAGCTTAAACTTTACTTTGAAGAAAACCAACCAACCAAAAAACAAAAATCAAACCAATCAAAAAACCACACAAACCCCCCAAACCAAACCAAGCAGCACCAAACACCTTTAAAAAAAACAACACCAAAAAAAGACCCAAACCAAACCAAAAAAATCTACAGAAAAAACCACACCCCAAATGAAACAAACAAGAAACAAAAAAAACCCCAAGCCACTCCATGAACTGAATCAGCATTATAACAAAATAACCTTGAAGAGACAACTTCATTAGTATTTAAACGATCCTGAATTACAATGAAATTCCTATGGAAATGTGAACAGCCACCTGCATATCAAATAAAATCACAGGATCATTGCCTTTATAGTATATATAATTTCAGTTCATAACAACTGGATTTCTTGAAGAATGTATCATCCAAAGATAATACATCATTTCAAAGAGTTCACTGCATAGGAATGCATACGTGATACAATGCCGTATAGGATGGACTAGGAATAAGCAAGCCCTAAGTATTAGTATGAGCTGTGTTCATGCTGAATGACCTTGGAAAAGTCATTTTCACCTGTTTGTGCTTCAGGCAGCCCAGCTGGATTATTGCATAAAAAGCAAAAGCCAATTGATAAGCAGATGCTGCTATTAAGGTGGCCATTAAGTGACATACATGAATTTCTGATGGAGACAATTTCATAATGAAGACAGAAAGAGTCTTTTGATGTCCATCTCCTGGTTTTGGTTGTGTGTGGGGTTTTTGTTTGTTTGTTTGTTTTTGTTGTTGTTTTTTTTTAAATACATACTTGGGTTAAAAATAGGGGGAAAAAATATTTTAATGGCTGTTTTTTACTGTTCTGTTTCTGCAGCTTGCTTTATCTCCATAGTAAGGTGCTCTTCTAACCATGGTGAAACAAAACTCTCAATGTCAGGTTGTGGCTGGAAAGCATCCTGACATTAGTGCAAGCATGATGGTTTATGAAGCATATTTATATATGAAGCATCCCTGCCCAATGAACTCGTGCTGTTTTCTCCTTTTCCCCAAGACACATCAGCAACAAGAGTTCAATGAACTCTGAAGTGAAAGTTTGAGATAAATTAATGCACATGAAACAAAAAAAATCCTTCCAAAACAGAAAAGCTGGTGGAGAGAGAAAACCAAACCCACTGTCCTCTCAGGTGCTACTGAAGGTTTTGCAGCTAAACCAAGCACCTGACTTTTTCTCAAACTGCACATACTGCCCTCCCCTGCTCACTTCGGTGACTATACAGTGAAGTGAATCCTAATCTGTGTAGCTGAAAATTGGGAGAAACACAGTGAAAATTAAAAATGTAATTAATTAATTTATTTATTATTTTAACATAGAACTATTTCTTTTTAACATACCTGCTAAAATGGGCTTTCTAGACAAATGGCAAGGGACTTGGGGCAAAACATTTGGAACAAAAGCAAGGAAACTTCAGCAAGTTTATTCCAGGACAGAATGGATTTTGGTAAGGGTGAAATATATTCGTGATCTTGTGGGGATGGGAGAAAAGAAAAAGCAAGAAAAGGTAATGGGACATATGAGAAACGAGCTTTTAATATGTGGAAAAGCACATTTGATCCTGAAGAATGTGTGCTATAGGTTATTAAGGAAAGATGTGGTAGAAAGCCCCCTCCCAAAAATCTCTCTTCAGGTATTATATTGAAACCATAATGAATGCATAATTGGATCACAGGGAAAAAAAAAGGAAAAATATGGGGAAGAAAAGAAGGCAATGATTGTCAGGCAGGAAAAGAAGCGTATTAAGTTCAAATCTACTGTGACCGATTTAGCTATGGTAAGATACATTATTAATATGAAATTTGAATAAGAACTGAAACTTCATGTGTTATTTTTATAACAAATAACAACAAAAATCCAAATAATTTTAAATAATACATTTCACAAAATGTAGGGATCAAAATAGCTAGTATCTGCCAGTACCTATGACAACTGTATTTTTTCACTTTTCCAGTTCCATACCTTTGGGCTGAGATGTAAAACAATGTCATTCTTAATGATAAGTTTTGCAATTATCTGTCAGCAGCTCCTTTCTGCTTCTGTGATATTGCAAATATTAGTTACCTGCAATAGAAATGAATCATTTAGCACCTGGAAAAACTTTGTGACCTGCCCAGTTATTCACTTAATGAATTGGTGATGATGATGATGCAGAGCAATTCTAGTGTGCCTGCATCACATTGAGGTCCAGTATTGCTTTCAATTACAATAAATTAAATTAAGAAATTTTTTTTAATGTCAGTGTGAAATGACAGCTATGCTGCAGCAGTAGACTCTCTCTAGAGCTTTCTGAGTCTACTAAAACATGTTTTAGATGTGCTACAGGGCACAGTGCAAAGTGTTGTAACAAAACAATCAAATGCTTAACTCTAAACATGTGTAATACCATTTCCATTCAGCAAAGCAGTAACTATGTGAATAAATGGAACAAAGCAAAACCATGTGCTTAAAATTAAAGCTGAAATGCTTTCTTGAGAGTAGAACATATAACCAATTTCCTTAAAAGAGTTATATTCCATATTTTGGCTGAATCGTGGTTGCTATATTTTGAACAATGTCACGCATGAAGTTCTGTGAGTGGAAGTGTTACTTCTCAGCAGAATAAGTATAATAATAATTCCATGTTCTCATATGACAAACTTATGGATAGATATTTTTTCATTGCTCCTAGTCTAACATTTTGAGAGACTTCTTATGTATTAAATATGGGCATACAGAATAACACTTCAGAAAAAAAAGATTTCTCTAATAATAATGAAAAATTGTGCTGAAATTCACTGATTAAAGGTAGATGGTGTAACGAGAAGACCTTTCATAAGGCCCCAAAACACTGTTACTAGTAACCACAGGTAACCATATTGTTTCTGTAATAAGAAATATAAATCATAAATCTGTCAGTATAAGTAATTGCCATTTTCAAGGTTTGTAGAGCAAAGTACTGTTTTGTAGGATCCAAAGTTAGGTATATGTTGGATATCTACTTCCATTAATGGTTTTTCTTTTACCTTGCAATGTCCACTCCTTAATAGGGAGAATTTGGTTCACAGGTTGGTGAAGAATTGTTCTAACTAAGTTTATGTTATTCTATAAATCAAGTGAAATGCTATAGTATGTTCACTTCTGTCTATTCCTTACACTAAGTCTTACTCAGTACAAATGCTGAGTTCTCTTGGAACTGGTGCCACATTTTCCCTAACTTTATGTATACTGGAATATGCATAAGCAAGGAGGCTGGGGAAAATGAAACACATCTCTGCCACCACGATTTCAAGATACTTAAAACTACTTTTCTTAAAAGTACTCTGTGCAGTAGTTCCAGAGACAGGCTACTAAAAAATCTGGGTGCTTATGACTTAGAGTGTTATTAGGTCCACTCAATTATTCTTTCATCTGAAAACTGCTGCACTACTTCAGTACCTCTATTGTGTTTTGAGACTTCAGCCTCTTTTGTGCTGAAGCTTAATTGCACTACCAATACTGTGATTGCTCTCACATTTTATTATTGTGTAAAATAAAAGGGACAAAGTACAGCTAGTATTTTAAAAGAAACAAATGAATAACAAGAGATTCTGAACTTCTTTTACTTTTTTCCTTTCACTACATGGTGATCAAGCATTCTTACAATGTATTTCATTATTGTAAATTCTATTTGAAGTCTTCCTTATTTATTTATTTTTCAGTTCATTATAGTCCAAAACTATCTCACTTTGGAATATAGTTGTGCTGTAAAACTAATACCAGAGGTATTCTATGTATGTGAATGCATGTAGATGCATACATGTGTCTAAATTATAGAAAGTAACATCAATTATTCCAAGATTTCCCATTTAAAATCTGAACAGCCAGAATAATAAACCTTATTTTCTTAGTGAAAGATACAAGAGTTCATAAAAAGCTTTTTTATTCCATCCTTCCTTATTAAAATACAACCAAACTGCAGAATTCTGGAACATATGATTTAGACTAATACAACTATACTGTCTGCAGCATTAAACTTTCATTCCCCCTGGACAATATTTTTTCTTTCAGAGATTACAGACACTGAGAAGCAAGAGTTTGAGTCTTACCCCAGAAAAGAAGATATGTGTATTTTCTTTAAGACCGAAAAGTCTTCCCAGTCTGTCATTCCTTAAGGTGCTGAATGACCCCATTGTAGCTATACTTAAAAAAATATTATTCTTTACACAGTGGAGAATGGAACAATATTAGATTGAAACATTGTCTATTCAGAATTTCCCTTTATTTTAAGGGTGGGAAAGATTCATTGTCCAAATTCTACATAATAGTCTAAAGGACATGCTTCAGGGAGCACAGTGGGTTGGGAGGCATCTATGCAATTCTCTGGTCATTGGTGTATAACTAAGTAGTCCAGAACTATAGTTTCCTTCATCTCTGCCTTACAAACAAACAGTAGACTGGGAATAGCAGCACATCCGGTACCTTGTGGCATTTTCAAAGAAACACTTTTCCCATGTTGTAAGTAACAATGGCAGATAAAGACTGTCAACTTAATGTCATGGTGGATTGGAGGTGTCTATTGTTCTGCTTTCAGACAGGCCTGACCAGTCCAGCTGTGGAACTGCTTAATCTCTCTATGATACAGCTTTGTTTCTCTCTATGATATAAACACATTATCATGTACAGACCTTGGCATCTGTCAGCTATAATAGGAGCATCTCAGAGGCACCATTATGTTTAATTCAGACATTTCTTAAAGCTGCAGAAATGTGAAGGGACCAAGTTTTGTGGCCTTATGCATTCTGTAGTCTTCAAAACTTGTATGACAAATACTTGTAAAGATCATGGTTTACGTGTTCAGTACATTGTTTATGGATTCTGGACAAGCACAATGTAACAGTGAAGAAATAATATGTTAGTTATTTTATTTCCAAATTTTAAAAAATTCTTTAAAGTGCGAACCAGCACACTAAATTTCCTGAACTAAAAAAACCAACGTGATTCTTAGATCACTCAGATGATATGAAAATTACCTAGTGAGTGTAAGGGAAGCTGCTGCAAAAACTGAGAGGAAAATAAAAATGGGGTGAATATCAGCTGTGTTTCATAGATGTTCCAGTGAGTGCTGATGAATATGTTTAACAAATTCATGGGAGTTTACTTTTGAATTATGCTAGGAAAAGTCTTTGGCAGATTTTACTTTTACATTGCCCACAGGTTCAAAGAGTGAATCAGTGAAAAAGAAAAATGCTTCTAAAAGAAAGTATTCTTGTAAAAGCCCTATAACTGAAACAACCAAGATTTGCACAACCCTAATTGCAATCATTGCACAGCAGGTTGCTGATTATTTTGGACTGATTTGTATGAAACATAGAGAAATTCTGAATATATTGAGATCCATGATTGATATAATAAATTGATTGATATAATAAAAGACTGCATCTGCTTCCATGAAGGAAATCATATCCAGCTAGCTTCCAAAATTACTCTACGTATTGCAAAAATATGCAAAATAAGACCAGGAAAGGAAAGTTCTTGTAAACTAAGAAATATTTATACCATCTTCTTTGAAACAGTAAAATTGAAAAGGATCTTTTGTTTGCTCTACAGTCTCCATAGGCATCTGTGGATGAGAGCAAACACCCTTAGAAGTGTTTGTCTCAATGCTTGGAAAAGATCTAAGATAGAAAGACAGAGCTTGAAAATCTCTGTGTTTTTTTTTTTTAATATCTTTTCCAAACACAGATTATTTTTTTTCTAATCCCTTAGGATCAACTCTCTTTTCATTAGTTCAAATACCCCAAATGTCATCCCCTCTTGGTTTTTGAAATTCCTTTTCCTTCATTCCCTCGCTACTGGAGTTGTGCTTAATCTGACAGGACACTTTCATAGTTCTTCATGTAGACATGTTATCCCACAACTTGAATGAGTGTAGCTGCATTAGGACAATCATCTACCCAACATAATCAAACATTGCTGCATGTTTGACCAGCCTAACTCACGGATGTGATAGGATTGTGAAGCTGCACTCTTCTCCAGCTGCTTGTAGTTAAGGGAAATCTACGAAAGTCTGTAAAATCTTCATTTTATTCAGACGCATTCTTTGGGTCAGGAATCCATTCTCTTATTCTATACAAAATCAGGTAGGCTGCATCTATACCATGCCTTAGATTTGGGTCAGAGGAAGATGTCTAAACTCAGACTTAGGCCAAGATTTGATCATCACTGCCATAACATGGAGAGGTCACTAAATTACAAAGGGGAGACAAACTTCAGACAAGGTATATCTGCTTCTTTCCTACATGATGGAGAAAATCTCTTATAAGACTTGCATTCAGCTCATCTGTCTGGTGTGGCAAGGGTTCATGGGCAGCTGGGACAGTGGCAGACAGAATAAATGGCCCAAGAAAAAACATATTCTACTCGTTTGCCTGGGGTTTCAGCTCCTGACCCTGTGGGACTATCTACTTATGTTAGGTCAATCACTTTCTCTAGAGCTTATGCAAGATGAATTCAAACTTCACTGAATGTCTGGGGTCAAAAAAGTCAGTATAAAAATACCCAACAGGATTTGATCTTTGACAAAGTAATTCAGGGCAGCTGTGGCCTTACACCTCACCTAATTGGACACAAAAAAAAAAAATCAAAGGGTTTGTTTCCTTACAGATGTATCTTTTCTTAATAAATGAAAAGATAAGTTATATACATTTATTTTCTTCAAGAGAATATGAAGAGACAAGGTTTCCCGTTTAAGCCCTTGAAGAGGTAATAACATATATTTTCCATCAGTCACTTAGTATTCCCCAGAAATGCTCTGCCAACACTTACATCTGCTCATCAAGTTTTCACCAAATGCCAGAACTCTCTGTTCCAATAGATATGACTAAGCCAGAAAGGTTTCTGCTGATAAAAGAGGAAATCTTCAGTGGGAACCAACAGGATTGGTAATCTTCCAGTATGGGAACCAGAATATCAGGCTTTCATCCCTTCAGAGTTGATGTAATGACTTTCCTAACCTCTTTATAAAGTACAGATCCTTCAAACTTTATATTGGTTCTTATCTTTTGGAAAGATGCCAATAGACAGCACATTTAGGGATAGACTCTTAACTATATACAGGCAATGCATGAAAAATCATTAGCAGATATCTGTGTTACAAAGTAACTCTCTCTGTGTTAGTGCACAAGAAGTATCTTATCTGTATGTGCCGTAGTGCAAAGATCATCCACAACTCTCCTTCTCAAATGCATCATGAATTTTGTCCTCTGTACAGAAGTAGCTTCTCTAAAGGAAGGTAAACTGTGGTCCTACCTCCTTCCTGCACTGACTTGGAGACCACGTCAAAGAAGCTGCATGAAAGCTCAGCCGAGCTGAGCAGACACAAAGAAATCCCAAATGCTGTTTTAGGAGGTAGCACATCTCTCTCAGCTATGTACTCTTCCCTGGACCTGGCAGTGATCCTCAGTCAGTATGACTATAGGTTATTTCACTGCCTACAAGCTCTTCAATATCCCCTCACTCAAATATGATTTTTAAAAAATTTATTTTGCAAGGAACAAACTTTATATTTATTTCAGTTGAGAAAACAACAAAAAAAGAAAACCTTAAGAATAGCATGAATCTTTTAATAGCATTGAAACTAGTAGTTATTTCCCCTGGATTGATTCAATTGGGTCATTAAATTTCTTTTGTTGGATTTAATAGAGAATGATTGAAAAATCAATGTATACATGCTTGAGATCATGGAAATGATGATATGTCAAAATGTCAGAGGGGCTGAAGGGGTAATGATAGAGTGAGGAAGAAAAGTCTCCCTTTGACTGCTGTACTTGGAAACTGAAAGTCTGAAAGTTTCTCACTAAAGATTGTCTTTTACTTTTGAAGCGTTTGACATCCATTGTGACCCAATGCACTATTTTTCAAAGAAAGCATTCCCCAAAGAAATCACAGAAATTATTCTTCCACACTTAAATGAAAGTGACAGTAAGTTGGTAACTCTTCCAAGAGTATTTCAACTACAAGTGAAGTCACAAATGATAGAGCTAATAAATTCTGTCATGAGAAAAAACATCGAATTTACATAGGGATTACTGCCAGCAGCAGGTATCTCTACAATTTTAAGTTAAGTGTATTTTGTCCTCTTGATTTATAAAAAGATATGTGAATGTCAAAGCTCTAACAGAGTTACCAGGATATCACTCCCTTTTAACCTACAGAGTGAGTTCAAGATTTTATTTAAACCTTCTCTCTGAAAACTTGAAACGCTATCTAAAAATAACTATCATGAACTAACAATGTTTTGTTCATCTACTGAGTACTTTAGTTCTTTTCTACTTTGTTTATTGCTAGTTCTTTTTGTTTTGTGGTGTATTTCAAGAAGATATGTAAAAATACTAGAGAAACATTTTCAGAAACTGTGTTCCTAATTTGCCTGAGCTTGAACGATTTTTTGAAAACTTCTGAGACCTCTTTTGTGACACCATCATGGTTTGTACTTCAAGGTGTTGGTGCCAGCCATCACAATTATGATTAACTTGTGTTATAAAGGATCTTCAGATGCTCTCTTAAGGTAGTTTACATTTCCTTCACTATATGCAAAAGAAGTAGTAAGTGAATGTCTGCCCATTGAAAATTATTTCCCTGAGATCTGTGAGCTGAGACTCCAGTTAACTTTAAATTCTATATTAAAACAAACAAAAAAATCCAAAGAAAACAACAAAACCCCCCAACAAATAAATATGCACATATTAAAATGTTTTTGAAAGAACCATTGTCCAAATCATAGTTTGGAATACTATTTCAGTTCTATTTTTACAGAGAGGAGTACAAATATAGAAGGATTGGCACTTTTGTATCAGTCTGGGCATATGCTCCTTACAAAACTTTGTGTAATGAGTGTTCTTTGGTAATTTTCTTATTCTTGACCATGCAACTTACATATCTATATTTACAAAATACATTTCTTCCAATTTTGAAAACAGAAACTATCGTCTTACTTCCTATGGTTTGTATTATGATAACATTTGAGTGTCTCAGTCCTGACCTCAGGCTCCACTACTTTGTGAGGCAATGGAAGAATAAAAAAAAATAGATTTTGCTTACAAGAGACAAGAAACAGACAGAAAGAGTAAAAGAGATCTGATTTTCATCACAGTTATTGACTCTGGTTCCAGCAAGACAGCAACTGAATTTTAGTTAAACATTTTGTAGGCAAGTAACTTATTTTCACTCAATATGATGTTTACTGGAAAACAGAATTTCTGGGTCAAATTGAGTAGATTCTTTCTGTCAAGTAAAAGATGCATTTTGAGGTAGTATCAAAAGGGTTCAATTTTACATTTATAAAGGAAACCTTTCAAAATTTGACCTATTCTGTCATTTCTATGTTTAAAAACTGATAACAATGAAAAACTCTGGAGAATCCAAAGAGAAATGAAATATTTTGTTTTAAGATGAATATAATAATTCCTTTTTTAAAGTTTTTTTTATTTTTCCCTTAAAAAAACCACAAAGAAACAAACAAACCCAAACTTCTTAAAACTTCATCAACTTTTTTATTTCTCAAAAATGACAGTTTGCCCCCATCCCCAAACTCCACTCTCTATTTACTCCTACTGATGTGTAGAGTTTTAAGGAAGGATTTACCACACTTATATGAAGTGGAAATGGTACTTCTGTGGATGTTTACACAGTTCCAACTAACCTAACTATGAGCAGCAATAAGACAAACCCACTAACTTTTCCTGATTTTTTTTTTTAACCTTTTGGTAAAGTTTTATGTTACTCACCTATAGCAGAAAGAAGATTGCAGTTTAATAGCCAGTTAACTGAATCATAGTTTGCACTTTAGGGGCTGGAACAGTGATGAGCCAGTATGGAAAGACAATGTTACTACATGCTTATAACTGCACTTCATGATGAAATGACCATAAATCCCTGTCATTGGTCATCATATGTATGTGCCCAGACCAGACTGATGGTGAGCTAAGGATGATACTGAAAAGCAAGATGAACAGATTGTGTCTCATAGAAGAGAAATAGAACTACTGGAATCATTCAAAGAAGAAAAATTCCTAGCAAAGTAACAGATGATCCATTCCATTGGTATTACAAGCAGAAAAAAATGTGTACTTTAGGGACTGAGACATCAGATGATGAAAATATAATGAGATTTTAGGTTTATTTATGGAGTACATCTAGAAAGCATGTGAAATAGATGACAGAAAAGCTGCAGATTTGAGTATTATCTGCACATGAGGATGGAGAGAGACAATGTGTAGGAGGGTAGTATTTCAATTCAAGACACAGGGCCTTTAGAAAAGGAAAGAGGGGGCAAAAATCAGTTTCCAAATTGGAGGACTGAGATAGATTTAAATCTGTAGCTTCAGATAATATTTATCTTACTACCATAGTGGGCACTATGGCATCTGACTTCATTAATACAATATTTTCACAAATTATTTGATTGTGTATTTGTAGACTTTGATTTAGAGGATGCAAAAAGTTCGAACATCCTTCAATCTCAAATAAGTATTCAGATTCTGTGAATATCAAAGTGAGGCCAGTTCTAAGCCTAACCTAGATTCACATCTACATATGAGCATTTCTCTGTCCGCTGCTTATTAAAATTCAGTCTTCTGAATGAGAATAATTCCCCCACTCCTAGTCCTTGGGCATAGCTAGAAATCCTCATTTATCTCTTACTACAGAGACATGGCTCTTAAACTGAAACTACTGCAACACAGACTATTTTAGTTCAGGATGTGGCTGGGCCAGTACCTGTTGTGAAAACCATGAGAACTAACAATATATTCTGTGGTTCGTAACAGATTTAATATGGAGGTATGAGTAACTTTCTCAGCAGTCTTTTTTGGGTTTTGTTTTTCTGTTGATGTTGAGTTTTGGTTTGGTTTGATTTGGTTTTTTTCCACACCATATCTCAATGTATGCATAATTATTCCTTATTTTAGACTCTTGGTAGACATTACTGTGAGAGTGATTTTATGGGATGCCTACCTGCCATAAATTTCTGATGTGGCTTTTTGGTGCTACTTTTCATCCCCTCAGGAACATAACTTGACTTTCTGCTTTGATAATCAGGGGTACCCATACATCTGCACTGTAGCCTAGGAAGTTTTTCTACAGTTCAAAAGTCATATTAGTCTCCTGAATAGCCATTATCTGATCTTAAATTGTATCACAGAAAAATACCTACAAAGGTGTAAACTTCTCTTTGAAAGACATGTAACTGGCAAACTTATAATACGTCATCCAGCATTTTTTATGTCCTTGGCAAAGTTATCATTGATTTCAATGAGAATAAGATCAAAACTTGAGGACTTATGCCTTGTTCCTGGTCATTTAATTGTAAATAAAAATTTAATGGTAATTCTGGTGAAATACCAATAGTAACTTGTTTTTTAGAAAGGTATATGTTAATATATAATTAAATAATTAATTGTTAATTAATTTATTTTTAATAATTAGNTTAGACTGCTTTAAAATTGCAATAAAATGTCATCCAAATAAAGAGAATAAATAAATCTTTTGAAACTAGTTATGATCAAAGGGTAAAACTGTGTTTGCTCCCATTTAACCTTAGAGAAGCTTTTTTTACTTAGAAGTTGAGAACTTTGTGGTCTTCATGCTGATGTTAGTTATGGTAGAGCTCAATTTGGCCATTTCAGTATTCAACATGAACTGAAAAAAAGCATAAAATATTAACTGAGTTGTTTAAAAACGCTTTTCTCTCTCCCATTAAAGTACTTGAAGAATCTTGTTATTTGGTTATTTCCTTACTAAGAGATAGCTCAAAACATTCTTGAAAGGTCCACTGGGCTGCTGTCCAAAAAACCTTTTATATGTACCTTCTATTTATCTTTTTTTAGTAATCAATCAAACCTCTGAGTTGTCATCATGTCTAAATATTTGCAACTTATCATCTCACATTTTGCACTCAGCCTCAAGTCTTCACAAAAGACTCGAGAGCTCAAATCTTGGACAAGCATAATTGAAAGCTACAGTCCTGATTTGATTGCAGGTGGTAATGAAAATAAATGAATGAATAAATAAATAAATAAATAAATGGTTTTAAAAAAAGAGCTTTTAATGTGTACTAAGTTAAGCAGAAGTTCGAATAATTGAATGTTAGCATAGCTCACTTATCAGGAGTTGTAATGGTGCCAGATTTCTTAAAAATCTTTTTAAAAATAGAAGTTAATGAGATTAAAAGAAGAATATCTAATGTGAATTTGTTTGACCATGAGCTTCCTTTTGGGCAGCAAGCTATACAAGCTGTAAGTTGCCCAAACCCACGTCTAATTCATACTGCTGTATGCAGCCCTAAGGTGACAATTATTTTTGAATTATTATGAAATAATAAATAGAGGTCTGATATGGTGGCTAACACAGCATAGCTGGGTTTTTTTCCTCCTTACAGCCTGGAGAAGACCTCATGGCTGATAACAATATGTCACCTCTAATCTTGTTTCCTATTCCCAGATTATATTTTCATCAAGGTTCTTTTACTTAGTATTTTATTTTATTTTATTTTATTGTGCATTCTAAAATCTGATACAGCACTAGCTTTTTCTATTAAAAAGAAAACGTAAGTGACTTTATCAGGGGCTAAAACGATCGTATAGATTATACTTCCCTCCTGTGAGAAGGTTTAATTTTTTACAGTATTACTGGGGGTGGGGGGGTAATGGTTTTATTTGAACATCAATGCATTTTCTAGTGGCAAAATGAATTTAAGGGAGACTTTGTAATACCATTTGAAATTCAATAGAAAGACCTTACCAAATAAATTGAATGCTTAGTTCTATTTTGAAAGATATCTCTCTGTACTGTGTTTCTATAACAAAATTTTCAAAGGTATGTGGAAAACAAATATTATTAAGAGCACCTTCATGTTTAGTAATATTATCAGTGAAAAGATGTTTAACTATTGGACACGTTTAAGTGCTGATTTGTATCTAAAAGAAGAATTTTGGTACCCTCTTTTCAAGACAATCATAACATTACAAGTGAATATTTTATTGGAATCAAGCATTCTCCTGCCTAAATTGCCTTAGAGCTCAGACAGTCTTAGAGCTGTGGTGGAAAGCCACTCTCATGTATGTATATTTCGCAGGCCAGCTTGGACTTTTAATAGTCTGAATGGCAGTCTAAACCAGATACTTAACCTGTGTCTTGTAGCCTCTAGGTCAGTCTTGAAAATCTGGCAGATCTAATCAAACACGTAGTGCTCCACTTTTCTTTTGAAATTCCACTATGGCACCTTGACATAACATGATTCTTAAAAAAGCACTAAAAGACAAACTTTCATTCACTCTCATAAGTAGAAGCAGAGAACAGCAAAGCCCTTAAACAGCTAGCTTCTCCTAGATAGTTTTATTTTAAATGTCAATGAAGTTTTCAGCTTTGTACAAGGTACAACATTTAAACAATCTTGGTCCTGAGTTCCTTAAAATAGAATAGTTAAGGAAGCTTGGAAATAGAATTACTTTCTGAAGTTTTGTGTAAAGGTATTTGCAAACATTGCAGAAGTGTCTCATCATGAAAAAGCAGTTGCAGAAACCACTAAATTCATTACTGCTAACACAAGCCATTTATAAATGGGTAAATAGTATGGCTGTATAGATTTTTGTAGAGTCTCTAAACCTATCAGGGACCACATCCTTTGTTAGAATAAATTGTCACAGCACTGCAGGTTTGATGCCCACTCACCAGAAACAGCTGAAAAATAAACAATTAAAAGAAAAAAAGGGTGTCAGCGGTTTGCACTGTCACAGTTCAGAAATATCTGAGCCAGCACTGACTTTAGAAAATTTGCAGAGTCTAACTTATGACTTTCAAAAATGGAGCTTTAAATTTCTGTTCTCTTAGGTTGGACTAAAATTGAGTTGAATTTCTTGAATGCTCATGAAAGCTTATTTTTAATCCGTGCATGGAAATAATCATATCAAACTCCTTCCATAGTAACACAAGGTCTATATTTGTGCCTGTTTGCATATTTATGGACAGCTGAATGGTGACTGGGACTTTACGTCTCGAACAGCCATGAGAAATAAGTAATACCTTAAGGATATAGGTGGAATATGAATCTTTCCAGTGTACTAGTTAGTGCAACTAATACAGGTCAACAGCAAATGACTACTTCTTCCCCAAGTCCCAGAAAATACAAAATCACAAATCATTCAGGCCCTGGAAAAATATTTCCAGTGGGGAAAGCAAGTATTATAACCACATTTTTTTTGTATGTGGGTATGTATACTGTTATTTTTGGGGAGGGGTTGTGCGTTTGTTGTTGTTGTTGTTGTTTGGGGGGTTTTGTTTTGACTTGTTTGGGGTTTTGTTGTTGCTGTTTGATTCTACAAAGAAGCCCATAGACTAATATTTTAACAAAGACACTTGCTGACCCAGTTGCCATTTACAACAGGTATCAGGTAAAGCAATTAATCAGTCAGTTTCTATCAATCCGCAGAATTAAAGAATTAAAAAAAATATTTATCAAGCCAGCTATTACAAGTAAATAATTCCATTTAGGAAGTTCATGTTTCCTTATGGATATGCTGGCTTAGAAAATGGTGTATGCTGGGTATCCAGTGAATTAGTAATTACAAATTACTTAGCCAGAAACCGCTGACTCAGTTTACCTGCCAGTGAGGATTTTTTCCTAGACGCCTTACAAAAGGAAACTGATGCAGAGATGCACAGACTACATACATACAGGGATGACTTGGTTTACAGATTCGCAACTGATCTGACTATTGTTTCTTCTGAGTTCATTTGCCTGAGTGTATCAATGCCCCTGTATCGCCACTGAAAAATGGAGCTCTGGAAAGCCTCGGGTTTCAGTTTGATCTTGACTTGTGCTTCACTGGCTACTTGTTTCCAAAGTCAGCTGAACTGAGCAGTATTCTGGGCTGTATACTAGCCAGCATTCCTTGTGTACAATGGGAATTCATGATAACGCTGTATGGTAATCGGGCATTATATACAACTAAATTTCAGTAGAGTTCCTGTGGTATCACATGTTATGTTCACATTAAAACCAAATGAGCTCGTCATGATTAATGTTACTACAATGAATGCTGAAGGAATTAAAAATGATTAGCCACTCATTGTAAAGGGTTGCTGATAATTAGGGCTATTACACAAAAAGGTACATTTTAAGCAATCACCACAGTTAATTCATCCAACATTATATTATGCAGTGCTGCTAACAATGAGTTCTCTTGGCACTCCTGTGGTTCCCACATGTGTCCATCAATAACCCATTGTACTGTACCTTCAGGAGTTGAGCATCAAGTCACAAACACTTCAGTAATGTGCTACCTGTTGGGAGCATTTATTATGCTTTTTAAAAGTTATTTTCTAACCATTAGCAAAATACAGCTTCAGAAAACATTTTTAGTGCTCAGGTCATGTTGGAAAGATAACCTTAATAAGTATTTTGTTAGAAAAAAAGGAGAATGTATGCTTAAATATCTATGCCCTTTCATCTTTCATCTTCTCCTTAATGAGTTCCCTCCAGTATTTGTTCTCACCATTTGTTACTTTTTTCTAATATTTTTACTGTAGACAAGGCTGGGCTTGTGTTTTGCAATGGCTGTGAACAGATGATTCAGAAACACCAATACGAGTATCAAAAGGTCCAATGTGATAAAAACTTCTGTTTAAATTTCACATAATTTTTGACATGGCATGGATGTTTAGTCTTAGTCTCTCCAGCATATCATAGATGTGCCTGATCAACTGAGCCAAATTCCAAGTCTCAGGATAGTTGCTATGTAAGCTATTGGTTTACACATTCCCATATTCTTTTAACAAACAGCAAACCATTTCTGTGGTAGTAATCATACTGTAGTAACCCACAAACAGACTACAAAAGGTAGACCTTTTGCTAGATCTGGCACTCCGTTGCTATCAGCCTTCAGTTGGTTAGTTGTTATTTATTGTTGATAACAGTGAGTTCATATTACTTAATATTTCCTAAAAATAAACATGTATCAAAAGCCCAACAATAATGTAAAAAATTATCCTTTCCTCTAAGTCTGGATTTAATACAGTATGTAAAGATATGTTCTGCTTAAGTTCTCCCAAGAAGGATACAGATTATTATTATGCTTAAATTTAGGCATATGCTTAATCACTTTGCTGAATCAGGCCTTTAGAACGCAGACAAAATTTGTAATACCTTCAAAAGTCTTTGTTTTCCTAAGAACTGCAGGATTTCCCCTTTAGGTAGAACTTATTTGTTATCTAGTGGAAGTATAAATCACTTTTACAAATGTCCTTTTGCTTGTATAACTGTCATATGTTTCTTTCTTCCTTTGTATTTTTGACTTTTTTTTTTTTTCACAAAGCATCCAGAAATCATGTTTTCAACAAATGTATTCACCTGTGGATGTTAAAATGAAAGAGGTGAAGGCTAATAGTACTGAATTATAGGGTGGCAATTCAAAGCTATAAAAAGACAGTCTTGAGGTTTACTGAGTGCCATACCCATTAAAATTTCTATTTTCAGTTACTGATAAGAAGTGGAATGTTGGCACTCTGTTTGCTCTTGTCCTCAGTGATGCTGACAAAAATACAGCTTGTTGGTATCAAGTGTAGAACACCTATTTTTGCAGACTACTTTGTACTCTGGAAATGATAGCTGCCTGTGAAAGAACGTCACGTTATGGGTTTCAAAATAACATTAAGGCCTCCCCATATATTTTTTTATCAATAAACATTACATTCCTAACAATATTTATTACTCATGGAAATGCTCAAATTATTCTCATTGTAAATGGTGTAGCTGTTTTCTTTAGGTGAAAGAAAGTATAGCTTAATCATAATTCTTAAAATATTTTTTCTCTTATTATTTTAGAACATAATAGTAGAAAATCCTGAACCAAGGATATGAAGTGGATCATTTGGTTATGTAGTTTAGCATTTCTTACTCAAATACATTTATCTATGCACTCTACGTGCTGTTTAATCAGAGTATGAAGAATATGAAGCTTTTTGTCTATGTACTTCAGAGATTCAGAGATTACTTAGATTCTCAGGTTGCTTTTTTAAAAAAAAAATCAAAACCAGCAAACAAACAAAAAACACAAAAAACCAACCAAACAAACATGGATTACTCTCTAGCTTTTCTAATTTAGTTAAATATGCTAAGGAAGCCAGGGAAAAAAGTATCTTATGATATCAAGGCCAGGTTTTAAGTTCATTGCTTGTCAGAAAAGCCTACCCATTTTTTGGTCTTCTGTGTACACAGATATTAAAATAAAAGCAGAATTGTAAAGAACTCCTTCATTTCCCACAGTGCTCCCCCACTAAGCTTTCTGAAGACAACACAAGGGAGCAGGCTGTCTGTTCTACTATACTGTCAGTACTACTGTAGACACCACCTTAGTGTTTATTTGCATTTTTCCTCAGTCTTAATGTCTCGTCCAATGTTTGTTGAAGTCAATAGAGTTAATAGCTTAAAATGTTATTTTTCTGGGCTTGTCATAATGCAGTATTGAAGCTAAGAAGGATAGAAAGTTGTTTGTTTGATGGCTTTCATTTTCACTTTGTTAAGATAATCTGTAAAGAAGAAGAGAGACCAGCCAATGTATTAGCTTGATTTGCTGATATGTTACCCAATGCTCAGAACCCCTGTGCCCTACGTACATAACTTAAAGGTGATTTACAACTATTGCAGTTAGGTCAGAGAAAGGTAAAGGAATCTGCTTAGTGCAAATGAGAGTTGCATAGTTTGCAGTCAATACATTTCTAGACTTCTTAATTAAATAGTAACAACACTTGTATAGCAAAATTTAAAAGCAGGCTATTCATAAATATGTACTTGCAGTAAACCTATTTTGGAGAAGTATAACAATTTCCTCACTAACAATACTTTGTCATTATGTGCTTAAATGCTCAGATCTTTATTTTTCTCTTAGTACATTGTTTTCAAGTTGAATTCATTCCAGCCTTGTAGAGTTCATGTGAATAAATTTTTGAGGTATTTGAGTGCAAATTAAGTGTCTGCAAAATGACAGCAAATGAGAACACTACTTCATCCTGCTTCAATAAATTTATAAAGGAGTGAATGCAAATGTTGTCAACATTTACATATCCATACCTACGCAAGCACACACGGCTGCCTTCAGTGTAGGAATACGTATGAGCAATTTCAACGGAAAGAAAAGTTTATTCTGGAAAATAACGAATTCTTGAAATGAAAGGCTCTGAACAAAAACATTTCTCATCCAAATAGAAGGGCCCTGACCACTTATTCAGCACCAACCATTTATGTAAGTCAAATTTCTGCCTGAAATACAGTTTTCCAACAACGGATATTGAAACAATGCCACCCACCACTACAGAGGTGTAATATTCCAGTACATTTTGCAGTGCAGCTCTTGACTCACAGAAAACTTTGAAAAATAATCTCTTTAGAAACAAATCCCTTTACATATGATGGTTTCTTCTTCTTCATAAATAAAGACATTTGCATAAAAACAAGGTCTTTGTTTTAGAAGAATACAGATACTCCCACAGTTGATTCCCCCATTCGAAGTCATAATCTCTGCTTTGTGACATTATGGTCTGTTACAGTGAAAATGGCTATTATTGAAAGAATAGAGTATTAACTTCAGCCCTGCTGACTCTGGGGAGCAGAGGGAAAGGAGATGTAACTTTGAATAGGGATGTTTTTAATTTGATAGCATTTCTGCATGGGTTTTGCTTTGACAGCATTGTCTTCCATCACATTGTGTTCAGCCTCCTTAAATGAAAAAGTTTGTATATGTGTAGGTGGAAAGCAAGCAAGAAAAGATATATATAAGGAAAACTAAGTTCACAACTCTCTCCCCATTGTTTATTAAAATAAATAAATTTATAGACCCAAATTGCTCATTTTTCATCCAAGGCAAAATGAGTCAAGAAAAGACAGAGAACACAGATCAACTACTGAACTGACAAGTGGAAGTCACCCGAGTGTTGACCAGTCATTCTCTAAACTGAAGCTGACCGACAATTTTGCGGCAATTAAGTTACCTGATTAATGTTTTCCTTTTAACCATATTCTTAATTTAGATTTTGTTCAAGCTTATAATATTTCAGATTTGTTGCAATGTTTTAAATATGTGCTCGCCAAGAGTTGTCTATCTAGTCTCAAGACAACGGTTAACAAAAAGTGAAAGCCTTCTTTATAAACCAATGTTTTTGTTCATTTGGAAACACAGATACCTGTTCATGTTACCAAATGCATGTCCATATTACCAAAACCACATTTCTGGGACTATAGTTAGCAGCCAAATGATAACATACGCTGTACCTTTTCACCTGAGCAGTGCTTGTATCAACCTCCAAACTGGAACCAGTCTAGCCACACAGTGTTCTACATGGATTAATGAAGAGGCAGGCTACCTAGCTCAGATAAAATACCATGTCATACTACTTTTTAAAATCCAAGTTATTACTCTTAGATGTACTAAATCACGATATGTAAAAGTATCAGCCTGGCTAGAGACTGTCTTCATTGTACTTCATTTTACTGGATAGACATGCCATCAGTCTCCTCTTATGGGTTCTCTTTTTCCCCAGGCAGCTATTAGTTCTTTTTTATGCCTCCTTTAGTTTAAATTCATGTTTCTTCACTGATATTATGAATACTTCCAAAATACTATGAATGAGTGCTTTGTGGAGAGGCACGTACTTGTTTGGTAGAAATACTTTTCTCAATATATCCTGAAATTATACTTGTTTTTTTTCACAGCTGTCTCACAGCTGTCTTAACTAATCTGCTTAGGCTTGTCTCCATGAGCAAGTATTCAAAATTCAAATTACTGCTGTTAAACATTGGGGTTTATTTTAAAAGGCTGTATAGAAAGACCAGTCATTAATGAATGCACAATTTTAGTAAATCAAATAATGGAAATCTCAAAGAGAGAAACAATGATTTTCAAAACATCTAGTAGCTAATATGTTTATAAAATTAACTTGAAAAAAACACTGTGAAATGCCCTGAGATGCAGAACATAAACATACTGCTTTTGCATGCAATAACTGATGATCCTCATTAGGAAAAAGCGTGGACTAGGGAACTTGAAAAGAGAATCAACATTCCTGGCACAGTTGACAGGAAACCCCTGTGTTTTACCTGCTCCATTGTTGCTTACTGAAATCATTAGATATGGGTGCTTTTCCAGGGAGGTCTGTGGTACTTGTCAGTCTCACATCATTAATCAGTGACAAATTTTTCACAAATCCTTAATCCCATGTTAATTCTAATAATTTTGCAGGGAGCTGCCAAAAATTACTTATTGTTCTGTTAATCGCTACTAATAGGAACAGAAGACTGCCTTGAATTTCTTCACAAAAAACCCATACTAATTAGAAATGTCTGAATACATACAACTCCTCAGAGATTAATTTATTCCTCATAATCAGTTAATCATTTTTCCTTTACATAATTAGACAGCTCCTGGTGGAGAGGAAGACCCCTTAGTTTTCTTGGAAGGAAGACTACTGTAAGCTGACATTAGCAGAATTTGCATTATGTTTTCCTTCAAGTACATACACATTAGTGCAGGTGAGGTTTTTTGTCCATTCACCATAAATGAAATCTCAAACCAGAAACACTTTCTAAAAATCTATTTTCTAAAGATCAGGAGAAGTTTTCTATCATCTTGCCCTTCAGCTGCTCACTGAGACTAGGCTCAAAGATTGCCGAAGAAAATGGTGAAGTTTTAGTATTGATGTGACCAAACATAAATCTGCTCACTTTGCATGTAGAGTAATACAGAGACAGTCCAAATATTTAACCCTGTTGCATATTTCACAAGCTGAGATTTTCTTATCCCCACAAGAGCTTCTTTTATGCCCTTCAAAATGGTAGCAAAAGTGTCACCATCATTTACCTGGGTGGATCACTTTTTAGGTCCCTTGACAATCCATTTTCAAAACACTCTTGTATGACAAGAACAGTTTTACTGAGAAGGACATGTAAGAAGGAAACTGCCCCACTATCATTCTCTTTTAGAGAATGAATTCTCTACCTTTTGATGTGGAAAAATCCCAAGAATTAAATTATCCAAGGACCCTGTGTGTTGGGGTGGTAGGTGCTGTGGGGTTTAATGTCCTTTATTGTACATTGACATGTTTAATTACACTGACCTCTTGCAAGCCACTGAGAGAGTATAAACACTTAAATACTCCTGTACTTTTTCTGCTTTCTGTTAACTGTTCAGCTGGACTGTAGAATAGAGAGATAGTCCTGTCTCTCTTGTATGTCTGTAGAGCAAAGCACACAATCTTCTTTGGTATTAATATTTTAAAAGATAACTGCTGCAGGATGTCTCAGCTCTGTCAACCACTGAATTAAAGTGCAAGATAGAGCATTTGCAACATAATGGTGACAGAAGCATACTGCAGATACTTGTTTAAATATGGATTTATCCCAATAGTGTATTTCCAGTAACTGCAATACCATCTAATGTCTTCTAAATAATTCTACATTAATTATATCCTCATAAGTTTTATTTTAGAATATAAAATGTGGAAAGCTTGAGACTGGCATATCAAGGGGAATGTCTATGGCCAGGTAAAACCCATTCAGCACCTTCTTTGTTTTTTTTCCTGACAGAAGGCCCAAGGAGAGATGAGAAAGGGAGTTTTGGGGAAAAATTTTATGCATCACTTCTAGGATTTTGCAAATTACATTAGTTAATGATGACCTTTTTCTAAATATTTCCAAGATGTCAGCTTATAGGGAAAAAAAGCAATATATACATATACATATCTTTAATTATATAAGCAGAAGATGACAGAATTTTGTTCTTAGTGACTGATGAAGAGTGAAAAGGATTTAAGGTTGATGTCTGAAAGAGCTGGCAGTTTTCTGAACATTCAGATGCTCTTCAAATCCCTGTGATTCATGTAAACAGTGCTGGACTTTTAAAAATGAAAATATGAAATAAGACATCACAACAAAAAAAAAAAGATTGTCTTCATGTATTTATAAATTTATTTTCCTAGTAACAATAAAAATAGGGGGTTTTTTTTTGTAATTTCTGGATACAAATAGGTTTTTTGGAGTTATACTGTCTTTCTCAAAGCAACAGAGCCAGTAAAAGTCAACCAGTTTCAAATTTTCAAATATCTCTGCTTGTTTTAACAACATTTTTATGATATTTGGGGACAATGAAGCTCTTGAAACCCATTTAGCAGAAAAAGTAAAAAGAAAAAAGGACCTTCCTAATCATCAAAATAGCTATATTCAGAAAGCTTTTGTGGATATTTTAAAATAGCCTATATTTATAAAATATCTGTTTTGTAAAGGCGTGAGAAACAATTCAGATAAAAGAGTCGTGATTTTTTTAAATGATAGCTAGTATGCAGTTATAACAAATGGCTTCAGCAGTTTTGCTCATTGTTGTGCTTCACTTAGAGCATGTTACACTAGATCAACTTTCCTGTTGGACAGTAAATGCAATAAGAAAGTGAAAACAAACACATGTAAAGAAGATATTTACTAAGCTGCAGTTAAATTGTTGTGCATATAAATAACTAAATCTGAGAAAGTATGATAAACTTATGAATCTGGAATGAAATAATTAAAACAAATTTCTATTTGATTATCTTTACTTTTTCAGTAAAAGTCCCAAGATTTTAGTAAAAACATTTAGCAAAGCAGGTAAATTGCTTGGATTAATAGAGCAAATGACAATGCTTATCCTAGACTCACACTAATCCCATTTAAAAACCCCATACAAAAAAATGGGACTACTGCTTTTTTGTGTCTTTCTTTTAATTTCATGCATTTCCTGGTTCTCATGTGAGTTAATGACTTGAGTGGCTGTCCTTGTCATTTGATATTTCCATTTGTAAATGTGAGAGCTTCTGATCATTCAGATAAGCTTAGCTTTGTATCCAAGTAATTGTACAGTCATTCAACCTCAAAAAAGTCAGAGCATTTGGAATTTTGTGATATTGAAAATGATCTAAAAATGAAAGCATTTTATGCTCATGGTTAATGAAAGTCTTATAACCTTCCAGATCTGGGGTTTCTTTGAGACTTTTTAATGGCATGATTCAGTACATGCAGTATTAGACTCCATTTTTATTCCCTTTCTGGATAAGAAAATGCAGTGCATACATACAGGGTTGTCATAATATTCCCAAGGAAAGAATAAATAAAATGGTTTAATAATATAGGGAGCTCTTATTCCCCACTCTCTTGATCTTTTTAGAGACTTGTTTTATATTAAAATATTTCATTCATTTTCACTCTCTTATACTGTCATCAAGAATACTAAAACGAGAAGGAAACTATCTTCTATGCTTGGTTGTAGGAAAATACCTAACTAAAAAATACATAAATACTCATATATTAGCTTACAATATACTACCTATATCTTTCTAATACTTGCAATTAGGGGCTTTACGGTTCTTCATTATATTATTTTCTTAGTACAAAAACACAAACAAAGCAAACCAACGCAACAATACAAACGGAAACAAAAACTTTACTAAAGAGATTAGGATAAAGAAAGTCAGTGCAAAAAACTTCTTAAATTTGGCTCTTGAACTTACAATGTTTTTTAGCATCTGTGATATCTAGCCGTAGATATTTCCCTTTTACAAGGGTTCACAAAGCATCCTAAGAACACAACTTCTGGAGGTAACTGTATGTTGCTCTGAACCTGTATGAGAAGAGCTTTTGGGGAAGTAAGCCTTTAGAAGGACCAATGACTGGCACTTACAAAATAGTTCTCATGACCCCCAGTGTGAGGCGGGGGTCTGAGCTTTCTTTCACGTCAACAATAGCGTTGTTATCCAATCAATGTGCAAATGGATAAGAAACTTCCCATTCATCTGAAGCACAATTTCTTCACATAGTTTCATGAAATGCTTGAACTTTTCACCTTTGTTTGAAGTGGGATATATTCTGTCTCTGCCACTGCTTCGAAAATCTGTTCATTTTACTGCACTCTGCTATCATAAGAACCACCTTTCTGATTATGCACTAGGTTTTTTTCCAATCTCATTTTAAAGCTAACTCACATAGACTGGGGGAAAGGAGACTCATGGTGGCATAAAGAGTAATACATCAGAAATACAGAGTTTTATTTGTCTTTAATATAAGAACACCCACAGAAGATATGATAAAAGAAAAAAAAATCTTGTGCTGGTTGAATTGTCAGTGTGTTGGTGTTGGGGAGGTCAAGAGAGACCTCCAATTATCTGAAAAATAAACCTCCATAGAGATGCATTCAGACAATCTGATTTACAAAGAGGGGTTTCTGCTTAGGGAAATAGAGATTATCCTAACGTTTTCATAAGCATACCACGTTTTGATGATGCTTTCTTTGGCTCAAGGATGGAATTTATAGTTAAAATACCATAGAAACACAGAATATGCTGCTTCCCTAAGGCAATTATGTACCAGATTTTGCTCTGCCTTATTTAGAACATGGACTTAAGTCTGCCAAAAAAGCACTTTTAGTCTTTCTTACAGCAGTTGTTTCACTCACTATGAGTAGTTATTCTCTCAGTCAAATGTGACAGCCTATTAGTTAAGGCCTTGAACCAGGTTGGTAGACATCTTCAAACCAGCTATTCACCTGGTACTTCTCATCCTTTATGCATTATTTTCATAAGCACTTTCAAAGTTTTCGTGTAATTTCAGTGTACGTTTTGAATATTTTTCATTGGTTTTAAATCTCTATAAAACCCTTTAAATTTTGAGTGAGTTAAAATTTGTAATCTTTAGGCAGCCTATCTTGTACATAGTTGCTGGCTCCGTGCTCATTACTATCCATGAATACAGGCAGATATGTTAAAAAACATATGGAAAACCATATTATTCAAAAATGAATTGTTGCTATGAATGACAGGGTACCATATGTTGTGGACAGGCAGTGTGTTAACCTTGGACTTTCTCTCCTTCCCATTTTTGATCCCCTTAGGCAAGTTCATTTAGCAGTTCATTTAAAATTCTGTTTATGTTAAATTGATGTGATAAACCACTGGTCAAAATCAGAGAGATTTGAAGTTCAGCATTTTGTGCAACACTATAGTTAGGCTAAAAATTTCTTTTCAGGTACCCTTAAGCTCAGCCTGGTATCAACAGAAGTTAACACTACTCTTAAATTTCTGCAACTAATAGTTTACTCTATCCTCCTTCCAGTCCTGAGCCCATCTCTGGTGAACATCAGTGTTAATTGTCAGAAACTAGAAGAAGGTTTTTGGTGTTAAAAAACACACGGCACAAAGACTCTGCAAAATCTAAGTGTTAAATGAAATGCCAGACAAGAAATTACAGCATACAAGATAATTTATATTTTGGTATATAAAATGATGTACTCAAAAACTGAAATCTGAACTACTGCCTCCTGAATAAATGCTACTCATCACTGTTCTACAGAGTTATACATAGTTTTCTTCTATCTTTCTGGTCCAATACATTTTGCTGTACTTTCTAAAGACTGGCTAATTTCAACAGGGGGAATGGTTGCTAACCTCAACTATAATTTAATGATTTATTTATTTTTTTTTTAAGAAATAAAACCAGGGCCACTAGATATGCAAGTGTCAAGGTTTAACTCCAAACAGCAACTAAATCCTACACAGCTGCTGGCTCACTGCCCTCCTCCTCTGACCCCAAGCAGAATGGGGAAAGGAAATCAGAAGAGTAAAAGTGAGAAAATTTATGGGTGAGAAAAAAACCAGCTGAATAATTGGAATATATTAATATTGAAATGTGAAGGAAAATAACAAATAGAGAAATAAAACCCAAGACAAGTGATGCAAATGAAAACAATTTCTCACCACCAAACGACTGATGTCCAGTCAGTCCCTGAGTAGTGGCCCCCCTGCCAAAATCTATCCCTACTTTTATTACTGACCATGACTTCATATACTATGGAATATCCCTTTGGTCAGTTGGGGTCAGCTGCCCAGCTCTGTCTTCTTCTAACTTCTTGTGCATCCCAGGCTCCGCACTGGTGGGGTGGGGTGAAAAGCAGAAAAGGCTTTGATTCTGTATAACTGCTCAGTAACAGAATCATAGAATCATAGAATGGCTGAGGTTGGAATGGACCTTGAAGACCATCTAGTTCCAACCCCCCTGCCATGGCAGGGACGCCACATGCACTAGATCAGGTCATCCAGGGCCACATCCAGCCTGGCCTTAAACACTGCCAGGAAAACAACTCTATATTATCAACACTGTTCCAGCACAAATGCAAAACACAGCCCCATACCATCTACCATGAAGAAAATTAACTCTATCTCAGCTGAAACCAGTACAGCAAGCTGGACAGTCTCAGGCTGTGGAAGGCACTGAAACAAAATACTTTTCATGGTCACTGTAGCCATTTGACTGCTACACAAATTGCAACCATTACCCCCATCCTACACTCTTCTAGTCCTTTAAAATGAAAATCGTGGAGCTAAGCAATGGTAGAAAGCAAGTAATAGGAAAGAGTGCTGGATACCCACATTTGAAATAACCAGAGAGGAGGCAGAAATAACAATTTACAGTGTTCAGCAGCGCCTCTCTGTCAGCTACTCTCATGTACATCCTTCTCTGTGCGTTGCTGGTTTTGGTTTTCTTCTCACCTGATGTCCCCCTCTCTCCCTGTATGTTACTGATGTGTCTGTCTGAAAAGGGTTTTCTTTCATTCTAATTTATGGTCAAGTACTTACTTTCTCAGTGTCCAAGTTATTATTTGTATCTGTGCTTCAGTTGCTTGATGAAGCTGACCTGTCGAAACAGTGGTGGTAGGACCAGTAATAACTTGGAATTTCTGGATAACAGTGGCTTGTTCTGATTTTTACACTATGAATCCAGAGATACATGTATTATAAACTATTATCTGATTCAATAGCCAGATACAGTGCATTTTTTTTCTTCAATCTTGTTCTTAGTGTTCATTACAGAAATACATATTGAACAAATGTGTTTTATTCTGTTCCTTTTGGGAATAATAATTACACATTGTCACTTCCTGCAATCATTATGCTAGGTCTAGCCTTTATACTTTGACACTGCATCTTATATTTGTCTTAGTCTGTTAAAGCCTAGGGTTCCTGTTGCTAGTTTAGATTTCAATTAACATTCTTAAACTGAACTAAAAAAATAGCTGTCATGTTGTATTCTTTCCCACCAGGAACAAAATGTCCTCCACTGTCTCTAAACCACAGTTCATAGGAAAATAATCACATACTTTTTTTGCCACTGAAAGAATAGTCACAGTTCTTTGCTCTTTCCTCAATTGCTTAATTGCCACTGGTGTTTATCTGCAGGTTTTTTCATACTAGATTGTGTGACTGATATGATAATAATATACTTCCATAGATCTGAAAGTTAATAGTTCTACCTAGGATCTCAAAGCACTTAACCCAACATAGATATGAACTCCTGCCTCTGTGAAATTCTAACAGAAATTAAGCTCCCAGGAACAGATTCCTCTCTAGGTGTAATTGTGTTCCATTTCCCTAAGAGAAAAATGAACCTAAGATCATGACAACAGCGTTATTGTTGTCCATTCAGGCTCAGTGGCAAATCTTTTATGTGTAGTTAAAACAAATGCATTTTAACATTTTGTCATACTGATGATCTTACCTCATAGAAGAAAACAGGCTCAGCAGTCTTTACATGCATTATGCAAGGAGAATGAATATATGCAGTTGAAAAAGAACAGGATTGTTTTTTAAAATACTACAGTACTTTGTTCATTGAATAATCTACAAGTCACAGTATCTGGTAATTTCCTTATGCCAAGAGTTCATTTTTTTTTAGGTTGTAAACGTCAAGCCTGGCACTTTACAGGAAGCACAAAAAAGTCCTTGGTTTTTTGGTTTGGTTTGGTTTGGTTTTTGTTCAAAGTCAAAATGGAAACAACATGCTTATCTGAACTGTCTTACTTGGAAACTCTCAACAGCAATAAAAGGGATATTTGACATCTTTGTGAAGATTTGGATGATTCATTTATATGTAAACTCTCAACTTCTATGAGAACTTAATGGATTACTTGAATAGCCTGAAGATTATTTTACTTGGTAATTTTTCTTTCCATAAAATATTCTGTGCAAATAAAACCCCAAACCATAGTATTAGCTTTGTAATGTTCCTTTAGAAAGTTGGGAATGTAGAATGATGATAGTCTGTCTAATTTTATTATCACTTTCTGAAAGGTGATAACAAGTCAAAAGGTTATTGTAGTGACTTATTTGAATTGTTTTCGGAACATCTAAATCCAGAATGATGACTTAAGAGTTTTAATCAGCTGCAGCATATTGAATTCAAGAAGATCTCTGGCTTTGAAAACAGTTTTATGCATTTTTTTTTAATAACTACAGAAAGGAAGAATACCTTAAATTATGAACATATAATCACTGAGAATATGGCTGGACTGACAGCCCTAAAAGTGAAATCCTGTTTGTCCATCAGATAGGTGTAGTAGTACAAGCATCCTCCAGCTTCTGCAAAGAGGCAGTCACCCTCTCTCTGCTTATGGTGAGGAAGACTGTAAAATTTAAGGGCAGAAACCAGTAGAAGAGAGTTGAGAGTAGAAATTTGGAGGTTGTTGCTAAGTTTTTCTATATTTACCTGAACTTACTCTGCACATTTAGAATCCTAAAATCATACTCAAAAGTGCATCTCTCAAACAATAAAATCTTTTGAGTGAGTATAACTTCTGTATAAATTCTTCAGACATTTTACACCCTCTGGACAGGTGAAATGACCAAGGTTTACTAGCATTTTTGAACTTCAGAAAAATACTGCACCCTCTTCAAATGGCTTTCTTCAGGGAACAGTCAGCCACTCAAAAAGGCCAGGAAATGCAGAGGTTTAGAACAGCCTAGCAGTAATCAAACAAGTCTATTGAAAGAGGAGGGAAGGGAAATACAGGGTGGTTGGAGGGAGAGTGGCACAGGTGGAGGAAAAGAGGAGAAGGGGGAATAAACGTGCCTACTGTGGCTTAGAGCACAATAATTTAATTGTCACTATGCAATCAATAAAAATGTAACAGTGTGAAGGGAGCACAACAAACATAGATTTGCTTTGTCTTAAATGGTATGTACTAAATGAATGTTCTCCAAAGTGAACAAGATTGACTAGTAAATTAGAAGAAAAATTGGTGTTATTTTACATTTTCTGCTTACCTACAGAAAAGACATTCATCTGCAAGAAGAAAACTGGAAAATTGCTTCTTTTTCTTTGGCAGTCATTCTTTTAGGTCATCCCAAACAGAGGCAATAGGCATATTCTAAAGTAATAGTATGATTTAGAAGGCATCTTGCCTTAGGGAATCAAATCAATGTGGTCATCATATTGACAGGAATGCATTTCAGGGGATCAGACCTTATCATTTAATATTCACTTAGAAACACAGAGAAATATAAGAAATACAAAGCAGTATAGACCCTAAGATTGTACTGATGGAATCTCACATCCTTACATAAATATGCTAAATTTAACAGGGAACCATGAGAAGAATGAGTTTCATCCTTGCAGACACTGAAAACTTAGCCAAAGTTTGTAATTGGTCGTGATGATGAAGACAACCTGTAGTATTTTGGTTTTTATATGAATTTTAAATGAAAATGATCAAACAGTGCAGAAAGTTCCATGACAAAAAAGGACTTTCTTATTACTGTTCCAGCTTCTTTATGGACTGGTATATTTATAACAATGTCTTCTTCAACAAAGGCCAATTCATTTCTTCTGAACATGGTAGATGAGAACATTTAATGAAAGAACAGTTACACTCCAAACAATGAGATGTTAGTTATGTATTCTTTTTGTCATCAGGAAATCAGTGTTGAAGAAAACTAAAAAAATTATAGACACTACCCTACCTACTACCTTACCTTTTATGTTTTAAAAACTGAATAAACAAGACTTTATTTGTGTTCCATTTGGCTTCCCTGAACATATATTAGGAAGTAGATATAATCTAGACAGAAGAGACTTTATCCTGGAGAAGCTTATTTATTAATACAGAATAAACAATCATCATGCCCTGCTTGTGTTTATCTTCACTTTTGCTTGGCCAAGCTCCAGATTCAGAAAGAAATTCTAATATTTCAATCTAGAGACATCCTTTATGTCTGCATGGTACTTAACCTTTTTCTACTGGACTCTTTGAAGCAGCCTCAAACGAAAATCATTTTTTTCTAGAACTTATTCAGTGACAAGACTGAGCAACTACCTTTCAAACCTTATACCCAAATATAACAACTGTGCATCTGAACTCTATCAATTTGAATGAAAAAAAACAGGAGCCATGTTGTCCTGGCTTGGGTAAGAACAGAACTGTTTTTATTCAATGATTTTGTTTTTCAGCTGAAGCTCCTCTAACTGCATTTCTGAAGCTGGCAGTGTGTTTTTTACAAACTCTGCCTGCTTTCCAGCAGTGATTAAGCCTAATGTTTGGGTTTATTGCTGAGGATTGGTACAGAAACCAGGGCCACTGCTGAATTTTGTGTCTCAAGTTTGCAGGTGCAGAGTAAAAGTCTTCACCTAAGGGAGGAGTAAGCAGGACAGGTGACACTAAGTTGACCACTCAAGTATTCCATTCCATACATGTCATACCTGATGTAAAGATAAGGGTCAGTTCCCTCTCGTTTCTTTTGCTTCCTGCTCTTCTGCTTTTCAAGGGTCCACCTTTGCTGCTTCTCTCTCATGCTTACTCCTGAGTACAGCTCCAGGATCCAGACCCCCTGAATCTGACTCCTGTCTGCTGCCGGAGGCCTCTGCAGATTCATAGCTGAAGTGTTTGACAACAGCAGTAGAATTAGGTGCTAACGCTGCTCCCACCAACATGTGAAGTAGTTCTGGTTTGCATTACTTAAGCTTTCTACATAAGGAAATCCCAGGGGAAGATGACAAAGAACATGCAGATACAGCTTATCCTTTCCATTTTGGCAATCTTCAGACTCTACGTGAGTCCTTACAAAGCTTTGTCTGCCAGGACAAATCAGAATAAGCAAGAGGTGACCTTAGAGGTAACATTGGGTTCATCTTAATTCTACTCACCCAGCTTTCAAAAAGCATGTCAGCAAGGAGTGTTCTCAAGTATCTGAAACTAGACTGAGCAAAACCGTGGAAAAAGTATTATGGATAAAAATTACCTGCTACTAGGAGATTGGATTAGATAACCTAATGGGACTTTTCCATTTCTGATTTCTTTGATTCTTTGATTTACATTTCCAAATGCTTTAGTCCCTGAGGGAAAACAGTGAAAAGGAGTTGACCTGATCAAATAGTTAGTAACACTGTTGGTTTGGTTTAGGTTTTGGTTTTGTTTTATTGTTTTTGTTTTTATTTTTTGGGGTTTTTTTAACTTTTAGCAGAATATTTTTTAGTAACTCTGACAGATATGTAAAAATGCCATAGAACTATGTATATTAAGTTGTGAAATATAATGCTGGCTGGAAGTGCAAGGCCGATGTTGGAACTAAGTAAAAAACTGTGTATTTGACTGTGCCAATGAAAGCCAAGACAACAGGTTTTATTTCAATTTAATAAAACCTGAATGTTGTACTGTAGAAATCTGGCTAAGGCTATGTGGCACACTGCCTTGAAGGGAGTCATTGATAGTCCCCTTCCCTTTTGCTTTATTAGGTTTGCTGGTTTTCTCCATTTAACATAAGAAAAGTAATTTCCCAAATAGCAGGATTCCTCAGTTGTTTTATTCTGATCATCTAACATCCACATTTTACAAAGCGTTTCATTGAAATTAGAGTCCCTAAAACTAGCAGCATGAACAACTTGTGTTTTACTAAGAGATTTCTTTTTTAAATTCAATACCATATTGAGTGTCAAAAGCCCCATTTAATTACATGCCACTATGGAGAGGTGATTGGAGAGTAGTAAATACTCTCCAGACGTTGAGGGGACATTTATAAAAATGTTGGGGTTAAGATTAGGGTTTTTTCTTTTCCTTCCTTTGTAGGGAAGGGACAGTACCTATTAAACTGAAGGGTGGATTAAGAACAATTTGCTGTAAACCAGTCTTCTAATCAACTACTCAAAAAACAGCGCTTCATATCCATTTTTAGCTATGAAATCAGCAGTACAAATTAGCAGGAATACTAATTCAGAATAATCAGGGCCAGGCTAAGTAGATTTTAATACTTATTCATGTCTTATCTGACCCTCTTCATTTTATTTCACCTAAAAAAAGACTTACAGCACCTTCCCACCCAAAGATGTTAATGCTACTCATAATTTCAGAGATTTACAGCTTCCTGTAACCCTCAGCTGTGTTAAAGATTTATTTTCTATAAGTCAATGGTCTCTAATCTCTTTCAGGCCCAAAATATTCACCCCACTATCTGCTGTATTAAGTTACCTGTACCAGAATCCATGTGTTCCTTCTAGGATTCCAGGCAAGAGTATTGTTTCCCTTAGTTAAGGAATCTCATATGAATGTGCTTAAGAAAGTCCTCCTCTATTTTCAAATATTTTATCTACAAAGTCTTAGGAGTCATATAAGATGGTGAAATATTTGGACATCTTATCCTCAAACCTGTCTCACAGAGCTTTACATCATCCTCTATCCCTTTTTCTTTAATATACTTTGGCAAATCCACTTTCACAAGGTAGAGTCCAAATGCTTTATACTTATCTAACCCTTGAGAAAGTGACAACTATGGTCCTGAGTCAAGTGTGCTTTGTTGCTTGGAATGTTTATTCACAAAATCACAAAAAATAGAGTGTGGTGATATTTTCAAAGTCTATGCACAATCCCTAGTAGCAGATGAGGAGGAAGCAAACCTGCACTCTACAGCTTGGAGTACTGCTCCAGACAATTTTTTGGCAGCTATAGTAAATTGAGTAGTTGGAGTAAATTTTTTCATACTGTGAATTCATTAAGCCTCTGAAGGCAGGATCCTTGGTCCTGTGAGGTGTGATATGTTCATTCATATTGATGATTTCACCAATGGTGAGCAGTTTTACCACTCATTGCAATTGTTCTTTGTAATAAAAAGAATGTGCTTCCTCAGATCTTTCACTTGATTTCAGTTAGGCAGAATACGTGACTTTAGTAACCATTTACGACATTGATTCCAATCTGGATGAAAATCCTCGCAACCAAAATTGAGCCATTCTGTCGCATTCTCTCTCCAACACAGAATCGTCAGAGTTGGAAGGGACCTTACAGATCACCTAGTTCCAACCCCCCTGCCTGGCAGGGATACATGCTGCATTGAACCTTGCAATGCTTCATAGCCAAGATAATGAGATGACACAACTGAAATTGAATAAGGAACAGACTTTTTGTAATTAAATTGAAGCTATCAGTGTGAATATCATCTATCTAACACACAGCACACAAAGTGAATGGAAGCATTACAAACGTGTTTGTAATGTTTACAGCAAACCAATTAAGACTTCAGGTCCCCGATTAGAAGCGGGATCACTCATCTATTCAAGCTGTCACCAACTTCCTTTGGTATTCTGTATTCTGACTGCATGCAAGAAGACTCTCTGTCTGCTTTTTCCCATATCATCTAGCACCAAATGATTCCAAAGATAATTTCATTCCTTCATATCTAAATTTTAATTATTGTACTTTACTTTCCAGTAATTTTAAGAAAATAGATACTTAGTCAGTATAAATTGTCATAACTTTGCTGATGTCAGTAACAATTCCTAGTATCTAAGACTTGGCTTAAGGCCACAACTTTTCAATTACAAGTTTTAGACAAATGCAACCAGAGCTTACGAACAGATAAGAAAATGCTAAACTTAATTAGGTGAAGACAATATGTTCCACATATATTGTGCTTTGGACATTATAAAGCTCTTAGGAGCAGCAAGGTGACATGTGGTGGAAATCCAGGATATATTAACTGCCTAATATTTCCACTATATCCATGAAAGCATGTACAATAATTGCCTTCTCCTGTTCTTCCCCTACAAATGTATAAAAACAAGTGCTGTCCCATGAAAGAGGCCAAATTAATATGAACTGTTATCTGGAAGAGATAAGAGAGATCAGGATTACACTGAAAAACAAACAGATATAACTTGTGATGATGTTTTGGTACTTGCTCAGATCAAAAGTATCCAAGCTGAAAGGATCACTTTTATTACATCTATTTGTGAGAAGTCCAGGTTGCTTGGGAACTAGTTATTTTGTGCACTCTAACTGTGAAAGATAATCCATAGTGATGTACAATATACTGACTGTGATACATTTATGGTGGGGAAGTGTTAGATTTCCTGTAATCACTATCTGGAATCTTTCATGACTAATAATTATGCCTTGAAATAATAATTAAAAAAAAATGAATTCTGGTACAGTTTTAAATAACTGAACAATAGGATGCAGAAACCAGGCCATCTTCCATTTTAAACAGTGCAGAGGTGTGTTAAAAGCAACCATTTTTATGCAAGAGAAAGCAAGAAAGTTAATAGATTTTCTGCACACTCAGGGAAAAAAAGTCCTAGATTCAGCTTTTCGTTATATTGTATAACTGAATGCAAATACATATTGCAGATAATCAGTTCAAATAATCCACTTATTTAGCTGTTAACCTGGATGAAAGGAATAGATAACCTGTTTTGGGGTTTTTTTCCCTTTTGAACTTCAATCATATTTCAGATTGTCCCTTAATAAGAAGAGTTTTTCAGCACTGATGATCTCCAAATTATCTATGATCAATTTATTTTGAAATGTGAAAATGATTAAAATGAGAACTTAGTAATCACATTACAGAAGCTATTTTCTTTAAAAAACTTTGTGTGCTTGATGGTAACTAAGTAATATATTTTTCCACATGTACCACACAATTATTTGTTTCAGGAAATGGATCTGACAAGCTATTTTGTTGCCTTTTCCTTCAAAGTGAAATCCTCTTTTTTATCCTTTGCTAAATTAGAATTTTATTCTTTCATGACCATACTGTACCGACAGATACTAAAAGGATGAAAGCTGTAGAGGGAGACCCTGTAAAAATGTAATTCATGCAGGAGATGCAAGGCATTTTATTTTACACAAACTGTACATTAACATAGATTGAACTAACCAGTTTGGAAAACAACTATAAGTTGCCCAGTGCATCAAGAAATAACTGGCATTCTAGTTCACAGAACACTTGTAACCACTATATTCACAGATAACTCCAGTGATATCAGAATGTTTAAAGGTTTCCTTAATGATGAATTGTTAATTTGAGAATAACAGAAAAATGAAGACATTATGTCCATCACATCTGCTGTTTTACTTTATTTTTCCTATATTTTTTTTTATTTCTCTATATCCCCAAGAAGGAGTCTGTTCATGTCTCCTGTCCTTATTTCACTCCCCCATATGTCATAAAAGACAATCTGTCTCTTTATGTACAAATGTGGGGATATTCATGATAAAAAATGAGAGTTCTATAAAGATTCTTGATTACTTTTTTAATACAATATATATGCAATGAGTTTCAAAGTAATAATAAACTTACATCTTTAATAAACATAATGGTTTGATAAACTAATAAGAATGCTTGAGTTATATATAGAACAAAGAACTTCGCTTGTACCTAATGATTATTGTTGTGGCCTATTCCAAAATGTTTTCCCCAAAATGTAAGAACTATGTCGTAAACTCTTTTTGCCTGGGGAGACTTATTAAACTAAAGTGATTCATAAGCATGTATACCATGTTTTTGGGCTTCAGACAGTATAGCAAAAGAAGCATCATGATATGCTGAAAAGACCATTCATTAGTTCATGTTATTGTGCGGTCTTCCGTTGCAATAGCTTAGAGTTATCCTGCTACTAAAGAATCTCAGTTCTTAAACAAAGGTAATGGGAGGCTTGTTTTTGTAGCTTAGGCAAAGAAAAGCTTCATCAGACTCTCCTTCCATTCCAAACTATTCTTAATATGAGCTTGATTTTACTTAAAAACTGTATAGATTTATTGTTATCCCTACAGAGCAAGTATCGCTGAGGAAAATATTCTATCCTAGTGTTATCTTTGGATATGTTAAGGCGATTTCCCAGCTGGTGCAAGTTAAGTTATGGCAGTTATATTAAACGATGCCAATAAACACTAATTTAGAATGAGTTTCTTCATCATTAACAGGGGTATTTTAGGAAACCAATTTAGAACCATACATTATGTAGATTCCCTTCTCTACTCATCATCTCCCATCTGATATTTTATTAGGGTATTGATTTCCTCTTATTGAGAAAAAAAATCAACCCACTCACCTCCTCTTACCCTCTACATGCTACAGCTGCAGAAGTCCACCTGGATTAGCAAATTTGTTTATTGATAATAAACACATTGATCTTTTTTGCCCTTCTCCAAGCTCCATACTCCAATTTCTCTATCCCTTTTTTCTTCCTTCACAGAAATTTTTAGTATTATTTCCTCTCTACTACAGACACCATTCTTATGAGTGCACTCGTCAAAGATTCATCTACTGTTTTTCCAGTATTAAATCCTTCCAAGTGGCTTTTCAGAACAGAAAAAGACATAAGTACTCATACTGATGTCAGCAGAATTCTCCTACTTGCTGAAGTGTTAAGATAAACAGGTCAATGTAAAAGTGGATACGACCCATCAGTAGACTTTATGAGACACTTCTGAAAGGGCAGGACTGGTCCAAAATAAAATCTTTGGGACACAACTCAACACATCTCTGATAAATTGCTCTGCAGATGGGCTTACTTGATTGGGAGAGATGTTATGTTACACATCCAGCCAGGTGTCACTAACTGATGATGATAACAACATCAACAAGAATGGAAATTTACTCTATTACAAAAAACCCCACATAACTCTTTAAAATTAAAGTCCAAGACAAAGATTGAAATTTAGTCACTCCATTAGAAAGACAGTCTATATACAAAACACCTAATATTTCAAAATGTTATGTTTTCAGTGCTGATCATCATGATTAAGCATTCATATCTCTGCAGCACCTAGAGATCAGCTGGGTTACAATTCTAGTTGTGGTACAAACTAAGTGACAGTCCCTTGACAAAGACCTGACTTAAGAGCTGATCCATAGCGATTTCTGAGATTTCATAATTTGCTGTCACTATGCACAAGAACAAAGTGAGATCAAGGGAATGGTACTTCATTAAAATGTCCACTGAATGTGCAAGGAGTTACAGAAGGGGGCATGGAGATCCTGGATGTGGTGTTATTGACATACTTCTTACCAGTACAGTATTCCTCTCATCTTTTTCTTGTTATTGTCTTGTTTTGTATATGCCAGAGTGATGTTGCATCTACCCCTCTCCAGTTTCTACAGATTTTCACCAGAAGTGACTTATCTAAAGGAAACATGCAAACATTGATGAAATGGCATGTTTTTCTAAAGTGTAAGCATAGCAGCATGTTTTATCAAAGAGGTGAATAAAAAACACCAAACAAAACAAAGAAAGAAACCTTCAACACAAAACAAGACCACAGCAAAATGATCTGGCATATTAAAATGACTTAACATGAAGGACCTTTAGAGTAACGTTACATAAGGTGGTAAATATCTTACAGCTCCTTAGAGCCTTGTTCCCCCTCCCTGGTTCCCTGTGCCCTTGCACTTGGAGCTTTCCTGCTTCGCTGTGGTTCTGGTACTCACCAGACCCTTCAGGATGAGCTTGCTGTTCAGCTCAGTGCAGTGCAGATCACTAACCCAGCAGAAACCTTATTTGTCCTTTACTGGAGTGCCAAGTAGCAGAACAGAATCACTTCAGGGAGGATCAGATGAATGCCACAGAGAAGTGTGGAAGAGGAACACTGGAGTGGACAGCACACCCCTGCTTCTGTGGCAGAAAAATGTCAGAGATCCCTTGCACAGCTTGACCCATATCTGACATCACTATGGTTTTCACAGGCAGATGTTGATACAGCTATAAGTGAAATACACTGATCTCTTATGAAACATTTTTACAAAGTTTTGAAATTAATTATTACATTATGTGTGAATATGCCTTCCTTGGTTTGGTAAGACTTAAGATGATAAAACACAGTTATATAGAGAACTCAGCACCTGGATCCAAATTTAATTACTTTCAAACATTATCATGGTAAAATATAAGACAGAAATAAGGCCAGAGAGTCAATTGGTATAACTCAATGCAGTATTGCTTCTTGATCCAGAGCATATAAAATAAAGCAAAATAAGGTGTAGAAGTTCAGCAAAATGAACAGAACTAAGATGCTTGAATTATTTTCATGAGAAACTAATGTACGGGGTCATTAACTTCTAGAAGGTAATGAAGGTCAGACGAATGTATTCCCTAGCATCTTTTGGAATTATTTTAAGCAATCATTGTGTATGTTCACAGAAGATATATCCTATGAGCACATAAAGGATGCTTTGGATTTGGTTTCCTTTAATAATGGTATTTTGTATGATTTCAGTAAAGCAAAGGCATGGCATGAGAAGATGAAACATAGAGAAGATAAGGCAGGCAAGGACGTAAGATACAGTTGAATTGGCATTGAATATTAGACAGAAGTCCAGTATGAAATGAGGATTTTCTATCATAAGTGAAAGGAGGAGTTCAGCTTTGTCCAGACAAGCACTGCACATAACTAAAACACTACATTGTTGGCAGAAGTAGAATTGTTAATATACATCTAGAGGAGATCAGATCTACAATAGTAACAACATCTTTGTGTTTTGAATGAATGAATATTGCAGTTACTTCATGAATATTTTTTTTCTCCACAGTTTCATGTTAAAGGGGATTGTGACAATATAGCCAAGTGTGTCCTGCAAGAGTCTTATCAAAACCTGTGGACAACAAGGAAAAACAACTCTCTTCCTTTGGATAAACCATCAGGTTATAAGATGCATTGAAGTCTGCTGAGAGTGAGTACCATGAAATGAGTTGTTTTGTTCAAGGCTAGAGAAATTTTCACCTTTATGGTTGTTCCAGTATTTCTCTTTGGCCAGTTTCAGGGGAATAGTGACAGAACTGCTGCAGTTTTAAGCATCTCCCACAAGACAGTAGCTGGAGAAGTATCTGAAGAACACATCTTTCTCCTTGTGAAGGGTTCATTATTATACAAAGATGTGCAATATAACCAATTTCCCATTTGTTCAGTTGCAGGGCCAGAGTAGTCTGTGAATTTTATCTATGTTAAAATTTTACATTCCAGACAGTTCATATAATTTCTTACAATAAAAGATTGTCATATTCTTCCTATATGCAAATTTAAATAATTCAGTATTATGATTTTGCCAAATGTAGAAGCTCACTTCTCAGAATTATTTTGCTGTGCTGAAGCTAAACTTTTCAGTATTAAAACACCTGAAGCTAAACTTAAACTGCATGGAGAAAAAATATAGCTGTAGAGAGGGAAGGGATTTGTATCTATCATGTCTCAAGCCCTACTTCAGGAAACATCTAATATTTGGGAAGTAATTTCTGACATGCTTAAATCCCAGTGAATTCAGTGGAACTTCAGCATACAGTAGATGCTTTTCTCAACAAAGAAATATTTTCTATATGAATTTTCCTAACTTGGGACAGTAAATCTGGCTGAGTCACTATGCCTTATTATTTAATTTGGATTAAAAGATTGCTATCTTTGTTATCAAAGGCTATATTCTTTGGCAATATGACATTACAGTGTGAATTAAGCATGCACCCAATGGCTTTCCTAATCAGCAGTTATTTCTGAGGAAGAGTCAATATGATTTCCAATTATTGTTTGCTGAATCCACCCGTAAGACTTTACTACTTTTGAAGTATGAGATACTAACTTGAACTGCAGATTTGGACTTCAGGACTGGCATCAGGATTTGAGCAAATTCAGAATGGAGATTTTTATAGATTTTCAAAGTCCATGAGATCACTCTTTAAAATAGTTTCACAACAAGAATGAGCTTACTGCTCAGGAAAGAGGTAAATATCTGGTGTTGGTAAATGAATGTAAGGTAGGTCATGTGGCAGTATTCTCTGAATATCAGAGAGGTTAGACCAGCAGTTAAGGAAGAATAGTTTTCCAGATCTGAAGAAAACTCAAGTGAAAAAATAATAAAAAAATAATAATAAAACCCCCAAAAGTAACAAAATGAAAAATGTCTAGAAATGAATATCAATATCAACATTTCAGAATAAACTTACATTCTCACAGACAACAGGACAGAGGAGAAAATGTATATGTTCTATCCCCAAATCTCTTACTCTGAGTTGCATTATCACATAGAAATATTTCCATATGGTTTTCCTGTAGGTGAGATTTTAGATTCTCCCAGAGCAACTAGAATCGAAGAGTTTACATATAATGTTGTTTAATATATTTATTCTGAATCACACCATAATATTCTGTGGTCTATTGCATAGTTAACATGAAATAACACTCTGATGTAAACATTCAATATAGTTCTTTATTCTCAGTATGATCCTCCATGATTTTTAATAATGCTTCTACCATCTGATATTTTTGAACTATACCAAAAATGAATTCCACAAATGACTCTTCAATTCAACTGGTATGATTCTGTTAATACTTACAGATGCTTACACATACATACACGCAAAAATACACACAAAATTATTTTAGACAATCTATTGTGTGCCAGTGAGTGGATGAGAGCCAGATGCTTTTAGCAGAAAGTGAATCTCTCTGCAATGTAGAGCTCTTATTCTGGTCTTGTTACAATAATAATTGTTTATTCAGCTGGTAACTGAAATATTAGGAATTTAAAAAAATATGGGAACTTCTGATCAAACAAAAATTTACCTTAAAAAATTGCTGCATGTCTGTTCAACCTGGAATATTTTTTCTGATGCCTCCAAGCTCAGTTCTTTTGCTCATGATTTTAGTATTCTTATTTAATATTTATACATATTTAGTATTCTTGGATCTTTCTTAGATCCAAACCACTTGTAAAATATATATATTATACTATTAACATGTTTGCATCTACTGCAATATGTCAGCAGAAATATCTTAATCACTAGAGGGCAGCCATCATCTTCTAGAAAGCCAAGATAGCTTGTCATGGAAATCAAGTTCTGGCTATAGTTGCATAGGATATAATTCTGGATCAGTGGACTGTGTCTCAGCTGTACTAATTTTCAATAGAAATAATTAGCAGTGTTCTGGTTTTTTATCTGGGGATCAAATTATGACTGGCTGTTTCAAAGCAAAATTCTTAGAATGACTCTGGGAACAAAAATATGGAGGTTACTCCAAAAAACCCTACTACATTTTACAGTGAAGGAAATTTCAGAGCACTGTATCCTGGGCTGCATCAGGAGAGGAATGATCAGCAGGTCAAAGGAGGTCATTCTGCCCCTCTAGTCTGCTGTTGTGAGACCCCACCTGGTCTACTGCATCCAGTTCTGGGGTCCTCAGCATAAGAGAGATCTGGAGCTTCTAGAGCAGGGCCAGAGGAGGGCCACAGAAATGATTAGAGGGGTGAAGCACCTCCCCTACGAGGATGGGCTGAGATGGTTGTGATAGTTTAGCCTGGAGAAGAGAAGGCTTTGGGTGACCTTATAGCAGCCTCCCTATACCTAAAGGAGCCTATGAAAGGTGGGGAGAGAGACTCTTTACTGAGTAGAAAGCAATAGGACAAGGGGGAACAGTTTCAAACTGAAGGAGGGAAAATTTAGATTGCATGTCAGGAAGAAAATCTTTACCAAGAGAGTGCTGAGGCGCTGGAACAGGTTGTCCAGAGGGGTTGTGGATGCCCCATCCCTGGCAGTGTTCAAGGCTGGATTGGTTGTGGCCCTGGGCAACCTGGTCTAGTGGGTTCCATCCCTGCACACGGCAGGGGGGTTGGAGCTAGATGATTTTTAAGGTCCGTTCCAAACCAGTCCATTCTTTGAATCTATGAATCCATGAATTTTTTCATGTACTTGATTAAATATATAAACAATATAGCTTTTATTGTTAAAACAGTTTACTTTTAAAACAGTATAGGTATTGTTGGAAACTTATACTTATATCTCTTACTTTGCAGTACTGACAATTTTTATGTTACAATTATTTTGCAATGTATGAAGTAGTTTTACCACTATCTCCTATGCCAGGCTGCTCACGCCCTGTGCCAGATGCACAAGTGCATGCATGAACAACAGACGACTAGGAAAGATAAATAGTGAAACATGCCTGTTCATCAGAGATCAAAATTAAGTCTGTGTCAGATCAGAATAGAACTTGACTAATCTGAAAATTTACTTTAAACTCTCATTAAGATAAACTTCTGAAAATCTAATATATACGTCACTTTTTATATACAGTAATAAATAAGGCATGAAATTTTCAGATCTATTGGACAAAGATCTAACAGCTACAAAGCCTATTTAAAATCAGTAAAAGGCTGAAGTGAAAGGAGAAAATTAACATACCTTATACACATACACATATATGTAAAAGAAAGAGCCCTGCAAAGGGTATAATCCCAATAATAATTTTCAGACAAAAAAAAAATCTTATAGAGTACATTATACTGAAAACAAATGCTAATATTTGTGGACTATGAAAGGGTGGGAGGTAATATCTGCAGAGGAAGACATAGTATTTGTTTTTGCATTCTTGCCAGTAATATTAGTCAGCAAGTAATCAGGTTTTCATATGGGTGGAAATGGGGAGGGAGAGGTGATTTTTCAGCCTGCTCACATTCTGCATTTCCTGCCCTTGATATGCAGTCTACCCTGAGACAGCAATAACCAGCAGTCAGACACGTCTGTAATCCTATAGGGTAATAGAAGCATAAAGGTCTCCACACCAGGAATAATAACCATTTTCCCCGTGCAGGAAAAGAGAAACTTCCTCAGGGCCTTGACTTCCTAGTTTGAGTTTCCACCTTCCCCTCTAGAAGCAGCCCTGGCTCCAAAGGAAAATCTTTACTGTTCAGATATGTGTCCTACAGAGCAGCCAGGGCTTGATCTTAGGTGGGATGATAGGTACATGTTTCCTTTCGACATTTTTGTGAAGACCTCATATCTCACCATATCTGCACAAACAGCTTTCTCCTGGGAGGAGAGTGGCTGAGGAGAAGTCCCAGCACTGGACTGGAACACAGCCCCACATGCTCTTTTATTTCCTTTGGGAGGGACAGAGCCTTCCCTCCCACTCAGCTAGAATGCCTCTATGGAAAACCTTGACTTTAACTCCTGATAAGTTCCAAAGTCCAGGAGAAGAGCGGAGAAATATTTCAAAGTAATTTGAAGGAAGATTTGTATCAGTGGCTTGGAGAAGGTTGCCAGAGTGAAGGGTGAAGTCCTACTATCTTAAAAGAAAAACACAAAGAAAGCATGATCACTTGATAAATAATTTAACTTACAAGAATGTGAAAGAAGTTTTTGTATATTTGTTTCTAGTGTTCTGAAGTGGGTTTCAGCATCAGAAAGTTCCTTCTTATTTAGAAGAAAATACTGAGTCAAAAATACAAAGAAACAAAAATGTCTGTCTTTGGGAGCAAGGGGAAAAGGTTTCACATTAATTTTTCCCAGTGCAGGAAAACAAGCAGTTTTAGGTTCTGTTGTGTAATATAATGTGCATTCTTTTCTTCTTTTTTTTCATTGATATATTATTTAAGTGGTTTTTTTTATTCTAGATTTCCAAATGTATCTTCTTATACACTGAAAGCTCAACACTTAATACATAATATAAAAGAATGAAAAAGCATACTTGAGGTTTATATTTTTAAATGTGAATCAAGTCTCACATGTAATAATAGAAGTATGATTGCAGAGTTATTACATTTTCTATTCAATTGTCACTTTAAAAATAATTGAGGTTGATGCTTTCTGTTTATAAAAAGGAAAGGTAAGCAATTCACAGTAATTTCTGTAGGAAATCTTTAATTTGTTTTTTTTTAATTCCAGTGTTGCCCAGATTTAAAGAAAAACAAACAAAATTTTAAAATAATTAGCTAAGTTCAGATGCTTATTGACATTTCATTCTGGCTTCTAGCAGAAGTATGTGCTTATAAAGCACAATGTGTGTTTTATTACATTATGATAATAATGACTTTTTAGTCTATCTTTTCTCCTTCCACTTAACCAAAAAAGTAATTCAAGTAAAGAAAAACCCTTCAGTGTGAGCCTCTATTGGTTTCAAACCCATGTGACACACTTAGACTGGCACCAAAATATGAACTAGAGGCTTATGATAAATTCAGATGATCAGTGAAGTACATGTAAAATGCATTTTGTAAAATTTAATATACACATATATTAGAGAGGGACAAAAGCTTTCCATAAACCCCTTGGCTGGCACAAAGCTGCAATACATTTCAACATGTCTGTTATGTAAATGAACATTCCTGTGTATTTTTACTAGTTACAGATTAGATGCAGCTGTCTCTGCTTTTTGTATCTTTTTTCTGCTGTCCCAGGGACATCATCAAATTGTCAGGGAACTCATTCCTCTCTTTATGATCCTGTAAGTTACATACATATTTCTCCTAAATATTTGTAAACTGGTTCATTGTGGGTCTTTCTGTGCAACAATTGCTGCTCTTGAAAGTATCCCTCTTATCTTAAGCAGACAAGCTTTAGGGATTGACATTTGATTGTAAGTTAAAGCATGTATGGAGATGGATTCAAGATCTTTATGGGTTTGCTGTGTTCCAAATAGTCAGATATTTTTTGCTTTTAATATGACCAGCAATAGAAGTGCACTTAGTTTTGAAATAAGGTTTTTTAATATATATACACCAACTTTCAATTATATTTACACATAAATAGGTTTAGAGGCACAAATGATAAAACTACAGAAAGAATGTAAATTCCTGAGACAGCAGGAACCAACAATTTCACATAAAAGACAAAGATCATTATGCTGGCTTATCTCAGTAGGATTTTAGTAGTATCCTAATGTAATACTTGATTTCAGGTCAGTTAGAAAAAAAATGTTATGTTATTAATGTATGCCTGGTAAAAACTAAATATGCTTTTGGCAGTCAAAGAATAAAAAGTTGTAGTGAACAAAGTCTTCAAAATGTAAGTCTATCATGTGAACCTAATTTTATATTAATTTTAAACTAAATTTTAGTGATATTATCTTTGTCAAGTGGGTTGTTGCATTTACATACTGCAAGTAGCTATACAACCAAATAAGCATCACATTGCATCACCGTATAGATTGCTTTGGTTTTTCAAGTGTTCAGCATTTTTGTGGTAACATTAATAGTTATTAGAGATTTAAATGGGCACTCTCTGTCTGTAACTGATTGACAAGATCAATAATTTTAAGATCAAATACTAACAGCAGCCTGTTTTTTTTCTTTAATCACTGTCTTTTTGTTTTATACCCATGCCTACAGCAAGATCCTGTTTTCTGTATGTAGACAGAGCTTCCTGCTGTGTGCTGTCGAAAGAATGAGAAGACAAGATGGAGAATCAATTTAAGAAAAAAGCTTTAGTTGACAAAGCTTAGCTGTAGATCAATGGAGTCTAGCTAGTTAAAATATCTTTTGTAGCAGGGATTTTACAATCACAGGCTTGGGCATAATCAATTTGGTTTTCCCTATTCCATTCATACAGAATTTTGTCAGATGAAAAAAAAATGCGTATGCAAATACCATTATTGTTTTGACAGCTGAATGTCTTTTGACTTTGTTGTGGAACAAAAAAAAAAGGCTTTAAAATTTATTTCATTGATATACAGAAAATTTAGGCCTTTGTTATATCTGTTTTTTTTAAAAGAGACAGCTTTTACCTAAGAGGGAGCTTGTCCGTTACAACAGAACAAAAAACACATTTACCCATGGAGAGATCTAATAGCATACAATTCACAACTTAGTACTTAAGGGATTTTTTTCATTGACTCATTTAGTCTTTTATCTCTTATTTGCTTAAACAGGTTTCATAGCAAACACATTATGTGTACAAACTGATATAAAGCACGTCTTTGCTAGCAGATTTATCCATATATCTGATATTTATTGAATTTGGTTTTACTAAATTTGCATACTAGCAGTAATTAGTTGTTTCATAATGCCTAATAGCATACAGTGGAAATATTACAAAACTTTTTTTACTTAAATACATATTTATAATTAATCAGAAACAATATAACCACTTTCAAGTGTGCTGTTAACTCATTCCGGATTGCAAGAAAGTCACAAAATATTTCAGCTCTATCACCTAAACAAGAAATGTACACTAAAATTACTTGGAAACAATTCAAGTCTGCAGCTGGTTTACAAAATGAGTAGTCTTATACAGTGCTGATCTTTCACATAAATGTGTTGGATCACCAAGCCCTTTAGAATGAAAATGTCTTCCTTAGATGCTTAGGAATTATGTCTGAATTACAATATTGCCTATTGATTTTATGTGTTCAAAAGCACGGACAAGTTTGTGATTCCAAGTAAAATAGATTCAAAAAGGGAACAAGCAAAATGGATGTATAAGAAATCAGAAAATAAAATGCATATTGTATGGATAACAGAGTTTCTAAGGTCTGGGCAGCTTTTCCAGGAGTAACTGGCAACCTTAAGTGTTTTCATTGTGGAGTGCCAAAGCTAAGATAATTTAAAAGGGTCCAATTTGCAGGAAGATAAGACTGTTTTTCTTCTGAAAATCAATCTCTTATCAGACATTTTTTCAAAGTTCGATGTCTAAAATCACTAATCCCTTCCAAAACCATGGCTAGCAATTAGCATTAATCACTGCAGGCTATATCACATTGGTCTCTGAGACTGTAACAGAATTTATCACATCTATGGGAATTTTGACTTTTTGCATGAAAAAGGATGCTGTGGGCTCTTAAAAATTGGATTTATGGCCTACTATATTGCTTCAGATCCAGTTCTGTTTCTCTAAATATGAAGGCACTGATATTTAAAAGGCCTCTCCATTTAAAGTGAACATCTGTAATTCCACTGAAAAGGCAATTAAAATTATACAAGGACATCAAAACAGAGAAAGTATAAATATTTATGTCTCTGTTATTTTCATTAATTATTTCAGTTCCATTATGTTAATATGTGAAATAGTCCTCACTGTGATTGAATAGGCCATCATATGCCTATATTTATCTGTTCACATTTGTATATATGTGTTCTAAGACAGCTGCAGGTTATTCTCTTTCTATGTCTTTATTTTAGAGTGATCATGACTCACCTCAAATTGTCTGTCTATGTCTCAAACCTACATGCCTTCAAGAAAATGAAGAGGCAGTGAGATGTTATGCAAACACAGTATGTTGGCACCTAGAAATGCCTGAGACTATATAATTTCACAAATATTGGCAAATTACCAGACCACTTTGTCTTTCTTCATCACTTTAATTTGGATTATTGGTACCAACCTCCTTGGAAAACATATGTAAGGTCCACTGAAGAAAAATCAGTTATCTATATACAATATGTATTTTTTGTATGCAGGATATAGAGGGAAAGGAATCAATCCCACTTGCACTATATTTTATCATTAAAAGCACAAGTGTGATTCTGCCTCGAGGTGTGCTTTAGATCTTTACTCATTTTAATACTGAATGCAAATATGGCCATGAGGGAAACATCTGGTTTTCCTCCTTATATGGCAAAGGCTAGGGTCTACTGAGTGCACATTTACAGGACTGCATCTGTATAAAATAGGTATTGTGAGTAATAATTTCTTTTATGCCATGAATCTAACAATGGAAAGGAGTGGGCACAAAAAGATCATGAATCCCTTGATGTTTTGGTCTTTGCATGGGCAAAAGATTTTCTGTGAAGCCAGAGTTTCATTAAAAATACAGTCACTAGTCATTTCTTTTACAAAGAGTTTTCCCTATATAAATTAATGATGCACTCTTGTGCTCTTTAAGCCTGCCCTCCAGAAAGGGCAGAAGGAGCCTGCAAGCCACACGGCATAGAACTAACAGTAAAGGTGCAAACTATATCTCCCATGCACCTTAATGAGGTGTTAACCTCTAATCCTAGTTGCGACCATTAAAATACTAGCTTGGTTAAGTGGAGTCGTCGATAAACTACCTTAACTCTTTCGCTGCATTTGCCTTGGCATTGGATTTCTCTCTCATTACATAATATACTTTATTATTGTCATTATTGCTATTGTGATGTAATATAATATAGATAAGTAAAGCCTGGAGTAAAAAGGTGAAATATGAGTTAAGCAAATTGTCTCTTCCAAGATACCTGTGGAATCACTTTTTTAGAAAGAGAAGAGAGGTGTTCTGAAAAAGCAGTGTAGTGGGAATTCTAGATGCTTTACTAGCTGGTGGATATAAACCTCTGCATATGACCTTGGGAAGGTCACTTGCTCTCTCCTTGCCCTCATTGGAGACTATGTTCATAACAAAAAGGGTCAGAATAATAAATAATAAATACTCCACTCAAAATTACAAGTGTGTTGTGCTGAAAAATGAGGCTCCAACTAGTTGAAGAATGCTGCAGAAAAGTCAAAGTGTCATTATTTAAATAACTTTAAGGTGCAATTGGCAAAAGAATATAACATTTATTTAAAAACCAAAGAGGGGAAATAATCTGAATTAAATAAATTGATCTTGGATAAGATATTTGTGGGTTAAATATGACATCCTTCCTTATGCATAAATGTTTCCTATCTCAATGCCATAAAGATGTAAATAAAGACAAATTGTTATGTATCGCTGAAGAGAAACGGTAAGATGTGGACCTCTCCTCATGCCATTAAGCCATGAAAATCCATAGAGTCTTGAATAACATAATGAAATGAAAATTCAAAGTAAGTTTTGGTAATTTCAATCAGAAAACATAAGATTTAAAATATTTTTTTTTAAAAAATTGATGTTTTCCCTGACTAACACGCAGCTTACACCCCATCACAAGTGAAAATCCTTTTACAGCTTGTGAGATGAGATTGTTAGGTTAAACTCAGGAATGCACTCCTGTAAAGCAAGGTTCTAAAAGTATACTCAAAGCACACGTTACATGTATTATATATATCCCCAAACTAAGAATGGATAGAAGCAATAGATAACAGAGTGTGTAGGGAAACACAGGGGTGGAGAATCTTTCATGTGAGAGGTAAAAAAAAGTAAACCCAAAACAAACAAAAAACCACTCCCTCTTTACAATACAGATCTCAAAGGAAGGGATATATATTGCTCTGGCTTATCATTCATAAGCAATGACATCATACACTTCTATGTCTAAACCTCTTCCTCCATTACTGAAATTTTTTCTTTACCTGACTTCTCTTTACTATGCCCTGAGTGGCTCAGACTCCTCTTTTAGCCATCTCTTTCCAATTGCTTCTTTAAGAGATCAATTTACACAAGGCAAATCTATGTTCAAGACCTAGCTTGAGTGTGAAAATACCACTATGTGGAGAGCAATCTCCATACAAATGTATACAAGTATAAACAGTTCAATTATTGCTTACTCTGGTAAATAGAATAAACACAACTTAATGGGACTCTTACAAGTTCCCATCATCAGCTAGGAAAAAACCCATAGGATTTGTTCTTTGAATCTGTTCTTCCTTGCCTCATTAGGTCTAATGCGTTACATAGAGATTATTTCTAATGTGCATTACTTAGTGTGTGTCCCTTTATTCTGGTTTTTTTTCTTTGAACTTGCTATGTTCTTCTGCATAAAAGTAAAATATTTCATTCATCTTTAAGATTGTCTAGCCAGGATGCCAGCTGAGATCCTAAAAAAAAATTTTTCAGGCTGCACAGTTGGAGGAAACTTCCTTTGCTGCACACATTGATTATGGCTTCATTATTTGAGAGAGATACTGAAATCCTCTACTGTGTTGGGGCTATCCTGTTCACATCCTGGCTTATTTATCCTCATCCTGTAGGTAATAGACAATCTTGGCCTAGCCCCCATTTATGTCAAGCAGGACAAATTCCACCAAGTCAAGAAAGTTGGGCACTATATTACTGGCATAAATAAAACTGGGATCGGTTCTTCAAGCACACAATTTCTTGAATGGCTTTTTATTTTCCCTCAGAACTGTTGTGATGTCCAGGGGGCACAAAGGTCATCTTTGTCACCTGGAAGATTTTGAATCAAATCTTATTCACCTGAACAACCCTATTCACACATGTTCTGAAAGCTAATGAGTCTTTCTCCTTCCAACTCTTGACATCCTGCCACAGTATGAATACTAAACTACTTCGGCAAAGGGTATTGATCTATCTGATATATCTGTTCCTTTTAACATTCTCCTGTTTGACATATTCTTTAATATATTCCTTTTTCTTGGACTCACTGAAAAATAGCATTTTCATTATTATTTACTAGTCATAGTTGAGTAATCTATTACTCTTCAGCAAGTAGGAGTAAGTCAAAAACATTATTTAGAATAGTCATATCTACCCACCAACTTCTAATAGAGAAAGGGAAAATAATGAAATGACTAATATGTTTGCTCACTTTGAAGCATTTTTACCTGGTGTAAGACTAGCATGAAATCTTCCATGGTAAGCAGGAATTTTTATTTGGAGTGACATTCATGCTGCTTTTGATTATATGACCATTTCCTAACCATGCTTTAGAGGTAAAAAATGTGGTTGAGTGTTGGTGTTATATATTCTGGGACACTGTCAAGGAAGAGGAATCCCTTGGAAGGCAAGAAGTGCAGCCTGGTCTACCTCTGCATTACTTATTCCTTCTGGATATAGTTAAAGAAAAAAAGGGTTAAGGAAAAAAGGGAGAAGTTATTTTTTGACTTTACACACCCCTCAGTATGAAGACAATGCTCAGATCCCCTTTGTAATTAATTTTGTAATGGTGATTATGCAGGGATTTTAGTAGAGAGATTTTAACATAAAGATTGAAACATTTTTGATGGGAAGCTATTTTTATGCTTAAGTGCAAATACCAAAGCAAAATCACCTTAAAGAGAACTTTTTACCAAGAGTAAAAAGTCCTGATCCAGGAGAAATTCCTCTGATTTTATTGCCATTTTCTAAGCTCTTTTCTCTTTTATATCAAATGATTGTGCTTCAGGAAGATAGGTTGCATTTCAATGCTTATGAGGTAATATTTTGCTTAACAGCAAACTAAATAACTGTACAAGAATTATATGAACAAAGGATTAAGCAATCTCAAAGCTTAAAAGAAATTCTCAAAATATTGTGTCCTTTACTTTAGTTTTAATGTAGAAGATTAAGAGAAAATAGTCCATTTGTTCTCATCTGTCTTTCCCTGATTAAGATCTTAAAGCTATCTTTTTCACTAACATAACACCATTTAAGACAGAGTTACACTGGGTGCACTGGGGGCAGAATTAAGTGTCCAAAATGTCTCATTTTCTGGAATATTAGCTCTCATGGTTTTTAAAACTGCTTTTCTCAAAAATCTTTAAACAGTGTCTTTCAGTAAATAAAAGCTCATATGCCCTTGCCTTCCAGTTATTGCTTCAGGTGTCTAGACAACTCCTTGGAGGCTTTTGCTGCTCTCTCAAGCACAGCTCAGTTCAAATCAGGAGAGTAATCACAACAAACAGACTATGAAAATAGATCACATAACCATGGCACGACCAACTTAATGTACATCCAAGTGTGCCCTTGCTCAGTGGGACTGGTCACATGAGGAATATCACTTCAGTATGAAAGAAGGTGACTTGAGGCGAGCACAATATAGCAAATATCCTTTGATTAATAAATGTGTGCAATCTATGTAAAATATGCTGCAGTACACTTGGGCAGGAACTGATGTAATGCCAAGTTATTTTCTTCTACAGAAATGAAAGAGAGTAAATCTAAACTACTTTATTTTTCCTTTCAAGTTATTATTAAAAATTTATTATTAGTTTTATGGCTTCTTTCAAAAGTGTTATGGATATACTGCTGAAATCTTTACCCAGATTTTTACTGAAAACCTCTTTTTAACACTGATTTTTTATCATTGTTAGCTATTAATTTCCATAAACCTTTGTGAAAAAGGACAATTTTTAGATGATAAAAGAAAATTACCTAGTACTGATGAGTATATGCACAGGTAGAGGAAAGTTTCCATGTAAATTTTTACACTTCAAGAAAAACACAACTTCTAAATTGAGATGGACAAAATTACAGACATTAAAAACATTTTGGCTTCAGTAAAAACATCTGAAAATAACAAAAGGGAATTTCAGGATGTTCATCAATTTGAATGTGATAACAGGTATGCCCCTACTGAGCATTTCTGAAAGACTCACCAAGGATATTTGCTCTTCTCTTGGGCAGGCTATTTTCCACTATAAATAGTATGAACCCTTCCACTGACTTCAATAGGTACTGACAAAGATTTTTACTCACAGTAAGAGACAAACTTTTCAAGGTCTTGAAAACAGAAAGGTCTGCTCTTCTGCACCCTTATAGACCACCAGGCTAACTGAGAATGTTTCCTAAGATGTAGCTTCTGGTGTTTGATTTTGCTTCCTGAGACTCCTATCACCTCATTACCACTGGCTATTTGATTTAAAAATAAGCAGGACTGGCAGGTTCTGGCTAGTGACAACTCTATCAGACTTGAATTTACTTCTCTTTTCTCTTAGAAGAGCAGAACCACTTTTCTTTTTGATGGCTGCCTGTAGATATTTACCAGATTGATTTCATTTTCTTTCTCTACAATGGAAAAAATCAGTCTGACCTTCTAGCAGACAAAGATGAAGCTTCTGAAATATTTTTCTTGTTCCGTTTTATATACAGAGATGTTACTCTTTGGGAGAAATTCCATTTATATAAATATACATATATATATATATATATATAATGGGAAATAATTCTGAAATGAGTAGAAACTGGCAAAAGGGATATAACTGTTATATTCAACTAATGTACTAGCTTTCAGGAATGTAGAGATTTAGAGTTATCTGCTGTTATAAGTCCTCAGTTCTAACCAATCATCTAATGTTATGGATCAATACTTTAAAAAGGTACCACAGATAATGATAGATTTCTAGAAAGTGATTTTACTTTAACAAACTGTAAGTGCACTCTGTTTTTTCTTTTTTTTTCTTCTAATAATTTTTGTTCACACTTTCTGCTCTATTTTTTGAGAGAGCTTTCTTGTCTCAGAATAGTTACTTAAGACAAAGCTTTTGTTTCATTTCTAAAAGTGATAAATATTCTCATTCTGTTTTTCTGAAGTATATTACAAGGTGAACTTCAGATGACATTTCAGAAATAAACTGCCCTTCATACACATTTTCCATACAAAATCTAACACTGTAAATTGGCCTCTGGAATCTAGCCAGGGAATAAAAGACAAAAATATACACCTGTAAACTGCAAGAGAAACAGCAAAAATATGAAATCAATAATTATATTTCAATAAATCTGAGCTGTGTTCCCCTGCAAAAAATACAAGTATGTAAGCCCTTTCTAGGAGATGGTCATATTGATCACTGGAATGATAGCGACAGAGGGGTTTTGTTTGTTTATTTTTTTTAATGGTAGTGATTCAGATACAGTTTTGAAATTGGAATTTGTTTCTTATGAAACTAACAGGTTACTATTTGACTATTTTCCACATCTAAGGCACAGCATAAGTCTAAGCCTTAGGATTTTTGATAACACATACTCTGTAACTGGGGGATATGAATGACTGAAGGAAAACCACAACAGAAAATGATATTAAAGTGTTTGGAGACAAGCTAAGCACTAGAGACACTACAGTGGGGTGGCAAACTTTGCAATGAATAAATGGCAGGTCCATACTGAAAGTAAAGGTTTCTCCTGGAGTTATAAATGTCTATGACTTCATATTGCTTTGCTTTTGAAATTTTTTTTTTGTTCTTCTGATAAGCAACTTTTAATTCACAGATAATATATTTCTTGAAATATTGGACTAGGAATGCAGTATTACTACATACTCAACCACTGTTTCAACAGAAAAAGGAATTAATTAAAAAAAAAAATCTAATCATTCTTGATTGCCTAGAAACTGAGGGAAATGCTTATAAAAAGATTATGAAAAAAATACAAAGCCATAATGGTTTTGGATTAAAAGTTCAAATTTCTATTTGCCCAAAGTTCCCCTCTCCTCTTCAAATAATATACTTTACTTTTAAAAAATATTTTCTTTCTTCTCTACAATAACAGCAATAATATTTATGCAAAATATTTAATTTCTAAGTAACACATTTTGGTCATTTATCAGAACAAGATCAATTTAATTTATACTAAACTGTCTGCCTTCAAGGTACCCAAATCAGGTCAAGGGGGAAATTAAAGAACTTATGTAGCTAATTATCAGTAATATCTTTCTTTATTTATTTTGGCTGAGGATGTGTTCAGAAGGTTTCAGCCCTAGATTGTAAAAGAAACAAACCAAACAAAATAAAACAATGCATGCTGGGTCTGTTATGGCCTGATTTCATAGACATTTCCCCTAGGAGGGCATGGTGCCAGCATCCTTCCAAACCTAGAGTCTCTAACCTAATGTTCAAATAACTCTCCCAGTACTAGAATCACTTCTAAAGATTTTACCCGCTGTGACCAACTTTGGGGTGAGTTAGTAAGCATATTAAGCCAAAACAAAGGAGGTGTCACCTAGACACCTTCCATTCTTTTTCTGGTTTTAGCATGGATGGGATCCAGGCTACACCAGTCTCACTGGCCAATGGTCTCCAGAGGCTGTACATAGATTGCCTTTGAATTTTCAAGTGATCTTTTAAAGAGAAAAGGGTTTTTCACACGTCAGATTTGATGACATGAGTCATAAGTCAGATAAGCTCACGTTAAAAATGCTAACACAGACACCTGATTCTAAGAAGCTGGTTCACACATATTAAATCAGAAGGTGAATGGAGAGCCATATCTGAAGCCACCTCTGGAATCAGGCTTGTCCATGATGGAGAGACAAACGGAAGTGCTTGCAGTAACTTGCAGGTGTAACAGATCATCAGGATATAGCTACTTTTATAGTGAATTCATCTACCTTGCATCTAATAAAGGCACAAATAAGTCTTATTTACAGATTACTACCTAGATTTTCAACTGATGATGAAGCTGGGAATGTAGCAAGAAAGCTCAGGGTTCTAAAAAACAAAAATCAAAACCAAACCATGCACACACAAAAAAAAATCAAAAAGCACCAAAAAACCTCCAAACAAACACTATTTCTGTCTTCACCCTTCTAGCTCAGAAAAGCTTGTTTAGCTGAAAAGCACTCACATTCTGCAATCAAATCACCTTTCAAACTTCTTTTTGATAAACTAAACAGACTAGGTTCCAGGCATTTACTCAAAGACTTGAGTAATTTTTGTGACTTTTGTTTTTTCATGCTCTCCAACTTTTAAACATCCTGTTGTGTACTTATCTTGCATACCTTCCTGCATCTGACTGGCTACATAGATAAAACCCACATTCATGTTTCCACAGTCCTGCTTAATCACAAGCAATATAGACTGGTTTTGGCACACCATTGCTTTTGAATTTCATGTTAATTCTTTATAAGGTCCCTGCTTTCCAGCATATGCTGTGTTTTACATCCTTTGTCCTTGATGAATCACTTTTCCATAACCTTGAACTACAGCTATTCTACATAGCGTAGATCATCAAGCAATCTTGATCACTGTTTAACTGCTAGCTTAATTATTCACCACACTGCTAACCAGGCTGTCCTTTCTAAGTTTTCTCAGTAATGATTCTGAAACTTTACAACCAGCTGAATAAGCATGAATAATCTGCTTCCTGGGATACCAGTCAGGTCTTCATTCATGTAATGTGCATGCTGTAGATGTCAGACACAGCCAATATTTGAGCAGCAGAGTTACACAACTGTAAGTGCACTCTTCTCATGATCCAAGACATGTTTGATCAGCCTGAGGTGTAAGCCTTCACGCTGGGAACAGAGTCAGGCTGGAGGCTCTGTAGGTGGCACCTTCTTCCCACATATGTCCATGCCTGAGAGTCTGCTGACCCTGAACCCCTCACCACTAGAGTCTGAGCCCTTCTCTTCCTTTTCCTGTCCTCTTTATGTGAGGTTTTCCAACAACAGTCCCTGATATTTATGAAATTTGATCACTTTCTGTAACTATGTGAAAATGTCGGCCTATTGATCAGTCATGGAATGTTGATTTCAAGAATTCACTCAAAGACTTGGTATTCATCATTCATTATTTGAGTGGTGCAGGAAAGCTTCTGAGTCAATTAATGTTTTACTTTTCCCTGATTGATTAATTGACCTTTTAAATTCTTCTTGAAGCTTCTTTCTAAAACAAAATTTTGCACATGAGGGATAGAGAGGTTTCTTTCTTGTGTCTTGTTTGCTTAGTAGAGAGATGGGTGCAAAATAAAGTGTCAGGCCACACCTGAGGAAAATGAGACAGTTCACTGTAAGTAACAGCTCGGAAAGGAAAGAACAATAAAGAAAGGCATGAATCTAAATTTCGTAGGAAGTAACTTGAGTAAGAAAATAGACAATGTTACATAGTATTTATGTTACCCCTGCTACATTAAAAATAATATCCTAAGATAAAGACATTTTTGAAAGAACTGATTCAAAACCATTCCCCAGACATTTTGTAATTGTCCCTAAGGTCTCTTTTGTTGTTGTGGGTTTTTTTGGTTAGTTTTTTTTTTGGGGGGGGGGGGGTGCGGGGGGGGTTCCTGTGTTCCTTTTTTCTTATATGGTGTTTCAACTTATTAGTGAAAGATTGCAGAAATCTTGCAGAATTTAGTCACAGAGACATTGTGTACTGTATCATAACACATTTTTTTAATACTTCTATCTAGCTGTGATCTAGTGATGAAGGTCCCTCTGGACAGTGTCTCACATGTATGAAAGACACATGTACATATAGGCTTTCTGAGAAAACATTTAATTTTACAGTCATGCTTGATTACGTCATTTGGTTAAAGTTAATACATTGTGAAAGGCAACTAATGAATTGGTCAGTATGAGCAAAAGCATCTCTCCTTGTCCTGCATGTTTCTTTCACATACCTAATAAATTATCTGAAATGGGTCTGCATGATTTTCTTACTGGTCTTAGGCTAGAATTTAAGGTGTTAACATTCTGAAAAATCTTTATTATCCTGGGACCCTGTACTTGATGTATTACCTCTCTTTTCCTGTCCTGCTCTGCCTTGGTGATAGTCAGAACAGAGAGTCAGGATGAATTACTCGTAATAAAATAGAGACAGCTGACAAGTCTTGCCCTATCCAGGATAAAGTCTCAAACCCCTGCAACACACACACCCTTCATTGGCTCAAAATAACCCACTTTTGGACCCCCTGGACACACTGTTAGAGCTTATGGAGAGTGTGTGGAGAAAAGCAAATCTCGCAGTGATGATAGGAAGTAAAGGTAGAAAGGATTTTTAAATACACATTAGCTTAGTTCTTTGAAAACATTTAATACAGCTGATAAGAAGGCTTATGGATATATTTTGTTATTTATATCCACATAAATAACAAAACAATTTATAATAATGCATTAAAAATCCCCAGAGTTCCCACCTACAACCCAGCTCTCCACAGTCCTTCCCATTTTCTAACTGCTTGGGGAAAACAAGTCTTGCTATACTGGTAATCTGACAACAGGAAAGAAATATCACTATTTCTGACAACAGAAGCAGATTATCATGTGACAAACCTGAATCATGATGTTTTTAAAATGCCAGACCAAATTTTCACCAACTTAATTCATTAGCTAGTTAAGTACTCAGGAAAACAACTTAATTGGACATTTCCTATGTTTTTACATCATGGTGTAAGCTCTTCCTATGGAAACCACTCTATGTACTGACAAGAAGAAACAAACTCTGGATCCAGTACACTATAGTTGTTGAAAATCCAGTATGCAAAAAATATTGATTTAACTGCACAAAAGCTTTTTTGTTCTATTTTCATGATTGTGTCCTTCTAGGTGCAGAGGGATAAATATAAATATCTAGGCTGATATATATCTATTTACAAGACCCTTTCAATGTTAGAAGAACATTGTTAATTTCTTTGGTATACTTAGTGGCAATGCAAGTTACTACAGAAGGCCAATAGAACTGTTCTAACTTAAAAGCAGTTGTAAATGCCATGAAAATCAGGCCAGAGACAATTCATGACACTGATGTTTACAGTTTATAGTACTTAAGTGAATTCCTAAAAAGAACATGTTAAAATTGTCGGTTTATATATTGTTCTGTTATTCTTCAGAATTTTTTGTTCAAGAGGAATTTTCTATGTATTTGTGAAATCTTTTAAAATGGTTTTGCCCTGGCCAATGATTTCTCCTGGAGAGATTATAAGGCTTTATGCATATGAATACTATACCATAAACAATTCATTTTCAGTGTATCCAAAATATTTTTTTTAAATTGTTTACTATTGACCATTATTGAAACTTTGCTATTAAACTTCTTCACTGATACAAAAGGAGATGGAAAGCCTGATAATTCAATTTCTTACATATTCCTTTCTACAGAAGGTGTGTGCAGATTGCAGGTCTGATTTCCAGATGACTCAGTGGAAACAAATGAAAATAGATTGCACTTAAAAGAGTTCCGCAGTCACTTAAATTGTGCTCTTGAGTTAAATTTGATGCCATTAAGGCAGCAGGACTAAGAGAGAAATTAAGTTTTTCTCCTTGAAGATCAGGTCAGGATAAGGGAAGACTTACTGCAATATTCCTGTTCTACATGTAAAAAAATGAAATCCTGAACTTACTCCTATATCATGTATCTTAATGGAAATGTGTTTTCCAGACCCGCAGGTAAGCTGTTGCTGCTGCTCTTTGAGATATCTGCTAGAGGATACATTCATCAAGATAAATGGATTGTTATGTTCCTAGAGGTGTTCAGTTCCGTGTATAAGAGACCATCTGTTTCCTGATGAATGTTCTTGCTCATGTTTGTGAGCAGGTTATTTTATTTATGCTTTTAAGCTTTACTTTTTTTTTTTACATACATTTAAATAAACATAATAACATATTAACACAATCTAAAACTGGAAAGCAATTTATGCAGCCTTTTTTTTTCCTTTTAATTATTTAAATGTTGCCAGTTGCTTAGCTGTCCAACTTTTTGTTGTTTGTTTGTTTGCTTGCTTTTATCTTCCATATTTTGGGGTGGAAAAGGAAGTATGCTATGTCTTTTGCAGAGCAGTCCATGAGCTCACTCCCTGTGGTTACATCTCCCTGTTAAGGGCTGTAACTTTGAAACTCCCTTAAAGTTCTTGCTCACCAGAGTAGATTAGAGCTAGACACAAGGCAGGCATAGGTTTCTAATGAACATCGAGTAATCACTGAACATAACAGTCACAGTACAGGGGTGCCACAGAAGTAAACACAGAAGAGATAAGACCACCTAAATTTTCATGATGGATAGAAGACAGAGGAATCTTGACATCTTTTGCTGTCAGAATACATGGCCTCAGGAATGAAAAAGCTGCCAGTTACTGCTGTTTGCACGTGACCCATGTTTTGCACAAGGAGGTTAAGAATGATGTATTGTGGCCACTGATCCTACTTCTAAAGGAATTTTTTTTATTAGCAGCATAAGGACAAAAGAAATTAGAAATTAAAAAAAAAAGGAAGAACAATCTGTGAAATCAACTTCTCTCTAGTTAAGATTAAAACAGAATCACATACCATGCAACAGAATCACATACCCTGCAGAGAGAGACCATCAGGAACTGTAATACAAAAGTAGCGAAATACTTATAATATCTACCACTTACACCCATTATTTAACAGTAATCTACATGAGTATTAAGAAAACATCTTGTTCCATAGATTAGGTTCAGGAAGTTCTTTGCTAAAAAAAAATCTAGTACTTTTACTTGTGTTAATTATGATTGGATAAAACATTCCTTTTGTTTCTTAAGAAGATAAACACAATTCATCAGTAAATCAATCTTCTGGAACAGCTCTAATATTTATGAGTTCAAAATTTACAATCAGAGAATGTCCTCTAATATCCTGTTTAAAATGAATATTTCAGCAAACATTCCTGTGAGAATAATAATCCAAAAGAACATTTGCAAAAAGTAAACACGAAAGGAGTAAACACAGCCAAGTCAAGTTCTCCCTGAGAATATTGTCTGTACTTATCAAACAAACAAAGAAACTTACTTATTATCAGTGCCATTATTATATTAACAAATATTTATGGAACTTTCCAGAGGCATTCTTCCAGGCTAATTTCTGCAATTTATTCCTCTAAAATATGGGAAACTTCTGAAAAAAAAAATCAGGAACTTCCATTTTTTCCTGCTATGGAACCAAATTCTGCAAAATTTTACCTTCCATTTTTTAGAAGAGATTTTTCTTTGTAAACTCTTTTGAGAATTTCACATTCCCACTTTGAACTTCATCATGGAGAAATTACATGAAAAGATAATTTATTTCTTTAGCAAGGTTCCTTGCAAGTATCAATACCTGAAAGCTGGCATTCCTGTCTTTTCACACAGACTTTTCAGAAAAACATCATTAGTACCCAAAATAATAACTAAATATGAGAGCCTAAATCCAGGCTCACAAGGATCAAGGGCTGGACTGTAAAGCACATGCAAAAAGAGGTAGTAGCTAAGGGAAAGCTTTAACTTTGTCTCTGAATTGGGTATTTAGTTCTGTAATCTAAACTATATTAATTGCAAACTTATTTGTTTCTGTGGAGAATGACCCCATATATATATATTCTGCAATGCATTCCCTTCTTTGGACTTAAAATCTTGACTTTTCTAATGTACTTGATGTGAAAGAATCATCTGCACTGGAATCTTCTCCCCTTTTACTTTCCAGTCCCCATTCCACCTAATAACTTCTTACATACAACTGTACTTCAAGTAGGCAGAAACTAACAAAACCCTGCAACCTACATGTAGACTGTAATGGTTTGACCCAGGCCTTTTCCTGGTAACCAGTTTGTAACCAGGGAAGTGATCATGTTTCCCAGCATTCCATACAATTTTACGTAACTGGGGGTATAAATAAGAAGGGGGAGAGGCCTTCGTTCTTTTTTCCCTTCCGGTGGATCCGAGGACGCAGGTTCTCTGCTATCGGTCTCACTCGTGTGGAGGAGTCAAGCCTTGCAGGCCTTGTAGGCCTTGAGAGGCAGCTGTTGCTGGCGTCAGTCAGTGCGACTCTGCTATCTTAAGGAGAGTTGTAAGATTCTGTTTTTATTAGTTCTATCCTGGGTTTTGAGTGTACATATCTGTTTAAGTTTCCCTTTTCCCTTTTTTTCCCCTTTTTCCCCTTTTTCCTTCCCTTTTCCCTTTCCCTTGGGGGTTCTCTCTACTGTGTACATAGTATTTTAATTGTATATAACTGCTATATATGTAAATATAAATACTTTTGATATAATTCAGGTTGTTTCGGGCTCTTTAGTTTCTCTCGTAGTTTTTTTTCCTAAAACTCTAAGAGGGAAAGGGAGGGGGAAGGCTTTTACTGTGAGTTTGGGCATTTGGCAGGGAGCCAGGTGCAAACCATCACAGTAGACACATTCAGTTTTTTAAAAATTTTGTTCTTTAAGTCAATAGAAAGAATGGGATGGATAGAGCAGTTATTGGTTTTGACTGGTCTACATGTTTTATGCCTGACAATAATCATAAGTTTTCATGTCAGAAGTTCCTTTTCCTGATGAAAAGCTTTAGTTGTGTGTGAGAGAGAGACAGCTAGATTTTGGTTATATACTATAATCTGAAGTCAGATATTCAACCAGGATAAAGTGTTGTATGTTCATAGGAATACAATTGGAAAATCTGACCTACTATAGTGGTAGATTTACTAAGAGTACTAAGAAGATGGTGTATTTGAACTTTGCTCCTCACTTTCTTCTGTCTCCTGGCATTACAGCAGTATAGCTTGCTAGTGATGTAAAATGCTTCTGCAAATCACAAGGGTTTTTTTGTTGTTGATTCCAGCTTGGATTTTCATATTCTTACAGCTGGTCTCAAGTCCTGCTCCTAGAATTTTATTGCAATGAGGCAGTGCTATGAAAACAGTATGTACGTGTGTCAATAACTATGTGAGTGGTTGGGATTTGATCCTAGGACACAGCAGCCTGAGCCCATGGTGTTCACCAACATCAGCATCACCCAGTAGATCCAGAGTATTTTCCTTCATAGCTGGCTCTTCTATCTAAATCATATAAATGTTGTCCTCCCTAAGCCATTTTAGATAATTCTAACTTTAAACTCAGTGAAGAAGTTGTATCTCTGGTTCTTATGGTTTGCTTTGCATATAGTTCTGAACCTCCAAAAAAACCTTCAGAGATTGGTGATTGCTGTTTCTTGTAGGTCAACAAGACTCAAGAGTCTTCATTTTCAAGTTCAAATGTTAGAAACAAGTTTGTTCTAAACCTCAGGAGATTACTGAATAGAACTGAACACACCAATAAATAAAAGAACAAGAGAAATAGCACAGCATTTACAGTTTACCGAAGCTAAGGTAAAAGCTGTCTGGAAAAAAAATAATCCCCTAAAGTAGAAGATTTATCCTCAATGGATTTAAAATGGCCAGATTACATTAAATATGTTCTTTTGATATTCTTGGGAGATTCCTTAATAATTCTACTCTGACCGTTCTTTCAACAAAACTTTCTGCATGTAGTGCAGGTTTTCAGAAAATTGGCTTGTAAACCTGAGTTTTACCCTAGTCTACTACCCTTGAGAGTTCCTGATCTCCTTTAGTCTCAGGTTGAATAACACTGTGCTACTGAATCTCATTAATTTGAGTTCTAATAAAGAACAGTCCAATATTTAAATTGAATCAACTATAAGTCAAGCTGTTCTTTTTTGGAATCATCACCTACAGAGGACAACACACCTCAAACTATAGTTTCACTCTCTTGCCTCTTGCTTCAAAAAAAATTATATTTTAGTAGCCTCAGGCAAAGGCACAGAGAAAGCTGGTTCTTATCTCTTATTCCTGTGACAGGAAAGTGTATTACTTGCTCCTGTCTACATGATTGCCCCAGCACAGGGTTGGACACACATTCACAAGGTTTTAGTTTAATGAAAGGAAGATGCAAATAAATGTTTGCAAAAGCTTGCTAACATGTCCCATTCTCAAACCTGTTATTGCTCTCAGCTGAGAATACTTTTAGCCCATGCTTTTGTTCATAATTTCATAATGGTTTTAAACACTTTGGTTTTAATTAAAGGAATTTTTCATGAAAGTTAAACTGTGCTATATATGCTCAGATAAAACTTCTCAAATCAGTCATGATTTTTTTTCATATTTATGATTTTTTTTAATTCAAAGCAAAGTACTTTAAAATCTGATTCTTAAGTCACATGTGGATTAATTATTGGTATGTATTGAAAAATGTCTTGTTTTGTGAAAGAAACTCAAATGTATGGCATGTGACAATTAGGTTGCATTCCCCACTGAGTAAAATGCAAACTAAATAATCCTTTAGCAAAGAGCTAGCCAGAGAAACCACAATCATCTACAAATAGGATGCCATAAATATATAAAAAGTGAAGTATATAATCTCAAAATATGGAATATGAGTGTAAGAGAAAACCACAAGTAATTTTTCACATTTCAAAAAGCCAAGTACTTCCTCTGATGAATTATACAGTACCAAAAAATTGAAGTCGGGTTCCTTGGATAATTTCTGTGCTTATTAATGTAAAACTTGTCTTATACCTGAAGAAAATACAGTTTTCCTGAGTTCTAGTCATAATAATGGAAACAAAAACTATTTCATAGGTCTAAGAGAAACAATTAATTAGATTTTCATTATTCCTAATAACTAATACCTACCATTCTTTCATTATTGTAGTATACCTGGTTTACTTCAAACAAACTAAAATATTTTATTCATCTTTATTTTTCCCCTTATTTTCAAAGCTATATTCCACCATTTTGATGAGAATTAACTACTCAGAATGAATTAGTTATTATCAGTAGACAATGCTAATATTTCCTAGGAGGTGTTATGTGCTTATTCTTGGCATAACTTTTACACACACACAAAAAAGAAAAGTTTGAGTTTTGTTTTGAAAGCACCTGTGTTGTAAATTTTCACAAATCCTTTAGGACTCCTGTTTAACAAATGTTTTTGATAATGTAAAAGTAACTGCCTGTGTTGTTCATCAGAGAATGCAATGCTGTTATTACTAAAGTGCTGGCTTAAGTACAGGATAGAACTACAAATTTGGCCTCGGACTGCTGAGAAGGTTGTGCCAAAATAGAGACCCACTGAGGGAAACTGCAAAGGCAGCTGCATTGAATGAGGTGCCTTAAGATACAAAGAAGTACTGAAAAAGAGTTCAGTCATGTAAATACCTGAGGTGATGACTGAAAATTAGTCTAATGAGCAACTCTAGCCCCAAGCGTCCAGTCGAGATACTCCAAGGAAAGCAATACAAGTGTAACATTCAGAAGATCACAGTGGAAATCTGCCTCCTATAGAGCCAACAAGAGTTTTGTAATAAGGCAATTTAACAATTTGTTAGTCTTCCAAAATCTCCCATTGGCTTGTAGAATGACCAGTTAACCCAGTAAGATGTTTTCAATGAGCTGAACAACAACTAAGTTGTGACTTAAACTATAATTTCTAATGTGGTGATTGGGGAACTGTGATCCTACAACTGTAAAACTTCAATGTTAATAACTCTAATAGGGATGTAATATATCTATCCTTCTCCGTCCAAGCTGAAGAAGCTGAAAATTGAAGGAACAGAAGAGTATTTGCTTTGGAAAGGATTCATATTGACATTTATAAATCTGTAATATCAGATTTAGTTTCTGTCCTTAGTTTGGCAGGGCTCAACAGGATAGATTAGCCCCAGGAAAATGAAAGGTTTGAAGTCTATTTAATGCATTAAAATCACCCAGAATTAGTCACTGACATGTAAGTATGTTTTACAATTTGGTTTGTATATCCATATAAATTAAAGTACACATTTGTTCAGAATGTCTGTAAAAAAGCTAGACGCAGTTCATGTTCTACTTCATCCTTTAAAAAAAAAGGTAGTGAATTGCACAAAGAATAATTTTGTGCTGCTCTCTGTGCAGAGAGAACACACATACTTTAAAATACTTACTTCCAGATCAGGAAAACAATACTGTGTGTGCAATACTAAGACCATAGAGGCAACTAAATCTAATAAAACAGTAGTAATGGGGGACTTCAACTGTCAGCATATAAACTGGTCATATGTCATAGTGGGACGAGGTTTAGGAAGCAATTTCTTGACATTTTAAGCAATTGTTTCTTGGAACAGCTCGTTCTAGAGCACACAAGGGGAGAGGTTATGGCCCTAAGTAACACACAGAGAGTTATTTCAAGAACTATAACTGAGCCACTAAATAATAGTGCCCAAAACACAATTACATTCAGATCCTTGTGGGAGGGACTGTACAATAAACTGACATTAAACTTCAGAAAGAGAAAGTATTAAGAATAGGAAAATTGCTGCAGAAAACCCTACCAAACCCAGAATCTTGCTCCCTCCTAAAATAAAAGGCAAGCTAGAAAATTGCAACCCTGGAATCTGCAAAATGGCAACTACTTACCCACCTGCCTTAAGGGTCTCTGAAGACACATGGCCTTAAGAAATGTGGAAATAGGAAGGATTGGTACTGTTAGAATGAGTGTCTCCTCTATTGCTGTGGTTTTAAAGATGATATTTCTTAAGTGTTGACATGGCTACATCCATCTTTAATTGTAGCACCGGATTATTCACAGATCTTTTTCCAAAATGCAAACCCACTGCTCAATAGCCATTAATAACACGGTGTCCTGGCCCAATTAAAAGACCCGTGGGGGAATTGAATGAAATCTCATGAGCAAAAACTTAAGACACAAATGAAGACAGATGCTGCTAACCAATCAAACTTTATTGACTCAGCAGAGAGAAGGAATGAAGAGAAAGACAAGAAAATTAAGCAGACAAAAGGAAAGCAGGGAGAGTCACCACCATTGGATCCAGTGGTGGCCCACTGGTCCGTAGTTTATTTCCTTCAGTGGTGGGTGCACACACAGATTCTTGTCCAATGAGGGCTGTGCACAAAGTTGTTTTTCTGCACCCCTTTTGTAGGGTAACAGCATGTGCCCTTTGGCCCAGTGCATGGCTGCCTTGTCCACACACTGTCAATGCAGCCTTTTTCACCTTTCCATTGGCTATTGCCGGAGTGATTGGACCAAATCAGCATGCTTCATGTATGCAGCCTGATGTTTTGGTAAAGAAGTCCTCCTAACCTTGAAGTGTTGTTAGGTGCTTGTGGGGTTTCTATGGTGCTTAATGGTTCTTCCTTGGTTTCATGGCAGTTGATGGTTCTGCCTGGCCTAGTAATTGTCAACTGTCAATTGTCTTGGTAGGTTGTTTTCCTCATTGCACAGCTCCACTCCCAGTGGAGCACTATGCAAGCAAACTTTGAGACATATTTTGAGACCAAGTACAGTTTGTCAAAATACAGTCCCTCACACATATAGACCTGAACAAATGAGTTTTATAAAGCATACCTCCTATTTTTCTCATTAATAAAAAGTGGGATTTGGGACAGCTCTCAACAGTTTAAGTTTTCAGAGAGTGTGTGAAGCTTTGTTATTTATTTCAGTGAGAGCAGATCTAGGATAGTGAGAACCCCTTGCAAAGTGTTTTTAAGGGCTTCATTTCAATTCCACTTTTTGTAACCAAACAACACTCCAAATCAAATACTTTTTTTTTTTTTTTTAATGAATGATAGCACTGTAACTGGACAACTTTTCACTGTTGATTGTATTTAAAAATAGGAGAAAAAATAACAGGAAGAAGTAGAGATTATGTGGTTTGGGAGTTGTGCTTTGTTACTTTTTGATGAAAATAAGATTGCTTGTTTTATGATGACTAATGCATATCATGTTTTTCTAGTTTTCTTGTACACAATGCATTGGCATTCTAAAAACAGAAGAGTTTTTAAACCTTTTTGTGAGATAACAAAACACAGACAGAACAATAACTACAAAAAATCAACAGAACTCTATTTTCGGATTTTTTTCTAATGATTCCCATGACCCACATTTTCTGTCTTGCATTTGTACTACATTATTCACTTGTTCCTAATAGCTCGCATCCTTCCCTTAAGCTTGCAGCCTTGTACCTTCATTTCACTTTCCAGTTAAAGGTTTAGTATCTAAATCCCAGTATGGGTCATTTTCTCTTTTCTGTTTTCTTCTCTTCTGTCTCTAACCCGTGGCATTTCTAATAAATATACACTTGAATGATGAGTGATTCTGAGGCATAAAAGAAGCCACTTTCAAGGGAATGTTTTTGTGGCTTTCTTGCTAAGAATTTCCTTTTGTGATGTCTTCTGTCAACTAAAGAAATCATTTTAACCACAAATGATACCACTAAATTTCTAGGGGTAACAAAGAGGTTACAGACCCTATCCACTTGATATGACAAATTATTAGTTACCTGCTAGCATCTAAGAGCTCAAAAATATTTCCATCAGAACAATTCTCTTCACAGCTGACCAAACAGAAAACAAACAAAAAAACAACCTATAAAATATGATCAACAAACTGCAGAAAGGTCAGCTCATGACTCTGCTAATACTTATGAATGTTGTTCTTCTGAATTTCATCATAATGTAGCTAATCTGTACCATACTACTATGGAATGTCTGCAGTATATGCTGTATAAAAAGGAAGAAATATATAACATATCAAGATATGAAATCGATGCAAAGAAAACCATTCATCTATGTCTCAAAGTACAGACTCCTTGACCTCCTGAACACTTCGCAACTAGTGGTAGGTGATGTTTATCTATTGGGACTACTGGAAATTTGCTCCAGCTCTTGTATAAATATTTCCTCTACAGGCTGAGAGGACAGTCAAACTTTGAGCAAGAAAAGATTGCATCAAGTATTCATGTGTAATCCTAAATCAAGGTCTTTTGGGGAAAGATTTTTTCAAGCTAACTATTTTTCCCGGGTCAGAAAAAGCAGATGACCTTCTGTTGCTTGGATGGGAAAAACTGAAACAAATATGACTCAGAGCAAACAAAAATATATATTTTATATATATATAAAGTAAGTCAAGAATATGACTTTCGCATTCATAAATACTGAATTAATAACACCTCAGATTTACCTTCATGTCATATGTTTACAAATATAAAATACCCTTAAATTGGCCTATTATTCATTTTTATTTGCTACGTTATCTTTAAATTACATACAAGGAAATTGGTTGCAATTTTAATACTGCAAAACCACAGTGTTTGACTACATATATATTTTTTTCCATATTGCAATCAGCACATACATTTTTAAATAAATCAACTGTATCTATTAGGCTAAGGGTTTAAACATTTATTGCATGAAAGACCATTAAATATGTAAATAAGGTTTTCATATGCATGTGGAGAACATATACAATTAAGTGTGATACATTAAAAAAAAGAACAATGCTGATACACAGGATACCTCATATAAATAAAACTTTTCAATTCTAGGCAAGAAAAATACTACAATACAACTGATTATTCCAAGGATGTGCTCTGAGAAAGCAATGAGTGTTCAGGCAACTACAAATGACCTTTTAACAACTCAGCTGAATTTTTAACATGGAGACTACATGGATAACATTTTTCAGGATCATGACCTCAGATATACAAGAATCAGACCCATTGAACTTAATTGAAATTACTTTATTCTACCTGGCTATACAGAAGCAATACTGTTTGTGTTTAGGATTAAATGAATGATAACTTGAAGTCAATAGCAGATTACTCAAAGATTACTCATGTAAAAAAAAAGTTCTGGACAGAACAAGTGAGACATATAGAGCTGCCTGCAGTGTTCATGTTTTCATTTCTTAAAATGACAAAACTTGGAATATTTATGTTTGAAAGCTTCATATTAGGTGGATTCACCAGGAAAACACAGTAGATGACCAGGAGCTCAGATAGGTGAAAGATCTGTGTCCAGTTGAGAACTGTTGAAGGAGAACATGGGACATGGCCACAGAAGAAGACTGTAGATTTTAAGTAGGAGGAAGATATGTAAAGACTCCAAAGTGTAGAACAGTTTTGAAAAAAGAAACTCCAGCTCAGCTGAAATTGTGTGATTTTGTATTGGGGAAACCAGAAAAGAACGTCAAAGATAAAAGTTAAATTCATCAGTATATAGAAGAAAGTGGAGAAGAAATGGTTCTATTTTAGGGCTGATCAACCTTTCAATGTCCCAAAGACAAGAAGATTAAAACAAGCAGCAGCTGCAATTCCTGCAGAGGCAGAAATTTCCAATTTGGGGTCATTTCTTCTCAGAAGTACCTTGCCATATTCTCTTCAATCCAAAATCTACATCCTGCCACTTCTTCTGCTTCCTTCCTGCCATTAGTGGAGCTCAGTCTTATTTATTACTGTTCCTATTTTTCATTTGTGTTTGAAAAGATCCACTGTTGTCATAAGAGATCTTAGCAGCAGGTGATGTTAAAGTTTGAACAGTGTTGGTAGGCTATCTCTTGTCTACACCCATTAGAATACACTTTGCCAAATCAGGATTATAGTCTAGGATTCCTGTAGTCTGCTGTAGTAAGTGTAGATGAAACCTAAATAACCCCATCTGTATAACATTTCACACTAATGATGATACACATAGAGAATGACAATCTTATATTGCTAGAGATCAGTCATTTTGTGCAAAGTGGGTGAATCCAAAACTTTCAGTTTTGCTGGGGAACTCAGCTTGTTGTCAAAATTATATTGCATAATGGAGTTTGTTTGCTATTAAAAACCTAAATTCAGTAGCTTATGATTACGGAGAGTACATATATACAAGTTCTTATCAAGAACAATGAGACTGTGCTATCACCACTGGGATGTTAGGAACTGGTCTATTAAAGTTGCTGAACCTGAAACACTTCGCATTATAATTCTATTCTGAACATCTGTGGTGCTGTGTAACAGTGATTACAATGAAAAATCAATATCTAAGTTCTCAACTCACTGTACAGATGTCAGAGCAATACTAGGAGGGTAAGTTAATGTTAAAGTATCACTCAAACACTGCATTGAAAGCAGCCATGTAAATCTTCCTAAAAATACAGCAATTTTGTCTTCAAAGCAAGTCTGGACAATGTGCAGTAATAAAATAAGAAAATGCCCACTGAATATTAGAAAATATATAAAACAACCTGCTTTGCCTGAGTAGAATTTATCTAACAGACTAATGATAGAGAGGGCTTGTGGAAATAAACTAACATGTGACAGGGTAATTAAAGACTCTATCATACTGCAAACATATGGGGGAAATAAATAAGGGTTAAACAGCTGGCATTAATTCTTCTGCGTAATCATTTAAGGATGAGATTTTGAACTCAATATGCTTTTAACATATTGAAATGTACATAGAAAAGTGATGCAAACACATTGAAGACTATATACAGCTGTAATGACTAATAACATATAAAATTTTAAAAGCATAGCATAGATCTCTTTCTATGTCAAAGTAGGATAGATTCTATGTCACTCCTGACAGATACTTGTCTAACTGTTTCTTAAAGGTTTTCAGTGATGGAAGTTCCTCCCCAGTCAACCTGTCCTAACATTTCTCTCACTATCCTCACTGTTCAAAAATCCTTCCTAATATACAACTTGAATCATCTTTAATGCAATTTAAATTCTATTTTTTTTCCTATCCACTGCAAACATGGACAACACACTGTTCCCTTCCTCTTTTGCAGCAGATTCCTATGTATCTGGAGTCTGTTATCTTGTCATGTCCTCAGTCTTGTCCTTCTCAGGTTATGCAATCCAGTTCATTTACTCTGTTCTCCAAGGTCATGCTTTATAAACATCTGAGACTTCTTGATATAATCCTCTGACTAACACTAATTGGTCCCATTTTTATGAAGTATGGTATGTATAGCTGGATCTAATATTCTAGTTACAGACCACAAGATGTAAAGTACTGCTCTAGCCAAAAAGAACAAAGGGTTACTTCACTTGAAGCAATTGAACAAAGTATATCTGAAAGAAGTTAGTTGCTATATACAAATTTTTAATCTGGCAGATAGGTTAGGGGGGCATAAGTCTCAAATTAAGTAAAATGTTTTTCTTCTGAAACTCTGCTTGCTTAATTGCAATTACTGGTACATTACATAGTAGAGTGAAACATTTCACTGGTGACATATAACTTACTCTAGCTCCTTCCTTTGGGTCATTCAAGAGTGGCAACTACAGTGAATAGACTTACAGTTGTGCTAAAAAGCTTTTGGCTATTGAGCCATGTTAGCTGTCATCTCAAGTGAATCCCTTCAATCAATATACTAAAATATGTTATCAAAATTTTGTATGATTAATCCATTGTAATCTATCAAACCTGAAGGCACTGCTAGGATGGAAGAGTAATGGATTCTTTTTATTATTGTTACCAGAGTCACAGCTTCTAAATGAAGAATGAAGAAGCAATAAGGGAGGTTGCAGGCTGCACTACACAAATTTACACTGTTTGAGGACTTTTCCTGCAGGGTTTACTAAAGGTTGACTCAGGTAAGAAGAAATTTGGCTTTAGGAAAATAGAGGCACTTCTTATTTGTAAAAATAAATCTATCCACAGAATTCCAGACAACTAAAAAGCCTATAGTTTCTGAAGCAAAAGAGCTCTCTTTATGTTACAATGCATTGGATAGGACCAGCACTGTGTACTGAAGAATTACTCCAATACTTCAATAAATATGTACTGCTGTTTAATAAATATTGAATAACCCTTCAAAAGTGATAATCACACGATTGAAATAACATTCCCACAGAAACATGTAGCCCCTTCTTGCAGAAAAAGACTGTATTTTAGTTAACTTTTGCAATATCTTTCCTTTTTCTGGGTGGCTGTGACAAGTACTGGAGAGCACAGAGCTTCAGAATGGCTCAGAACCACCAAGATAGAAAGCATGTATTATCTTTCCTTACTTCTTCCAAAAAACACTTCTGTGACATCAGTGTAGCTGCATTTCCACATCATCTTTGTTCTGCCTATTCTTTCTCAGATTCTGAACTGAAGCATCTGCAGATTAGCTTAGTCAGTTGTGCTCACTTGAGGTCAGAGTGCAGTACTTCACTACTCTTTTTCATTACACTATTTTGGCTGTCGCCTGGGTTGAGCTCAGGATGCCACATTTCCAATCATGCTATTATTTTTTTAAACTAGAGCTTTTCCACCCCTTGTGTCAGCTGATGGCTGGATTATGTCCTTGCAGGGTGTTTCACATCCAGTATCTGCACCTACTGTGTTGTCTGTGATTGTCAAACATCATGGTTCCTGTTGGTGAGGACATGACCCTTGCCAGTGTTGTGGTCAATGCCACCCTCCTCCACACAACACCTCACTCTTGCTGCTTCTTGGCAAACACAAATTAGCCAGGAGTGAGAGCTCTGCATTCATTTCAGCTTCACACTCATATCTCCCTGTGCCAAGATTTCTATAGGCTTCAGTAAATATGATTCTTACTACTTCATCATAAAATGTGTTGCACACTTGCAGGAGAATATGAACCATTAAGTCTCAGATGACAAACTTGCTTTGGAGATGATGTGATTCATAGTCAATAATGATGGAGATGGCTTCACTCCCTTTCCTGAAGGACTGCTGCACATGTACTGTAGTGTATGTCCTTAGGAATATTTGACTCAGCTCAAGCATATGAAACTGAGGTACCTTGATAAATTCCTTGATAAAAAAGTTATCTGCTTGTGCATTCTTTGCAGGCACCTGCAGTGAAGGTCTTTCATTCTCTGAAGAACACAATAAAGCTAAAGACAAGCACTTGATATCATCTGTTAGCACCTTGGGTTTTAAAACTTTTTAGGAAGGAAGGAACAATCCAGATATATTAACATGTGCTGAGCATGGCATACTCTTTTATTATTATTTTACTAGTTGTGTGATTATTCCTCATCGAAAAAGGTTTATCTTCACAGTCTCTAAAATGGATGAATCTACATTAAGATTTTGATTTAGATCAGGAGAGCAATTTTTCAAGTAAATACCTTCTGGGTTCCCATTTGCTGAGATTTGAGTCATATCACTGAGTTGTCTTGTAGTTTATAAGCTGGATTCCTTTCAAATGAAAAATAAACCAGAAGCAAAGCCCCAGGAGCAAATCCAATGCACTTTGGCTGCTAACAGGCATACAGTTCACTGGAACTGCCAAGAATTAATATGAAATCTCTTCCCCTCCTCAAATGTAGACATCTGCACCTATTGTTTTGTTCTATAGATTTACTAACATAGATAGAACCATTATGAATAGAAATAAGAGAGTTTTATTCTTAAATTATAGTGCATGGTTTATATTCTGTGTACAGATTTCAGACAGGCTTCCTGTCACAAGGCTACACAGAACTAGTAGAGTCATCTTTCGCATGTGACCAAACTACATGGATTAGTAATTGGTTTAATTACAACATCTAGAGTGATTTTTAAACACTTTGGTCATGATTATGTTTCCTTCACTCAGTAACATTGAAATAAAATCATGCTATGATGCAATGCCAGAAAATGCATTAATAGAAATTATGCCTCTCAAACGAGTGTCTTCCAAAGATGCTTAAGCAATCTATAGATACGTGGTCTATTTTAACTTCAGTTTATGAAACATTTTCATTTAATGACCATAACCTAACTATTTTTAATGGTCCTTAAATTACATTTCTTCATTGCTATCAATGAGTTGTGAAAGATGCTATAAACTGTGAGACAAGACATCTTGTGATTTATAATCCCAACATCAGTTGCAAGACTGCTTCACTATGATTATAACTTAAAATGATTCTTTGCTAGTCTCAGTCTTGATTGCAACACGAAATCATGAACTCTTAATAGCAGAATAAACTGAAACATGAAAGCAGAACCAAAATGCTGATGAGTTTAACACATTCTTCTAATTCTCTGATAAAAAAGGCCCTTGAAAATATATCTATCAGATATTTAGTTTACATCAGCAGCCCGTAAAATGACCATATAAGTGTTTGTGGGATCTGCCTATTTGGGTTTAGGATCATGATGAGTTTCTACACAAGAAATCCAGCTGAGTTAGCTACATGCTGAGATATTTGCAAGGGAGATCCCATACAAGGAAAACCCTACAAAACAAGAATCCTGAAAAAATGATGCTGGATCCATTTCTGAGGGAAAGAATTTAGTAGCTGTAGAATCAATCAAATGAAATCACGTCAGGAGCCAAGACAAATGTATGCTATTTTCCTTTGATTACAAGTTTTCACATTCTGACCATTTAAAAAGTTAAAAAACAAAACAAAACATCACAAGGAAAATTTATTACAAATTGCAAATGATTTTGAGACACCAGATTAAACAAAATCTTGTCAGAGCCCTCTGAAGTAAAAAGAATTGCAATTCCTCCTTAAACAGAAATACACAATCCTGGGAAAAGTCAGCTAGGTGACTGTTCTGTGATCTTTAGCTGAACATGCAGACATGTTAACACTGCCCTTTCTACTTCTGCAGACCTTCAAATACAAGAGTTTTGCCCCTTGTGACCCAAAAGGAGGAAGTGGTATGCAGAGTGCCAGAAGCTCCATGAGGCACTTCATTGAGATCTAGTCAGTTAAGGGCTGTAAATGTCAAACCCAATATTTTTAACCCAATCTACAAAATCAGGGAGTGCAGAGTGGGAAATCTTACTGATGTCCAGTTGTGCAGAGTAAACAAGTTAAGGTGCTTTAAATTATCATTGCACTCTATGTTTTTGATGCTAAAAAACCCCAAAGCCTGGGTAGTAAAAAGTCCTGCTGAAAACAAGGAGATCAGTGTGCACAGGCACACTTCATTTTAGAGCACAAGTGGAATTTTTTAAAAGGTTAATGTTCCTGAACAACAAACAGGGTATCTTCAGCAGCATTTTCCACAGAAGAAGAATCTTATCTGACAATTAACTCACAATAACAATGCCAATGAGAGGAATTCAGAGGGACTTTTCAACTGCTTTAAACTTTCTATTACTCTCTTGCAAGCCTCCCGTTTCTCTACAGCTGTTTCTAGATAAATGCTGGTCTTACCAAACTCATCAGTATTTCACCTTTCAAAGTTTGTTGCAAGCTTTCATAAATGTAAAAGATGGGTAATGGTGTTCAGAGGATCACAGAATGTTAGGAGTTGGAAGGGACCTGAAAAAAGATCATCTTGTCCAACCCCCCTGACAGAGCAGACAACATACAAATTTCCACATGCCATATGAGAAATCAAATTGAATAATTTTGGCACATTTTGAGGGAGTCATTTTTCTTGTTTTGTTCTTCAGTAGTTGTGCAAACTCACAGCCATGGTATGGATTCCCTTCTTTGGCAGGGAGCTAGGGAAATGACATGCCTAACATTCAGATCAGGACACCAAATGACACAGCAAGTACTGTTACTGCTTTGACCTTCAACTCCTTTTCCACACTGACTCACACATTACATTACCCATCAGGCAGCAAAAAGCACTTTGCTGACAAAAGTTGCTTTTCACTTTCTGTCAAAGTGGTTAAAATATCCTAGGTAAAAAGACTTTTTTCTTTCCTTTCCCCATGATGAATGCCAAAGAAAAATGAACAAAAAGGTGAACAATTTCTTAGGAAGTACCTAATTTTTGACACAGCTCTATTTTCTGCCTGATTTAATGGGAGGCAGGAAAGTGGCAAATTTAAGAGCAAACTTGAAAATAGTCATTACATCAGTTTGCTGACCAGTTAGTTCAGCAGTGAATGACCTAATCTGCTCCCTAAAACTCTCTCCTGTTTGATATCACAAGAAAAAGCCTGTTAGTTAAAATGTGAATCTCATTGCATTATGCAGCACATCCATAATGTGCTGAGACAAAAGTTAAAAACAAACAAATACCCACAAAAAACAACGAACAAAAACCAAAGGAGTTTGTGCTTCTGCTAAGATTGCATGTTCCAGCTTTTAAGTCTGTGAACACAGGTGCCTCAGAAGTCACACTGCTGTCTTAGAAAGGCACAAGTATTTCCCTGACAGAAATTCTCCTCCTAATTCTGGCATTATCTAACTCTCAGATTTAGTTTTTTTGAACACTCCTTGTTTAGTGCCTGGCCCATATCAAATGGAAAGAAATCACTCATTGCAACACAGTTAACTGTCTCCCAAGAATGAAAGACACTGGGTCAGTCTCACAATCTGTTTAAAGTAAATGGAGACCAACAGACTTCAGATTAGCAGCAGTTAAAGACATGGCCTTCTCCACTTTGTGGCCTCAGCTTCCAAAGGTATTGTTCAGGGCCAGATACTGATGCTGGATCTTCTGGATCTTCCTGGATTTGGCACTGATCCCTTACTCCTGCCATCAGTGCTGCTGCTGCTGTCTCCCCACAAGCAAAGAGAGATGGTTGGAGGAGCAGTGTGAAGCAATTTTATGAGGAAAAAAACAACTTCAGATTAAGAAAGGTCTGAAATCTCGTTACCATATTGATGGTCAGATTGTACTTTTTTAGGATCTGGTGCTTGTTCAGGAGGATCTTCAGGGTGTTGGAGGTGATAGGAGTGCAGGAAGAGATCTTTACTGTTACTTAGCACCAAAACCCTCAACAGAGTAATGGGCCAGGAGGGAATATTTCATAACATGGTGATACATATTTTCTAGAAAACAAAGCAAGCTACTAAGCCACTTCTGCCCTTTGGTGTCCCTGTAATTAAAACATGTTTACCTGAAAGGAAGTGATCATCACAAGGGAGAGAGAAGGATGTCTGACAGAGGCAGCTGTAAATTCCCCTAAGTTATAGCATTGTTTAAATTCTGCATGTGGGAGTTTCACTGAGGGAGTTCCTGATATTCTGTGTTTTGCCTGTGAATAGTGGTAAGTCTTTTCAAGTATGCTGTCAATTGACTTCAGGAAGCTGGACAGAGAAGCAAATGAAAGTAAAATCTATGCTTTCTCTTACTTTCCCCTGGTATATACAGGAGTGGATTTTCCTTCGAGTCAGTTTTGTGTTTGTCTTTTCTTCATTCATCCTTTTCTAAAAAAACCTCCTCTTCTCTGCTAAGATCCAAAAGCTCTAACTTCACTCAGTTAATGCCTCATTACATACCAGAGAAAGCCTGGTGTTTGTACTCCCTGCTACACTCTGTGTGCAGCTTCTCTCTGGGAGTGAAAGATGAGGCAGAGAGGCATAGATGAAATCCTGGACCCATTAAAGGCAAGAGGAGTTTTGCCATTGACTTGTAATGGGTCACAGTTTTGCCCTGAGTCTTTTATATCCATCTTGTACAATGTCAGGCAGCCTGTCAAAGCTGATGCTTAGCTGGTTCATTAGGCTGACATGATCAGATACAATTCACAAAATCTAAACTGTTGGGATCTGCACAGAGCTCAGACCAGAGAAGACAGCCAATTTTAACACAAAACATTCACACATTTATGAAAGTATGCAAGTAATTTCTAATATGAATAAGTCAGGAATGCATTTAACAATTTTAAAGCAAGTTTATGTTTGCACAATGATATAAAGTAAGCTGAGGTTGCAACTTCTGAGCTATGCAACCTAATTGCTTTCATACAATACAGCCACCATGATTTGACAATCATTACCTGAAATTTATACCAAAGCAGTGTGCTGCTCTTAATTTTTTTCTAGGAGAAAACACTAAGGTCTCACAAGTAGTGAAAAGAGTAATATCTGTAAAGGTTTGGAAACTGTGAACATTATATCAGCACATCTGTACACTTGTTTGAACATAGAAATTAATTACCTGGAATTGACTGACAAAGCAAGGACAGTTTTCAGATCCCTTGTTCAGGGTGATACACTATTGCAATGGCTATTCAAGCTCAACATTTTACCCACTTTCCATATACTTTGAATTTTTTACCACAACATCTCATAAAACACAAAGCTGAGTGAAAACAGTACTGTATGTTTTCCAAATAGCAAAAAAAAAATCCCTGAGGTACATTACTTTGTTTTAGAATTGTGCAACTTGAGTGAAGAAATCCTCAATCTAGTATTATTTTCTTTGGAGGATAGCAGAGATTTAACCAGTATAAGTGATATCTTAGCAACAACAACTCCATCCTGCAGAAATTGTAAGAGCAAGAGAATCTTTAAAATATGAAGATTTAAAGCAGTGTTTTATTTTAGCATTTTAGTCTACCTCTTGCTTTTCCACTCAACCAGCAAAATAAAACCAGACGTTCCCCAGCATGGCTGACAGAACAACTCTGCAAAATGTTGAATTTTGCAGAATGTATCAGTACAGCACTTTTTAATAAAATTGTAAACTTCAGTAAATGTGAAATGTAACTTTTCACAACATTGTCAGCCTTGATACAGCCACAGCACACAGTCCTGTGTTGGGCAAAACTACTGACTGAGATGAGTGGGGGCTTGAACTGGAGAGGGTCTGCAGGGGTTGGGCATGCTGCCAACAAATCCACATAATGCTTGAGAAGCTAAAAGCCTGAGTGTGTTCACATTTACCTTTATATTAAGCATGAGTAATTGCCTTCCAATGAGTGGAGCTGCATAAACGTAAAACAGGGAAGATTCTGTCCATAGGATGGGGAAGGTTGATCATACAGAATAATAACCCCCCACTGATCATTCTCCTATTTTTAGAACTGAACTTGGGCTGAACTTCTCTCAAGGTTACAAAACTTTCTGGTAAGTTATGTCCAGGCCTCTGCATTTTTGGCCCCTTGCCTAGATAAGGACTGAAAGCACAAATAATGAGTCTAAGGGCTGTTCTCACAGTGTTTCCCACTCAAATGAAAGAGGAAGCAAGAGGAATCTCACCAAGCTATCAGTTTTCAGATGAATTCCAGTCCTATTTCCAGACCTGCAGGATATGCCAAAAAACCTTGAAGTGGGGTGCAGTCTATTCCACTTCTGCCCACCTCCTGCATCTGTTGCTGCTTCTCCAGAAGCCTGTCCAGAGGTATCTTGAAGGGTGGAGATCTGCCTGGTGGTTTTCACACTGTATAGACTGTGGATCTGGTCTTGAAGAATGCCCTGTAGACATTCTGCGTATCTGACATGACTTCAGTAAAATACCTTGCTTGCTGCACATCCTGTCTCGCGTCACTGAGATGGCAATCTGAGTTTGTTCAGAGGAAATAGAAGTGTATTCTCATGCATTGCTCTAAGCCAAATCCCACCTACAAGGGTTTTTAACAACTGACCACAAGATTTTGCACAGTCTGCTTTCTCTTATGCCAGGAATTTTGAATTCTTTCCCCTATGTACCTTCACTTCCAATCCCTTTCTCCCTCAGTATGATAACTGCTGCTTCTATGTTCTGTTTATTTACAAAACAGTCGGTGTCAGTTGGAAGCCTTGAATGTGTCTCACTGACCTCTGCTATAGAATCCTAAATCCTGGTCTGAGTTTCTTCTTCTGGTCCATCCAGGAGAGGGGGATATGGAAAAAAATATTCACCAGGAGGCCTGAGATGAGCAGAGGCACCACTTCTGCTTCTTCTCTTCATAGTTGCAGTCTAAGCCACCTTCCTCTCACCCTCTCCTGTTGTTTCCTCAACACTCCCCTGTAGAAAATCTAAAAGAAGTATATCATGCTTTATGATATGTTCTGTCTTGTAACTTCAAAGGAATTTACAACTATAAACGATAGTTGCTCTTTAAGATACAGGGATTTGCACCATTTCACAGAGGCACATATACTTGTGACCGTCAATTAACTTTTGGGAGCTCTTAAATCTGCATTAATACTTTACATATAACACTGCAGTTAGGATGATAGACTTGCTAAAGTTAACTTTAATGATTAAATTGCAAATACTTACATGCAAGAACAACTCCTTATTAAATTAGTTGTACAGGTTGTGAAGGTCTGTGCAACCTGTACATGTATAAAAATCTACTCAATACTTTGGCCACGTAGTTTGTGTTGGACAACATATGTTGATTTTATACAGCCACTGGTTAATGTTGTCTGCCTATATTTTATTTTCAAGTCTGTTTTCTGATTACACTGGTGGCCATAGTGTCCAGAACACTGCAAGAGGCCGAGGCCAATGCAATTATTACTGCACACTATTTCAAACATATATTCATTATCACTGTTTTGGACACAGTATGCTTGATGAGAATGAATTGATTTTATAGCACCAATTAAGGAATGACACCAGTGTCTCTCAATGGATACAACTGCTGGGTGAATTCTTTGCTGATTAATAAGTTGATTTTCAGGAAGAACACTAACTGTTGTTCAACAACTGCTTTTTGCTTTTTATTAAAAACAGCTTTGTTATAAACTAAACTTCATTTAAAAAGAGAAGAGTTAAAAATATTAAAACCACAGCACTTATTTTTTAGAAAATTATTAAATTTCATCTAAAATGAGTAATGGGTTTTCCCTTCTCCTCTCCACTTTGCTGTATCCTGGAAATGCTGTTTTTAAGTTTAGTCCAGAAATATTTTTCCTTCATTATTTGGGTTTAAATTTTTGATTCAGCAAGCCTTGGAGTTTTTGTTTGAAATTACCCTAATATTGCATCTTTTCATTTGAATTTGCCACACCAAAATACATTTACTACTTTTAAATTGTTAAAATGTATTCAGTGTTGTAACACTTCTGCTTAAATGTACCAGATGGTAAGTTAGATTCCCTGAAAATCTGTGCTGTTTTCATCTTTTGTAACTCCTTTCCTTTTGGTATAGTTCCTTTAGGTATCTTGTTAGGAATAATTTAAGTGTCAGGAATAACACCAGGTCTTCAAAGATTCTTTTCATTGATGCTTGCCTCTAACTTCCCTTAAAAGCAGCACTTCACAAAATGATGTTGACTGGGTTTTTTTTTTTCAGAATAACTTCAATAGCAGTGTTGTCCACAGCAGATATTCTGTACCTGGCACTTCATTATTAGCATTTTGATTGCACCAAATTTATCTTGAGATGAAAAATAAACATCATTATCCTCACTGGAATGCAGTATACTTACTTTGCTATGTAATTACAGGTCTGATCATTACCATTGCCTTTCTTCAATGACCCAGGAGTAGTAGAATATGGAGGTAGGATTAATGTGTGATTGATGATGGCTGCTTTCACTACATTATGTGGTATAAGTGAGCGCCTAACAGATGGATTTCATCACTAGGTAACATATAAATTCCAGTATATTATATATTTCTCTACCTTCAGTGTACTGCAATATTCTTTAGAAAAATAAAGTATTATTCTACTCAGAACATTCATTAAATTACAGTTTATGCATTTTATTATGCAGAAGAGTCTTTTCATCTTATACTAAATGGTTTATTTTCCTATTATTCTTATACAGTAGATTGGTTTGTGTTTTGCTTGTTTGGTTCTTTTTTTTATAAATATTACTTGAAAAGCTAACAATTTTGGATTAAAAATTAAAAGATGAAGATATTATTAAACTTTTCATGGTCTCATGGCTCATAGGTGACTGTCTGGGCTGAAAGCTCTTCAAGAAGTTTTACTGGCAGTTGTTACACACAAGTAGACTTTTCTTTTGCTTAATTACAAAGGACAGATCTTGACCTCTGCTCTGGCAAGACCAAATTAACTAGGCAGCTGAGGATTCTCTCAGTGAAACAGCTTTTTTAACCCAAGGTTGCTCCTAAGATCTGTTCTGGCATAAATATCTGTATTGAACTGTGTAAAAACAGATCAAAGTTCTTTAGCAGAAGAAAAGCAGACTGTGTTCTCCAATCTGTTTCCAGACTGTGTGCATAGATTAAAAAATACATTAAGTACATGTTAAAAATTGTTAAAACAGCATAATTACTGATTTGCAAGATCAGATCCCTGGAAGTGTTGTTTAATACTATCCTACTTTGTCACTTTAAAGAGCTTCCAATGTGTAAAAAGGGTCATTCATGAACTGCCTTTGAGGTACAACTTTAAAAAAAAAGTAAATTCTAGTGAGCATATTTTTAAGATTTCCTATTTTGATGGCTCTGTACACATCAGCATGTTTTCACAAAAGTGGATCCTTGCCTTTTTAAAGGGACATAAGTTTGGTTTCCCTTGCCCCTCTCATGCAATCTCAAAGTCTTACAAACTCTGTAACCTTCTTGCAGCCTGTAATGACAGGAGTAGGTCTTTTAGTTCATGCTGTGGAAATACACATACTTACTGCTCTGGGATTTCCTTAGATGTACTTGGGCACATTAAGAAGGTTTTCTAATTTAAACACATTATTGTGTTTATTTTATCAACTTCAAAAGAATATTCAGAATACCCCAATGAGAAACATTGGGCCAAAGCATTATTAAAACTGGGAAAACGGATTTGGTCCAGCAAATTTCTGCATTAGGCCATACAGAGAAGAATTTCCAATTCATTAACTCAGTGCAGACTGAGACAGGAGCTGTCAGCCTTTAGTAAAACTGGAAAGGTTCTGCTAAATAATAATAGAGACTGCTCTGGGATGACTGGGTAACTTGTCTGAAATAGCTATTCACATCCGTTTGTTCACCTCTTCATTAGTCCCCATCAATCTTGAGAACAAAGTAGGCAAGTAGACAAAAGCTTACATTTGATCTGGCCCATTATAAAGAGACACAGATCCATCCCCACTTCCTCAGGTATCTTTACCAGGAAAGAAAGAAAAAAAAAAAAGACTAAAAGTCTGAAAACTAGCAGGGGAACATTGGCAGGGCAGAATGCAGGTCGGCGTGCTGGGCAGCACAATCTGGTCCCAGAGGCCAGTTATCTTTGTGATCTGTAGCCCCTTCCTATGCAACCTGAGCAGCAGGGGTACTTCACAATATAACACCAAGGCAGACACAACCAGAACACACAATGTTGCAGAAGCAAGGAAGCATTCCCAAGCCTGACAACATAGCCCTGCTTACTGCATATACAATGGAGTTACTGATGTGATAGAGTAGCACATTTTTAATTTAACTAGATTTTCTTTATATTTCTAAGAAACAAATTTTCTAAGTGTCTTTAAATAAGTTAAATTTCATGCTGGAGTACATTTTGCTGCTATGAATGGTTTACAAAGCAGTTATATGATCCACCATAGAGTCTGAGTCCCTTATGAGCTTCATCAGAAAAGACAGCCTCAAGTGCACACGTCTCCTTAATGTTGTTTCTTGTACAGCCTTTGCAAAGCTCTTATGATCACTAGACAGAAATCTTGCATAAATTGAAGCTGCCTTTAATGCACTCAGAAAAAATACATGGCCATCTTTTATTCCTCTGGAAAATGAATCTGTAAGTTTTTACTGACTTTAGCTGACCTTCATGCCAGTGTTTCATGATCAGTATGGAATGTGGGATGTCTGTGTCTGTAAAATGTTTTGTTTGAAAATATAGTCCAATAACATTGATTTATGGTGATGTCTACTCTCTAGACCCTTATGGATACTGAGTTTAAAATGAATGAAATAGTGACAGTACATCACTCTGTGTGAGGTGGACAGTCTTGAAGCATGAATCATACTTACACATCTAAGTGGAGTCATTTTAGAGGCATTAAAGTTCAGAAATGCAGTTTTCACTTCAGAATTTCTTTGTAAACAAATGGTTTATTATGGGCTTCAACATTTGTATCTTCTTGTGTATTCAGTGTTGTAAGAAAGTAGAGAATAATTTAAGAGAAGTTTCATAGTAAACAGGTTTTAAAATGGCATTGAAAATTAAGGATTTTAGTCTTTGCAATTATGCATGCTATTAAGAATATTGTTTGTGTGATATTCTGATGTGCACTATAAAATGTATAAAAATTAACACTGATCACTGACAAATCTGGGAGTTAAAATTGAGATTTATGTCATGGCATGTCCCTATATATTCTTTGGGGATATATGTCCCTGATAATTGTATTAGGGTGTGTGGGGCTTTTTGTTTGTTTATTTGTTTTGGTTTTGTTTCTTTAGTTTGGTTATTTTTGTTGTTGTTTGTTTTGGTTTTTAAGCAAACCATAAGATACACTCCCTTAAGTTCCTCTAGCTCTCCACTGCATATCCCAAGAGGAGGAAGAGGAAAAAACCCAGTAGTCTGACATTGCTGTTGGAAGGGTATTTAAAAGCAGCTTTTTAGCTGAACTGGGCAATAGAAAAAAGCTTACAGCTAAGATGTTTTTCTAGCAGGTGTTCCCACAGCAACTGTAAACTCTTAAGTGATTTAACACGTAAGAGTAACATAAATAAATGTAGTGATACAAAAGGACTCATTTTTCAGGAATTACCCATTAGATTGGAATTTTACAAATGTGTAGCTATAAGCATAATAGTAATGTTTTATTTGTGGAAGGTATGTCAGGCTAAGACTAAAAAGACTAAGACTAAAAATGTGATATGCAAAAACACTGATCAGTTCACAACCTGAATTTCATTCCAAAAGCTAAACATTGTTTGTCTATTGACAACAGAAAAGATAAACTGGTAAAATATCTGCTGTTTCTAGTCTCTGCTCAAGTGGACTACTCTCTTTAGGGCTTTCTATTGAGACTCTCTTCTGACTGTGGTTGTGGTTACAGTGGGTGATCTAGAAAGAATGGACCTTTTGAAAGATTGAGAGTATCAAAAATGAGATCTTACACGTGCAAAAGGAGAGAAAAAGGATCAATAAGCAACATACAGAGGTCAGGAAGACATGCTGAAATTTTAAAAGATGTTAAATTATTTTCAGTAAAAAGAGAAAGTATAGAAGTTTTAGCCATTGACTATCTGCACGGGAAAGAAGTGACATAAAATGGAAGATGAATATTAAAATAGGTAGAAGGGAAAAGAACAATAGCTAAACAAATTTGAAAGTAAATTAAAAGTTTGTTAAAAATGTGGAAGTAAGCATCTTTCCAGATAATTCTGGGTGTTTGTCAGACCACCAGGAACTGAAGGATCAAGACAGAAAATTGAGTGTGTTGTTTTGCACCCTGTTTTAAGCCTAATCCAATTCAGACACAGATCAGGTTTGCTTGGCATGGTCTTGCAGTTTGTTGAAAGGCAAAGGATGCTTTTGGCAGCCTCTAGCTTCAGGGTTGAGTCACTGTGTCCCTAATGAGTAATCTTGAACAGTATCAGTGTTTCTTTCAACTGTGTTACAGTCGCCTGCTCTGCCTACAGGCTATTGCTCTGGTCATCTCCACCCTCCTTCCCATGGTGCAGTTATAGGACTGTGGTGCTGGAAATCCACCCCCCCCAAAAAAAAAAACCCACTCACTGATGAGGAGGAAAGTGTAGCCTGCTTGGAAAGAACATGTACATAGAACAGTAACAGACTTTTCTTAACATTTGTATAAGTATGTTGACAAAATAGTCTTTATTTCAACAAAAAAAAACATGTGTCCAGGTCTATATGCAAAGAGTGACACAATTTTATTGCACTACAAGGAGTTAGGACCAGCCAGACTGATGATAAGTAAATCTACTCAATTACAGACAAAGCTGTATGGTAGTTTCAAAATATTGAACCATTCTGTACAGCCATGCACTATGATTCACCAATCACCCTCCTTTATACTTTAATCAAAGTAAATACAGCCATCTCTGCTTATTTAATCCCAACACTTAAAGATTTTTTCCCATTTATAACATCCTTACATCATAATTTATCACAATTACTTCTCACAAGTAACCCAGTCACCAGTTACTTCAGAGCATAAGTAACCTAAATAGTTTTCTGTTAACATAGTAAGAGTCATAATCCAGTTTAATAAAGACTTTTTGGGGAGTTACTTAGCTCAGAACACAGTTTTTACTTCACCTGTTTTTCCTTTGAGTAAATTTCTATCTCATTAACAGTGTGATTTAGAGTTTGTTCACATCAACACATGAAAAATGTCAGCTTCATTAAGGTCAGAGGGATGTAACAGACAAGAAATGGCTGTATTATTATTATGTAAAACCCAAACATTTGCCTGTATGGAGTGACTTTCTTGACAGATTATTCTCTCTACAGAGTTTGACAATACCATCATCTCTGTAGGCAGCACAGGCTGAAAAATTCTCTGAACAGTTACGTGGTAAGTAGATAACAGAGCTAAGCAGAGTTACGAGGTATTGTAACTCACGTTTCTTTGCTTCATCAATTAGGAACTGTTTCTCAATTTAATTTGCTATTCTTTCTAATACTGTCTAAAGTAATCATAAATTAGTGGATAAAATGGAACAATGAAAACCTGGTTATTTCTTATCTAGTAATTATGATTTTACTCCATGAACTAGTATATTAATCAGTTTTCTTTCCCCCAGCTACTTTTTCTTTCATAATTGTGCTTGTGCTGGAAAATGGTTGGGTTCTCAAATTACTTCAGAGTTTGCCTCCCTTGGGAAGACAGCTAGCTATTTATAGGCACTAAGTTTAGCACTACAGTTCTGAATGATTACCTCCATAAAGAGGTTGAGGTCATCATCAGAGACAAATATAGGGACAGAGAATAGAGTAAAACTCTTATGTGTCAAATGCAGATCCACCTTAATCTACCATGCAATTTTGAACTATTTTTTATCAGCTATCTATAATAAATTTATTATAAGTGATATTTGATATTAAAAATAATATTAACTATTATTGTAACATCATGACAATGATAGCTCAATAACCCAAATTGCTTAGAGCAAGTCCCAAAAGGTTTCAGTTCCACTTTATGTTGAGTCATGTCACGTCCTACAAAAATAGATAATCCTAATAAGGACGTGGCATGCATTTGAGTAGTAATTATAGCTATTGAAATAATTAATTCAAACACACTTTCTCAAATAAAATTTTATTTCAGTGGTGTTACTAGCTTCATTAATTTAGGTTGTTTATTGAGATACCACAGAAGCCCTTAATAAACATCCTGAAGTCCATACAAAGTTGGAAATTCAGTGTGACTTTCTGTCATGCTGTAGGCTCATGTTTCTAATGACTACTGTCCCCCAATAAATGTTTTTTTTAAAAGGGTAGTACTGAGTTTTATGCTTCTTTATAAATAAAGCATGAATATTTATTCAAACACTGTCTTACAGCTACAGTGCTCCATGCTGTGATGTTGTTGCAAGGTCAGAAGCTAAGAGTTGTTGAAGTTTTCATCCAGGACCTACGAGGGCAGTGAACAGTAATATAGCTAATCCAACACCCAGCTCTACTTATTGTCTGATTCCATGAACATGCAACTATAGTAACTCTTAGTGGACACTAGCACCATCCTGGTATCTTCTGGTGTTTTAGATAAGCTTTATAACAAATATGTAAGTATTGAAGTCACTATATAAGAAACAATTATAGTGTTTCAGACCTAATGTCCTGGTAGTGAAGGCAGGTATTGCTTTGTGCCAAGGCTTAAATCTGTGGTTCAAAATAAAGCAAGCCATTCACATCTACTGTCCTAAACTATTATGCAGTATGCTTCAAAAGAGTTACTGCAATTTCATTCCTAAAGCAGGTGCAGTTTAAACACAGCAGAACTTTGAGCCTTTAGATACTGACTTCACTACATATGCCTGAAGAGGGAAAACAACCTATTCATTTACTGCAGCATACTCTGTTCTCCAAAGACCATAGATCAAGGACTATTCATTGCAATCTCCATCATTTTAGGCATGTGTGAACAACAGAAGTTTTATGAAACAGTGCATATTTTTGTTGTAAGATGTATTATGGGCTGCCTTCAGACGTATCGTTAATCTATAGATAATTAACTCAACACACATGCACCTCCTATTGTAGCAATCATAATTAGCATCCTTTCTGGGGGTTACTTATTTACTGCTCCCTAAAGATACAGGAAATCCTCTCCCTTTGGAATAAAGGAAGCTTTAGGAGAATTAAATCTTCAGCTGTATTAATCAGAGTACTTTGAAGTTGATATGGAATTCCCCATGGAGCATATACCTATCTAGAATTTTAGTGGTTTTCATCACGTACCTTACTGAGCATCATGATGATTCTTTCAAAACTTTCCATGAAACAATTTTTGTTCTTTTTTTACTATGATTTGAAGGCTGAACTTCAATACAAAACAATTTTTTCCAATCATTAAAAAATACTTGCCAAACATTTCAGTTTGAAAATGTCAAAACAAAATTTTCTGACCTTATGAGAATGTCTTTTTCTTCCTCAAATAAAACTGTTGAATTTGTCAGGTTTCTGTAAAACACTTTGCTTGGATGCATTGGCATTTTTATAATATCTGGTAAAATGTTCTGTCAAAATATTCCCAGTCAGTCCTATAATAAGACAGTAGAGATTTCTACCAGTTGAATACAGGTCTTTTTTTTTTCAGGTACAGTTACACTTTCCTATAGTTCTCTCCTGTATTAAAAATTAAAGATAAGGAATGGAATCTCCTCCTTATATTTGTAAGTACTTAATTCAAGTTACTTTGCAAAAAAACTAGGGGGAAAATACAACAAAACCAAACAAATGGTATCAGAAATACATAAAGCTGTTCAGGGACAGCCTTTCTGGAGGAGGTTGGGGGAAGTTGTAGGTTTGTTTCATTCTTCTCAAAACAGTGCACATTATGAAATCATGTGCCATAAATAATATGAATGTGCTGTAAAATAAATGCTCACAGTGCTAATAAATATTACTGAGTACAGCAATGTACAGATTTAGTCAGGTTGATGTACATGAAAATTCTATGAAAAAGTACTGTTAATATGAACATTTTTTCTTTCCTCAATAAAAAACATCCTTTGGTCTATGGAAGTCCAACGTTTTGGTTGTATTTAAAAAATATGGTATGACATTTACATGGCAACAAACCCTTTAACGACTGTTCCACAAATACTACCCATGTCATGCCTTCCCTGGTTCTCTGCTGAAACCATTATGCTGCAGTCCCATCTGGTTCTGAAGTCAGAGGACTCCAGCAGAGACTGGCTTTTTTCCTCAGTAATCAGTAAAGATTTTATTTTTGCTTCATGGATTTTTAAACTGTGTGGTGCAATTGATGAACAGACCACAGAGTCATGCTACCGTGAGAGAGAAAATTGCCAAAAGATGACAGAAGACAGTAGGGAAATGAGTAAACATAACTGGGCAAAGGAATTAAAGCTTCTTTCCATAGAACACCTTTTTTTCCTTTCCTTTATTTTTTTTCTTTTTTTATTTTTACCTAAAAGTCTCAGTTTAATATTGGTTTTACTGGCCAATTTAGGCTTTGGGTTGTGTTGTATTTGTTGAGAGACTGAGGGGTAGAAAGGCTGGCATTTCTGAGGTGGTGCAGCATGACAAGGAGCAGCTGCACAACCTGTTATCCTTAGCTCTGCAGCATCTTGCCCCGGCCAAATTGTTGAAGTGGTAAGGCATGTCTGCACTGATCTTCAGTGTGTTATGAGCTATTAATGCAAGACACTCAGCACTGGTTTTGTAGCATGCATACTCTGAACAAATAAAAGTAATTAAAACCATCATTTGGAAGTATGTTTATGCAGACTTTTGCAATGAAAAATGAAGTTAGCAAGGGCACACAGTAAGAATCTGCTAAATGAACTTGTTTGAAAACTCACAAACAGGATTACTCATTTGTCTAAGCAATTGGAACGGGTTGTTTGGGGTTCCCAATTCAATTGGTAATATGCTATTTTGAATGTTTAGTTCTGGCAGTACTATTATGATATTCTATTCCTTGTTTTCTCTATATATCATTGTATATCACAGCCACTGATCATGATTTGCACAAAATGCTACTTTCCTGGCTAGTTTCCAGCTGACGCTTATAAGCCCCTTTAGTGGGACAGACTAATGAGACGTTGCTGAAGACCAGATGAAAATTTCCACAGCCTTGGCTAACACATATCTGGAAATGTCATTGCAATGCAGAGTGGCCAGATTGTAACTGATCTTTTTTTTTTCCTGCTTGGCAGAGTGATTTACATCTTCCTCTCATCTGTCCTAGTAAATTTATTGTCAGTTAAATACAAAAAGGTTAAAAGTAAAGATATGAAAAAAGTGGGGTCAGTGGGCACAGCAGTAGTAAAGGGAGGGAAGAAAAGCAAGCACAGGTTACATACAGATTATCTGTTCACGTTAAAACACAAACCTCATTTTTGCTAAGAAGATGCCTGCACTCTGAGTAAATACATGCATTCTTATTACAAGATAGAAGAATTTCACATGAGTAGTAGTGCATTATATGAATTTGAAAGTTACAGGAATTACAGAATGAAGTTTCAAGATCTGAAGTAAAATGAAGTTAGAAATGCTATCTCTACTAACAGCAGCTAGCCTCATGTCGATGGCAACAAGACAATTCACAGAATATCCTACTCAAGTTTTTAACTCCCTAAAGACAGCTAAATACAATTCTAACCACTGTTGGTTTGGGTGTTTTTATTTTCTTTCACCTCATATAACTATTTTTAAAATTCTGTGCTTTCAATATAGTATTGTTCCAAACCTGAAGGAAGTTTTCAAAATGACTAAATTATTTTTTTCTTTAAGCACAATTGTAATATGCATTTAATTTCATAAACTTAGATGACATGGGAACAAAAGAATAGCTTAAAATTACTTCAAGCATTTCTGTCACTGAGATGTATGTTGAATATAACATATAATTTTCAAATTTAATCTCTTGAACTCATATGTTTTGTAATACTGAGTTTACTCATTGAAAATTAGATACTGTCTGGCAGAAAAAAATCTCCACCAAGAACTTTATGGAACCAGAAATTTTCCTCACTTCTTAGTGAAACTTGTTTTTAGAATTAAGTCATTTAAAAATTTGAGGAATATTTTTGAGGTATAAAACGAGTAAAGTGACAAGTATATTCAACTATGAAGCCTCAAGAACATGAAGATGGGGGTATCAGTTCTATCTATACACTCTTTTGCCTAGAAATCCACACTTGGCTGTGAGGTTGAAGAGATGAACTAGTGATGGCTGAAGTCAGTAAAAGGCTGTTTTTACTAGTTTAATCTATAGCAGCTTATTCATTTAATACCTGTTACCTATACCTTCAGATATCATCTCTTTTTCCCCTTTTACAGAGGTTTGGCTTCAGGTACAACAAAGCAGCTACTCAAGGTTTTTTTCTTTCCCTTTTAAAATGAAGAGGTTTGGTTTGGGTTTTTTTTGTTTGTTTGGGTTTTTTTCCCAAAACAAATTCTCTTAATTAAAAAATTCTACAGCATGAATCGTGTGTTCTTATGTAGCCAATCCTTCACTGGCATCCGCAGACTGATTTTTAATAATTTAATACTTCTATGGAATCCAGCGTGGACCAACATCCAAGTTCCTTTTTATTGATACCTTATTTGACAGCTGCTAACTGAGAGTGCCAGTATGTATCACACTGATATGGTATTAGATAAAAAATGCTTATCTGGAAACAGAAAAAATCTTGAGAAGTTAGTATTTGTTCTGAGTGTGTTTTAGCAAGTAAGCTTCTTTCTTTCATGTGACGTGTGCATTTAAAATTTTCTTTTATGACAGCTTCAACTGAAACACCTAATAAACTAAATTACAGCTGCAGATAGTTATTGTCTCAACTTCCCTCTTTATTATCATGTAATCTGCTAGATTTTTCTTCTCACATAGTGCAGATCTCCTCAGTATGGTATTATACTTTCCATATTATGCAGACATTTTATTTCCAAGAACTAGACTTATTTGTCATGATAGGAAAGAGCATTATAGCATAATGTATACTGTCTTTTCCCCTAATTTAATAAAAATTTTAAACAGTTAAACTATGCAATGCACTAGTGTTCACTAATGACACTGCATATTTTAATGGTGTATTTATTATGCAGCCTGCAGAAAAGATGTTCTGAGGATAATTTTTAGCGTCCAATTGCAAATGCTTCAGCTAAATCATAGTAAGACCTTGTCTTGTACACAGATGTAGTGTCTGGGGAATTTCCAGATGATCTGATTTGGAAAATTGATGGTACCTCTTTTTCTACATTGAAATGTCTTCCAGAAACATGGATAAATAGATGCTTGGGCTTTCTGTTAGTCGAATGTGACATTATTGGGAACCAGTCCTCCTTCCCCTGTCATCTGCTTTAGCTCTTCAAAACAGTGGACAGAAACAACCCCTCCACCTTCATCTGTGAAATATTGAAGCAAATGACTTGACAACCATCTTTGATACCCTTGGGATCATCTCCTTTTGATATTTTGGTAAGGTACATCACTCGGTGTACTTTAAGAAGAGCAGGCTGGATCTGGGACGGTCCTTGCACTGTTGCTATCTCTCCCAGTTAATGTTGCTCTGCTATACTCATCCTCTACATTTCGCATAGCCTTGGTTAGAGCTGCACAAAGGAATCACAGAATGTTAGGAGTTGGAAGGGACCTTGAAAGATCATATAGTGCAACCCCACTGCCACAGCAGAATTCCCTAGACAAAGTCACACAGAATATCTCCAGAGAAAGAGACTCCACCACCTCTCTGGGCAGTCTGTGCCAGTGCTCTGGCACCTGAACTGGGAAAAAATTTTTCTTGTATTCTCATGGAATCTCCTATGCTTCAACTTACAGCCACTGCCCTTTGTCCTGTCACTGGGCTTCACTGAGAAGAGCCTGACCCCATCCCCCTGACACCCACCCTTCACATATTTGTAAGCATAAATGAGGTCACCCCTTAGTCTGCTCTTCTCCAAGATAAAGAGACCCAACTCCCTCAGCCTTTCCTCATAAGGAATGCAGGATTAGCCCTGAAAAACAATTTAATCTCCATGCTGATTTAATCTTAGGACTCTCTGGGGAAACTTTCCAAAGGTGCCCACTAGAGCAGTTAAATTATTCATTGTGAATAATATTTATTCCAAATACTTTTTCCTGGTCAAACATGACTCCTGAGCCAGGTCCTGTTGTTCATGATTATCTGCCAAGTAGCCTAAGAGATAAAATCTCCAGCCCTGGTTTAGGGACAAGTAGTCCGCTCTAGCATTTGCCTGCTTCTGCAAAATCTCATCACATGTGATTTCACCCAAGCCATCAGTCAGGATGATTAATCAGACAGAAAGCCAGAGTAGAAAAAAACATTTAAAAATAGACACATAGGAAATGGTGAAAGCATGTAACACACAAACGTCAACATTTTAGACCATAATTATTCTAATTGGAAATGGTTTTCTTTAGGTTTCAAGCTCTCCAGATTCTAGTAAATGATATGCCACAAGTAACAACAACTGAACATACTGTTTCTGTTCATGCAAATTGTCACAATGCATCTGCATTTTTATTCATCTATCTGGAGAGTACACTATGATAGTGACATTTGCTACAAAGAATTTTGCCTTTAAGGGGAGCCTGATCCTTTTCCACTGACTATGTTGGTTGCAACTTTCAGAGTGATAATGACCTTCAGTCAGTTCCAATCTGGCTAATAAAACTCAACCCAATGATTTAGATGTGAAAGACTATCATGTCATTATTACAGAATTCCTGAGCTCCTGCTCCCTCCTGAGACTGCTCAGAATAGGTGTATTTTTGGTACCACAAAATGATAAATTGCAGAATATTTCTAGAGTTTAAATATTTCTGAAAGAGCAATTCTTCATTCCCTGCTGTTTACAAGGGAAATACTGTCTACAAATAATACATTACATTAGCTGTCCTCTTTATCATAAAGCCATGTTGAATACTTGTAACATTTATAAAAAGACACCAACTGATTGCAAGATGAGCGTTACCCTTGAGCAAATTATGAACACATTTATTTCAGTCTTATGCATTTGAAACTAATTTTCTGGTAATATCAAAAGTGTTCATAGAATTAATTTCCTGTCAGTTCAGCAGTATTCAAGTGAATATTTTATGATTTTGCATTAGCTGTATTTGTCTGGAGTTGTGACATGATCGAGTCATTCTCTGAGGGAAACACATTAATAATTAAACTCTGTCCAATGTGGAGTGCTGAAGATGACAGCATAATTGTACATTTCAGAGACCATTTCACAAGGTAGAGAATGAGAATTGCCCTGCCACCATTTAAATGTCAATTTAGAATTTCTTTCTAAAATTAAAATAGTGTTGCAGAAAACAAAGAGAAAAAAAGAGGAGATAGAAAGACTGATCAAACTTGGAACCTTGTCCCCTTTTAGCTTTCCCTTTCTTTTAAATGGGTGCTAAATGTAAATGACATTCCAAGAAGAAAAGAAGGAAGAGGGCAGATAAATGATAATCTCTAAGGGTTTTTTTCGCTCTTTCTTTTGGCAATATAATATCATCACCGGTTGTAGTACTAGAGCTGTTTAGATGATAAATGCAACATGCATAGATTAGCTCCGGAGAAAATACTGCCACCTGACACTAAAAGCTTTGATTGGTTTCAGCCTTTACATTTGACTCTTTTTTTGCCCTGATAAGTTCAGTAGTATTTTAAGATTTTAATCTACTTTCTAGTCAAATACCCACAGATAGATCATTATATTATTTATTATTTATGTTTCTTTTTCAACTTCTGAAAGTAAAACATTATTGGGCTTTAGCTTTATGTCTCAGGCATATATTTTGCAACAATTTAAGCTTCCCCAGTGAAAAGCGCCTTTGCTATCCTGGAGAGACAGCTGAACCACAGCTGCATACTGTATATGCAGACCACTAAAAGAATACATATCCTTAAAAAATGGGTAAGAGACATATCAATGTCTCCATCTCTTATTTTCGCCCACCATCTGTGACTGAGGTCATGCCAAAGAAACCCCTTTTGACTAGAACCCAGGTGATGCTCCCCTCATTTACAGCATCTTTTACCACTTTCTCCCTACAACTTTAGACAAAAGCTTAAATGAGTAAAAGTAGCTGGATGGACTCAAGCAAATAGGAATAACTGCAAGAAGCCTCTTTACAGTCCTTTTGCTTCATATCCCTGTCATGCTGTGTCTATCTTCCATTTTTCCTACTCCTACCTCACTCTAGCAGAGCCCATTCACTTTTCTTGCATTTTCTTTTCAGTTGATCCCCTCCTGATAAATCCTTAGTTTCTTTTCTTATAAAATAATGTAGCAGGTTGAATCTGCTTCCTACCATTTCCAAGTTTCACTTGTTTGTGCTAAATTTCTTCCCTTACTCAAATTTTCCATCTCATCCATTTAGACTATAAGCAGCTTAGGAAAAGCATTTGCTTTTCTGCCCATCCACTGCGGCTGTTGCTTCTTGGCCACTACCATATGAAACATGATTGATGATAATAATTCATTTCATTTCGTTTCATTTCACTCAGCCCACTTACATCTCTGTGGTGCAATTCAAGAAATATTTAGGGCAAACAGGAGCTTTTAGTAAACACAATCCCTGTGTTTTAAGAGGCATGTTTCATATTTTTTGGCATACATACGTAAAAAAAGGAGTATTTGATTTCAATGATGTGCCGATTTCAGCATTTGGTAATATTTTATGAGCCAGTTAGATGGAAAGCAAGCAAGCAGAAGAAAAATTGTTGATGCTAAAAGAGATTGTTAGCTGTATTTACTGTATATGCTCATTGTTGGGATCTCACTAGAAAAGACAGTTCTCACGTACTACTTAATTTTATGTTTACTAAGGATCAATTTCACAGCAAACTTAGGATTTTTAATGTTATTTTAACTTGTCGAAGGAACAGTATGAAAGAGCATTTGAATATGAAATACACTTTGAAAAGCTAGTAATTTTTTGCATCTCAGTTTTTGCCTGTCTGATTGTATAAGCTGGCAGTTAAATAGCCTGTAACATGTGGTTCACTTTCCTGACATTCGTTTATATTACTTGCTTGTTTCAGTACAACTGTTTACACTATGTAAACTTGTGCAGCCATCAAACCACTTTTAAATTCTAAGAATCCAGCTAAAGCAATAGACTGCTTCAGTTTAGAACTGTTCTTCCTTGACCTAGCATTATCTGCCCGTGTATGTTTGGGGTTTTTTTATAAGCTCCCTTAAAGTATTGAAAGGGCACAGTAATATCTCCCCAGAGCCTTTTCTTCAACTACCTCAGCCTGTCCTCATAGAATAGGTGTTCCAGACTTCTGATCAACTTCATGGCCCTCCTCTGGACCTGTTCCAACAGATCCACATCTTTCTTGTGCTGAGCCCCTGACCCAGGCACAGTACTCCAGGTGGAGTCTTACAAGGGAAGAGAGGGAGAATCACCTCCTTTGAAGATGCTGACCACACCTCTTCTGATGCAGCCCAGGACACAGCTGGTTTTCTGGGCTGAAAATGCATATTGCTGGCTCATGTCCAGTTTTTTGTCCTCCAGAACCTTCAAGACCTTTTCTTCAGGGCTGTTCTCAGTAAGTTCTCCCAGTCTGTACTCATGTCTGGAATTGCCTCAATACAGGTGCAGGACCTTGCACTTGGACTTCTTGAACCTTACCCAGTTCAGGTAGGCCTACTTCTCATGCTTGTCCAGTTCCTCCTGGGTGACAACCCTCCCCTTGTAAAGACTTAAGGACTGCTGCTCAGCCTATGTCAGTGCATAATACCATGCATCAATCTCCCACTCAGATTGCCACATACTATGCTGCCTACTGAGCAACCTGCTCGGGTTAGAGCTCACTGGTTATTAGAGCTTGAGAACACTCAGTTGCTTCTGTTTGGGTCTTTTTTTGCAAATATTTAACTGCATATAACATTTTAGAATAGACAGTCTTTTTTGGCTGTCATTCTTTGGAAAGTGTGTTAGTAGGATCACACAAGGTAATTCATGATTCACTCTGTTAGGAGGCTGATATATTTCTCTATTTTAAATTCCAAGAGCAGTTAATATTAAGGAAGCTGATAGGATTTATCAGATATGTTCCTTTTTCTTGGACAGAATTTTGAACTACTACTACTACTTCAGAGCATTTTTTTGAGGTAATTTTATATTTGGTTCCAATGCCCTTATCTAGAGGAGAGTAGTGACATGACCCTATAGGGATGCAACATGTAACACTTAAAATTCTACACCTTTGGAACAAACTAGTATTCAGCTTGGGAAACACTTGTTCATTAGATCCTTTTGGTTAAGTTATGGTCCAGTGAGCACACAGAAAATTGAAAACATATGAATCTAGTTTAATAAATACTTATAGATAAGTATTCATCAGGAATTAAAATGTTAATGCAATTTGCTTTAGCAAATTCAAATGTTGCACATCCAGGGATTATTGCACTACAAACCTTTTCTCTACAGTAGAAAGGACACAGTGGCTTGATTTTTACTCACCAGTTAAGTTCAGTATTTTCTTATTTTAACCACAGTAAGGTCCATGGTAAACCCCAGATAACTTTGTGCGACTCCACAGTACATACATAGTAGCAAATATTTGTAGGGTTTGTGTTTCTGTGAATTTTCAAATTGGAAATAAAACTTCTAGGCAATAATGCAGTCCTTTGGGAGGAATGAGAATTGGCCGTGTTCTAAGTCAAAGTCAGCTCCAAATATAAAAAACATCCCCTGCTTAAAATAAGAACAAAGAAACACTATGTCAGAAAAAGGCAAACTCAAATGAACCCAAGGCTCCTTTGTAGCACTGGCAGTGTAGTGCAAAGATAGCTGAGCCAGTAGCAGCAGCATGACTCTCAGCATGGGTTTCTTTTTTCCAGTCAGGTTCTTCCCTGGTAACTGCTGTTTTATTTCATCTGTGTTTCAAGGACTGTTGCAGTCTAGGGCTCAATCCTTCTCTTAATGCACACAGAAGAGCCTATTTATTTGTTCCTTATACTTTACCATTAGTAAAACAAGTGTTTTATTATTAGAAGTAAATCTTAAGAGACTTTTTGTTCCTTATTATTCCAACATTTTTTGGGACTGAAACCTCAGTTAAGATGTCATTTTCCCCATCTACTGTCATTGCTGTAGATTTTTCAACTCTATTAACATTTTCCTTCCTTTTGCCTTACTATACTCCAGAATTTAGTACGAGTCTTATTCTTGCCTTGGATTCCACGTACACTGTTGATACAGCTTCACTCATAAAATCTGTCCTTGCAATGCATAGCTAGAATTTCATTATTGTTAAGGGGGGCACTTAATTTTGCTATTATTAGTAATATCTAACAGAGTGAAGATCTCTTCATAGCTGAAGGAGACAGCAGTGAATCAAGGCTCTTAGAGTCCTACTTTTCTCCACTCATTGCATAAGTAACTTGAAGTTTAGTGTCAACAAATTAATGTTCCATTCCCTAAAATTAGCGTTTTATTATACAAAACGATTATTATGCAAGCACCAGTTTATAATTAGGTTTTCTGCATGGAAAATTTATGACCTTTTGGTTAAAAAAGGATAAAAATATCTATTCTAATTTAAAACAATAACTGTCATCCCTTGAAAAAGCTCAGTAACTTACCTCCCCAAAACAGATTTTGCTTCCTGTAAGCACATGAGGTGGCCTTTCAAAAAAACAAACAAACAAACAGAAAAGCCCCAACCAAACAAAAAAAAACACAAAAACCCCTCAACCACTGCCTATCCAAACCACTGGCTAGAAGAACAAATGAATCCTGTAGGAATTAATTCTAATTCTTATGTTTCTGCTAATGCTGATGATTATGATGAATATCTGGCTTTTGCTGTTGCTTTCTCTGCTGATTCTTCAGTTCTTGACAGACATATTGTTGCTACAATTGTTGCTGCTGGGCCAACTGCATAACGTGAGGAGAATCAACAGAGACACAAACAAACTATTTAGCAGCCAAGTATACTGTGATTTTACAAACAGGAAGAAAAATTGCTAATGATAACCAAATACGCCAGCAGGTAAACTATAGCAGGTCACTGTGAGAAAAATCCCAAACCAGACCTAGAAGTGGCTCTGCATCATACTGCTTTAAAGAAACTTGGGGCCCTAGGTTTTAGGCTTTTAAAGGTTACTGAATAGCTGTGGATTTAAAAACAAACAAACAAACAAACAAAAACACACAAACCCCCCAACAAAAACAACAGCAAACCAACAAAAGATTGAGGTGGGATCTTTGCTTTATTGATGTCACTGACTCAGAACTAATTGAGATTGGTAGCACAAACAGTCACTGTCAGAGCCAACTGTGTCCTGACTATTGCTGTTATCTTCCAGTAACTGATTGTCTGATGTATTTAGGTTACAAGCACTTTGTAAATAGTCCAGCTTTTTTACAATGTGTTTTAAAACACTTAACATTGTATTTGTCTGTTTAATGAACAGGGCCACCCTAAAACACTCTAAGAACAAAGTAAATGTAAAATAGATGAACATATTTTAAAAAGGACAACAAACATAAGTAAACATTTTTGATCTATGTCAAGTAGCTAAAAATCTTCCCAGCTACAAATGCTCTTTCTAATCAGCTTAAGAATCTAAAAATATTTCAACTGTTTAAACTAGGGCATAGACTTTCTCATTTATAGGCAGCCTAAAATAATAACGATCTAATGACTAGCAAGATACTATATGATGTTATCTTCTATTCATTTTTTAACAGAGTTGTCTTGCAGCAGAAAAAGCCCCTGTCATTAGTGCAGTTGATATTTGTCCTAATTTAGGGAACTAATATAGAAATAATGAAAAAATGACCCACAATTAGAAGATTGCAGAGTTTCTGTAAGTGTGTGCAACTAGGTATTTGATTTTACAGGCAAGGCTTCTAGAAAGCCTCATATATCTGAGATGAGATCTGCTACTAAATCTTCACAGAAGTCTATAGAGACTGAAACAGCTTTGGACAAAAGGAATCTTCAGGAGATCTAATTTTCTTATGCCTTTGTGCAAGAGGTTGGTGTCTCTCCACATTCCAATTTACAAAGATAGAAAAAAATACCTCAGAAGTTTTGGTGAGGAAAGTGATGAGCAACTATGAAAACTATGAGAAAAACATTTGTGGAAGGATATAGAATTTTAGATAAATTAAAATTCTGCTTACATGGCAGGACAGAGGGATGCTGTTTAGTTGTGGAAGGAGGGTTCGAAAATAAAAACTGCAAGATTCAAAAATGCAGGCTAAGATTCACAGAAAGATTTTACGTCCATGAGGTCTCAAAGAACACCTCTGAGTGATAAGAAAACAGCTGATTTGTTTTCTTTTTTGAGACTTACATCCAGCTACATGGTTAAGACAAATGATTTTCTCAGAAACTCTACGCAAAGGCCAATTGAACATGAAAGTTTAAGTGGTAAGGAAGAAGGCTCATACTATCAGAGGTGAGCAAAGACGAAGTTTGGAGATGCACTGGTGTGACAACAGGATTTTTTTTGTCAGATCTTTAAGAAAGCAAGCAGATTCAGCCTGTTGCAGTATACTGGTAAGCATCTAATGTGAAAGCTTAACAGAGCTCAAAGAATTAACAGTCAAAATTGCTGACATTCTTAAACTCTCCAAGGAGTCCTGATAACTTTACTATTTAAACACAGAAAGATTTAGTTGGTATAAATCATTAATTCGTTTAAAACAAGGAGAAAACCAACTTATTTTATAAAAAAATTAAGAAAAATTAAAAACTGTCTGTGCTTTTTCAGTATAGTTTTAGACATAATTTATCCTGAAATGGCTCCACATTACCCTTGTTTATATGCTATGGCATGGCACTGGTAGACTGCCTTGAAAAGAAATTGTCTCTGAGGGAACTGAATTTTCTAACACCAACTGAATTCCATGCCAGTATTCCCATCCTGTTCAGTGGTTTCAGCACAGAGCTAAACAGAGAAATTAATCCTGAGACCAAACCTGCCATTTGCAGCCAGGATGTGACATGACTAAAAACCTTATTTGTAGAGTATTATTTACTTCAGTGGATTTTATTTTATTATGTCTTTAAATTCTACATTTGGTACAGGAGAAGCACTTGAGAGATGTAAGCTTCCTCTATTAAAATGACTTGTTTGTACAGGCAGAATGAAATTTAACAACACCAAATGTATGAAAGGATACTAAGGTGTGACAAACAGGCTGCCTGGTCCACTACCCTGACCTACCATCCTCTGACTTTCTGTAAAGAAACTATTTGCACTGGAGGCCTCCTGTGGGCTAGCATGTAAATCTTAAAAATATCTTTGAAGCCCATCTGCTTCAGTGCTTCATTTTTAATGAAAATAGAAGGTGCCAACCATAAGTAGTTTTGATAAGCCAAGTGTCTCCCATAATACCAGCCTGTTAAGTCTCAGAGGAGTCAATTTAAACAGCCACATATTTCTCAGACTTGTTTGTAAGTTTATGATTAAATGTCCTTAAAGATGAAGTAAAAAACCTCCAAACCCTACAGACAAGAAAGACATAATAATAATAAGCCATTTTGTCAATTAAGCTCTCAATGTAAGATTGTTAGCTTTGATATATTATGATGAATTTAATGTATTTGGATTCCCATACAAGTTTTGCATAAGATTTGTATTCAGAGGTAAATATCATTCCAAAGAAAATTTGTCATTTCTCTTCTGCTGGCACTTGGCTCTTTCCCTAAAGGGCTTTAAACTAGATTTGAAGGGGGAAGGGGCTAAGAATCTCATGCTTGCCTGTGACAAACAGTGGGGCAGCACACCAGGGGCATACAGATGGAGTACTACTAAGAGCTCTCAACTTGTTGCCCTGAGGCAAGCCAGGGACAATGCACCAAGACATCCCAAGGAAATCCCGAGGGAGGGTTCACCCAAGAAAGTGACACCAGCCCAACTGAAGTGCCTCTATGTGAATGCATGCAGTTTGGTCAATAAACAGGATGAATTAAGGGCCATTGTTTTTTTGGAAAGTCATGACAATAGTGGCTGTTACTGAAACTTGGTGGGATGATTCCCATGATTGGAATGTAGGAATAGATTGGTACAAGCTCTTTAGGAAGGATAGGCAGGGGAGGAGAGGAGGAGGTGTTGCCCTCTACATCAGACACCAGCTGGAGTCAATGGAACTCCACCTGGGGAAGGATGATGAACCAGTTAAGAGCATATGGGTTAAGATTAAAGGGAAGACAGGGGAAGTTGATGTTACAGTAGGGACCTGCTATAGGCCACCTGACCAGCAGGGCCAAGTAGTTGAGGCCTCCTATAGGCAGATGGAAGTGTCTTCACATTCTCAGGCTCTGATCCTCAAGGGGGACTTCAAGCACCCTGACATCTGCTGAAGGGACAACACAGCAAGGCACCAGCAATCCAGGTAAGTAAATCCAGGTATTATTGGCACATTAGCAGAGTCACAGAACTTACAGTTCAATGGAAAGAGAGAGGTACTAAAGAATTCTGAAACTTGGATTATTTCTTCAATATTGCCACAGGATAAGTACATATTTACTAGATTACCCAGAGTATGATTACTCTATAACCATTTCTATTCCTTCTATAATTCTGGGAAAAAAACTCCCTACAAATGATTAGGAAATTAACTTTCCTTGCGAGTAGGTCTGCATTATGCATGGTCAAAGTCATATCAGACACACATGGAAAAAAATTTTCAAGGGTTATAATTACATTCACATGTTGGGTAATTGGGCCCTCAGGGGCTTAGTTCCTAATTATAAGAGGGTATGCAGAAAAATACCACTAAAAAAATGTATGTATAGAATGAGTATGATATTAAATGAGCTATGCTGGCTGTATAAAAACTATAAAACTTGATAGGAAAGGAATGAAGTTACTTGCCAAGTGTCTCTAAACCATCTAAATGTTTTTTGATGCCATTATCAGAAAGAGATGGGAGGAGGTTGTGTTGTTTTAGGAGAAGCCTGCAAACATCTATTGTAGCCTCAAGTGGAATTTCCTCATAATTGTAAGAAAATCAAGTAATGAGTAAAAGAAGCTTTTTACAACTTTGAGATCCAAAGAAGCTGAAAGTAACCTAAAGGAAAAGAGGAAGAGAAGAATTGAATACTCACCTGTAGTGTCACTGAGACCTATTAATCAGAAAATAAATGCTCTAAAAACTTTAGATAATCATTAATTAAAATTACATAAGCTTTAATGACATTGTTTATTAGTTTAGCTCAAGGCAGAGTTTTATTTCTCGTGATTAAAAACTATAGATTATTACCTTGATTATACACTGAGTAAAATATACAGGCTTTACTTTTTGCTCCATGTCTCTGAGAAGGAAATGCTTATGAGAATAAATTGTAGAACTTTTACAAGGTTGTAATTTATTTAATTTCACATCAAATGATATCCTTTTGATATATCTATAAAAGTCACTGTTTATAGTAGATGTGTATGTAATATTATGTTACACCTTGTAAGAGAGAAACTGGCAGGAACCCTGAAGCTGAATAAGAACATGATTGTCGTTATGTCTTACACCTGTCATTTTACTTTTTCACTCTATAGAGTGCCATATAAGTATCCTGACTTAAGTTCCTTCTGGTTGTTAGACCACATCCTTGTAACATTTTGAATTTAGTACTTAATCAAATTGCTTTGCTTTCAGTATTTTTATCTTGATTTATATGAATGGTACCTTTGTAAGTATACCAAAAGGAATACAATATTTTACAGCATCCTGAATGCAAATCTTGTTTTCTTATTAATACTGTGGCCAATGTAACCGTACCATTAAAAAAAGATTAAGTGCAGAAAAATTGAAATGGCAATTTTATCATTCTAAGATCTTGAACAACCAACCTGATGCTCCACAAGCTGCGGTATCATGAAAGTGCTGTGAATGAACCAGACTTCACAGGCCAAGCCTGGTCTTTGTAAAGTTTAACATTTGTCTATAAGTGCCAGAGTTGTAATCATATAATATTCTAGCTTAGAACAGTTATGAGACTACTTTGCAAAAAAAAAAGTCGGATCTCACTGTCACTGTGTATTACAGTCAGATCTGAAATGTGCATTTAAGTGTCTTGATTCACTACTTATTATACCTCTGATCTCATCACATAGTGCGGATCAAATTTTTGGATGGCTGCAGGCATATGTGTGCTCAAGATACAGAGGGAATAAATTGTATAATTGCTGTAGGGATTACATGATCCAGCTGGTTGAGCTAGCCATCGCAGTGGGAGGGTAGGTGGGGAGGAAATGTGAAAAATTATTAATACCTTAGAAAGAAAAATACTTCGTCACATTCCTCCCATCATATGCTGGCAAGTTTCCATATGGAGACAGGAATATTGACAAGGTGTCGCTGGTGACACAGAAGTCTACACAAAAGCATTCTCTAATACATCTGTAAGATTGATGCTGTCAGCCTGGGATTCTGGGACAAGAAACAGTGTTTCTAAGGCAGTTAGTAGTATACTAAGACAGACTATTTTGCAGGGGTAGTTGTCTTGACATTGTTAATAGTTTTGCTTTCTTTAGACTTCTGATCAAACGTGCCTGAGATTTCTGGAAGAACCAAAATATCAGTCATTATTTTAGACCATTTTTACATTTGTGGAACCAACACTGTATCATCATCCAGTGTTTTTGACTTAAACATTTTAATCAAATTCTTAATTGAGAGAGACATTGTACAGTCACAAGGTTGTAGCTAATAATTAAAAGGACAAGATTGCCACCTGATCATAAGCTAGAGGAAATCAGCAATGGTGCCAATTTCCCTTCTGAGAATGTGGTGAGATAAAGGTTATCATGATGCATAAAGGAGTAGTGAGGGATATTGTTGAAGTTAAGACTCTTTTCCTCTCAAGGGGCAAATAAGTGTTTAAGTAGAATTCTTCATGTATATTCCAGTAGGATTGGAATATAATCCAACAGGATTCTTCATATATATTTTGTGGCATATATTCTTGATATGTATTCCAAACACAAATGTGAATGTTCCTTCTGAAAAAAATCAGTGTGAGAACACCAAACTAAAGTAGATAACTATGACATGATGTAGGAAATAACAACGGAAAGATCACAAGCTAACTAGGTTTAGTCAGCAAGTGTGGTAGAACTCCAAGTGATTATTAGGGAATGTCCAAGACAGAAAGTCTGACTTTTGTCATCCACAAACTCCCACAAATACAGCTAGCAAGACCTGAAAAAAGATATTCATGTCCCTTCAACAATGTCAATAATGTGCATACTGAAGTTTGCTGAATTTTGATATTATGTATGTAGTGCCCTGTTGAATAAAGATATACACTAAACTTTCCAATTTCTTTGAGCAATAAAGCAAGGCAATTAAGAGTTGAGTGTGCTGCACAGCTTGGTCAGTTATGATTTCCCTATTTGCTCCAGCTTGCTGGGATTTTTTTGTTCACTACTTTCTAAAGACCCTGTTTCAGCTTCACTAATTGAAAAACAAGGTATATATCTCTCAAGGTATATATCGATGCTCCTCAGGGACAGGAGCCTTGTGAATATATTACAAAATTTGTTCCACTACACAGAGTTTTCTATCCATCTTAGGCCTTGAAGGAAGTGCAGGTTCACAATCTTAAATTAATACTTATCTATCCTTTAGTGTGAAATAATATATTTTTTCCCTTAAAAGACTTTTTCCTCTACATATGCTGATGCAACCTAAATGCGGTCTGAGTGTCTTGGCTATTATATACCTGAATATGCAGTTCTGTGAAACAAAACCAGATCAGCAAATGCTCAGTAAATAGCAGGCCTGAAATATCACAAACCTGCATTATATTTATAAGCAATTTTAACTCCATTTGTTTAACTTTTTCAGAATATCTTGGTACAATAAAATATATTGAATAGTTAAGCTGTATAAGGCTTTAGAATACAAAACTTTGCCTTTTGTCTCTCTTGCCCTTCTGTTTCTGGACTGTGACAGGGATAACTCCATTCTTCAATTCTCATGGTCCAACTGACTCAGACTAGCTCTTTCAGTTCAAATTTAAATCTCCAGTAAATTTTTAAAATATTTTCATGATGTCAGGTTATCTTTCCAATTTTTTGTCCTGCCTGCAGAGGCAAGTTACTGTTCTGATGTGGTCTATAGTGTGACATTATAAAGTCTTGATAATTCAGCCAAGACTTATGTTCAGGGGAGGGAGATTTACAACATTATTTACTACATTTACCACAAAAATATCCCATGCTAGGTATCAGTTGGTTGCCCAGCTCTGTGAAAACATAAGAACAGGGTACAATAATTAGGAGAAACACTGAGGCTTCAGAAAGACAGATTAGTTTTTGGTTAAACTTTTTTCTGGAAGAACAGTCAAAAAAACACTTCTAAAATCTTAGTTTTCATAACAGTGATTATTTAAGAAAAGAGGCACAAAAAATATTTGAAGGAATTTCTAACAAATCCTACAGGATCTATTTTTTTTCACAGACAATTTTATTTAATCTGGTTCTAAACTACTATCCATGGCCAAAAATGTAAAGCTAGACCTTAAAAACAAAAAAGTGCTCATTCGTACCTAAAAAAGATCAGAAGAAGGACCTAGAGACCTGAGACTTTCTAAAGTAGCTCCTTTTCTTACAGGGGAATGTTAAAGTCTTCTATGATCAGCTAGAGAGGAGATCTTTCACCTCACAAGCCTCGTAAGGAAAATGGAGGAATTAGTGATTTATAGCTCATCATACAGAAGAACAGAGAGTATGAACACTACAGTATAAGTTTTCATTTTCAGCAGAAAGCAGACTAAAGACTATGTTTAGAATAATAAACTCTAGAATTTCCTAAAATTGTCATATAACTCTAAGTGTTTTCTTAAATAATATAAAGCAAAGGAACCAAAATTCTCAAAGTAACCAGAGCAGCTGACCAAATCCCAATCACCCTCTGTCCCCAAAGTATCTTATAGGAGATTTGGTTTGGTTTGGCTTAGGTTTTCGTTTTGGTTTTTTTTGGTGTTTTTTTTTTTTTTGTGTTGTTTGTTTGGGGTTTTTTTCCTTATCTTCAAACCACAAAACTTAAAAGTTACATGAGTTCTTTTGATACTCCACCCACAATTACTCTCAAAAAAGTGCTTTACAAAAGTGGGCTCAGCAAGGCACAGTTGCTTTGGTTTAAAAAGTGTTAGAGATAATTCAATGCTTTGCTCTTTGTCTTCATGCTCCTTTTAAATAGAAAGGAATATTTTAGTGTCTTCCTCATTTATGGGAAATTTTTCTAAAGACAGTAGAACATAATATATAACCAACAATAGTAGCTACATACCAGTAGAATATTATGCAGTTTGTATTAATACACAGTATTCAGCAACTACCACCTATACTTCAAGACTTTTAATCATGATTTCTTCTAGGTAAAAATTGAAGTAGAAGATTATGTTTATAAAAGTGTAATTCAGGATCTGTTAGGGTTTTTTTCTGTGTAGAAAACTGTTTTCTACAATGCACATTTTATTTAGGGCTAGTCTTCTCTGTGTTTCGCCAAGTGATAGGATATAGTTTTGTGTCTGTATAAAATATATTTCTAATTTAAAACTCATTTTAAGGTTGTAATATTTTTAAAAGGTGCATAAATCATTTGTAACTGGTGAGATGTTTCTGTTACCTTCAAAAGAAAATATCTTTACTTTTTCTTGCAATATAATCAATAATTTTCTTTTATTAATACAAAAATATTTACCTTTAATTTATTCTCAATTATTCCAATTATAGTATTTTTTTCACTTCCCAAAAGTAAGTTATTCTCCAATTTTGGTCTTCTACAGTTAATGGTGATGCTATTCTCTGACCTTTCAAGTGGTCTACTCCATTTAGGTTACAGCGCTCTTAACATGGCTACTTTTGCTAATATTTGCTACTGAGAAGAATATTAACATCTTCACAGTACCTATTTGTCAAACCATCATCATCTGTTAATTCAAGTCCTTCTGAAAAACTTGCTCAGTAGCATAAAGAAGTGGGTAAATATCAATTAAGAGTGGATTATAACGGATGTATCAAACCCTTCTTAAGTGACTGTATAATCCTTTCCTGTGTAAGCCTTGACCCTACTTGAACTAATGATGTGGTAATGAACTAGAAATGCTGGCTTTCAAGGAATTTCTACATATCAGTGCTTTTACTTGTGTGTGATCATCCTTTCTGTTTCACATGGTCACTAAATATAATATCTTCTTAGTCAGAACAAAGTTTGCCTGTTCCCTCATGTTAAGAGTGTATAAATGATTTTTTATTAACCAGGGACAAAGTCAGTTCTTGAAATATGGTGTGGTAGAAAAATCTTTCATTCTTCATACTGCCTTCAGTTCTGCAATATTTTCACCTGCCTAATCTGAGTCTTTGGAGGTAGAATAATTCTCAAAATATATTTTCCTCACCTGAAAGCACTAATAGGACATTTAGGTAAAATAATAAATTTTAATAGAATGTGATAGAAAGCTGGCTGTAGTCAAACTACAACACAAATTGAAATCTTGGCAGCAAAGAATATATTTAAATATACTTTATGAAGTTCAGCTATAATGACTATTTCTGATATGCATTCTGATAGCTCAATATCAAGATGCTGTGCTTAATCTCTTCAAAATGCAACACTGGAGATCATTTCAGAAAGAAATTGAAAGCTTGGGAGCCTATTCACCCACTGTTTTTATATGGCCTTAAAATCCTCAACTCTTCAAGGAACACACATGTAGGTTTCAGCCACTTTGTTCCAGTTAAACAATGTGCTTTTCCTAGGTCATCTTGGCAGATAACATATAAGAATTACTTGTATCAAATGCTTGTAACATTTCCGTTTATTTTCCTCTGAAGTATAGAAATAAAAACTACAGAAAAATCAATTTTGATGGATAGAAGTGGTTTTTTGGCACAATAGCTCAACAACTTCACCTCTAATTTTATTAACTCTCTGCAAATATGCACTTTTGGGCTGCCAGAAAATTAAGAGAAATCTCAGAACTTTCTGTGACTTGTTATTTTTGTTATGATAGTGTGTCAATCCAGTAGATAACCTGTAGAAACATTAGGTAAATATTCATATCTTAAAAATCTTTTCCAAGAGATCTTACAGTTTCATTGGTTGACACATATATAGAGATAAAAAAAAGAGGAAACATCTCAACCCTTGCTCTTACACGGTAAACAGGCAATCTGTTATAAAATGTTCAGTTACTCCAGTAACTGCAGTGTTTTGAAAATAAGAAACACGTAAAAATATATAAACAAACTTTGGCTATTAACTACGGAAAACAATCTTTTCTATTTTTTATGTGATTTACAAAATTGTGTGCACTGCTAATTTTGATAAAACTACTAAAGAGCTGTGCATTTTCATAAAGTGTAGTGGTTCTCAAGATGTTAACAGATTTGGGAATCTTCACTTATGTATTGTTTGTTGTGATGTACAGTTTCAGTAGGATGATTTAAGCTACTGATTTTTTCTTTTTTGTCTCTGCAAATATATAGCAGAAAAATGCACCGCAAAGCATGTTACTGGAATAAGGGTTATAAACACTGAGCCTGTGGGCCATGTTTACCAGGTAAACTTTGCAACACCTAGTTACTTTCTGCTTCATCATGATTTTCTACACCAAGGGCCTATCATTCTCCCCTGGCCTTTAAAATTTCAAAAGAGGAAATAGAGAGCAAATAATAAATCTAGACTAAAAGATCTATTTAAGCAAAGCATTTACATCTCTAGTGCACTTCATCTTCTTGTTAGGGGAAATTTAGAGAAGACCACCAAAGTAATTGCTCGGTAGATGCAGTAATAATGTCTCTAATTAGAACTCTATCTTAGATGTTCAGTTATAGCCATTATGGTTAAGAAGAATGATTCTAGTATATCTGCTAGAGGAGTATATCCTACTTGAAAAGGAGAAAACAATCCTAAATGTACTTTTTAACAGCTCTTCAAAGAAACTAATTTCTATTTTCTTTGAAAAAATCTTATGTCACAGACATATTAAACAATAAAATTATTTTTCAGAGTTGACTGCCTATTTGCGGAGGCATATGTTTTTGTAAGCACTTAGCTTGCAGAGGGGTGGTTGGATTCTAGGACAAATGTTGTTTTAAAGTTTGGCTACTCAATTTTGAAAATATTGGGTTTGATCCTTGCCCAACATGGCTGAATAACATTTGCATAAACAGACTGAGAAGCAAACTGATATTTATCTATATGAATCTCTTAATGGAGTTTCTGTTAGGTGAACTGTGTGGGTCAATTGAAATAGTGGGCTTGTGGTGCCAATACACAGCTGTTACTTTCATTCTTCACCACAGATGTGCAAAGGATGCTGTCATATGGTGGTAGAAAAATGTTCAGAAAGGAACTGTGATCTGACCAACTACTTCTATATTGAATAATGTTGGAGATTATACAGTTTGGCTCAGTATTTTACTGTTCTACAGTCAAAGAAATAAAATAATTCTTTTACAAGCTTCTCAATTGTGTCTGAAGGTTATTAATTTGGGACTTTGTGCATATCCAGTTCATCCATGGCCTGGATTCTCCTCCTAACTGACAACAACAGGTCATGAACTACAGAGCCAACTGTTTACATACAGAGGAACAGAGAGCATTATAATATACATATCTGATTTCAACAATAAATAAAACTAATAAATTAACAATCAATATCTAGAATCCTGGCTCTCAGGCCATTCTGGAGTGCATGAGAGAATGATCATAACTAGATACAGGAAATTAGGTGAAACTGAAAGAGAATTAATTTGTCAGCATTACAGCAGATTGCTAATATCTTTTAAAAATCTGCTAAAAGTATTTTTAATGTCATACTTTAACTGTACCATGTTTAATACAAGATTTACTAGGCATACCTGTTACCTCAGTAAAACACAAATCAATGGCATCTTCTAGTATCTTCAAGCCTTGCAACTTTCCATTGTGCTTCAGGGAAGATAAAGGAAAAGAAAGTAGATCCCAAACTATAAACCAAACCAAAACATTCCATACAGTTATTTCAAAATTTTTTGGGAATTTGTACTGACAAATAAATGGAGTTTTGGGGGTTTGGCAAGAGCCACTCTAGGCTCTCAGACCAGTAGAAAAACTCAAAGAAACTGAGAACTACAAAATATTGCGTTGTCTTTCTTAACTAGAAAACAAAATCCTAACATCTGGGCTGAGCCAAAACATTCAGAGAAATGATTAGTTCTTCTCATCACTGAGACTGTATTGAATTAAGAGGCAGAACCACTGTGTTGTCAGTAGAAACATATCCCTGTACATAAAGAGGTCTATGCTTGCTAATAAAAGTGACAGCATTTTGCAGTGAGCTTCATGTGATACTAACACATTTGTCTGCTGCAGTATCAAAGTGTCACTTCCTGGCTCACCAACCACCTGCATGAAGATGGAGCTCAATTACAAGCCCTTATAAATAACTAACAAGTCAATCTGACAACTCACTAACTGATTCAGATAAAAAATATGTTGAGCTTTGTGAATTTTTAATCTTAAATACAAAGTATGACATGTTACCATGATAAATATTTATAAAACACCTAAACTGCTTTCCACATGATCTAATTTATATTTAAAATATCTTTTAAATCCATCTGAATTGAATGACTTATACCTACAGTATATTAAAAGAAAATGGAATAAAGTTAGCAGATCAAACTGCAGATGAATTTGGTTGTTCCTGGCCATGGGGAATACCTTCTCTGTTTCTGAAGTAGAACAGCTTTCCTTAGTCAGATAGGAAGTACTAAGCAAACATTTTGTGGGAAGAATTGTTTTGCATGACATTGTTACAAGACTTTCACTTTGGCCAGTGTTGAGCATAGACTGCCAGAAGCCAGAGGATGTAACAGGTTTCCCTCCCCCCAAATAGATTTGTTTTATATTTCCAACAGAAGTTCTTGAAGAATGAAAATAAGATCTTTTGAAAAAACTGTCTGGGAGTTAAAGGGTTACATGACTCCATCCGATTTCAACTAAGCACACAAAGTATTTTTTTGACTCTCTGATTGTTACACATGTATTAGATATATATTTAACTGTGTTCCTTGGAATTCAATAGTTTCTTTGCATGGGAAGAATTAATTCACTTTGGCTCTAAGCTATCAATGACTGAATATCACAAGAGAAAATACTTGATATCTCCTAATCCCTAAGAGGAGTTATAATAGAAAGTATTGGATGCCTTAATTTCTAAAGGGTCAATACCACTTACAACAAGGATGAGTGGTACAGTCTAATGAATGTTTGAAGCCACTTATGTAGTTAATGGTATCATGTGCTGCCTTCTCTGTTTTTTCTTGTTAGTTTTGCTACAAATTCTTTCCCTGCTTTGCATTTTAGTCAACATTTTTCCTAAATATAATTTTTATTTGAAAGAATCTTTCTTCACAGCAACACCCCATCTGCATTTTATAAACAGAAATCTGACCATTCATTGAAATTAGAAAGTGCCTTGAAGAACCCTTCAAAATCCAGGCTAAAAACCCCTATATAATTAGAAGTAAATAGAAAATATGATTGGAAGAGACCTTGAGAGGTCACCTCATCCATTCCCTCTGCCCCAAGGCAGAATCAGCTATACCTAAAACATTCCTGACAGATGTTTGTCTAACTTGGTGTTTAAAACCTTCTGTGACAGAGATCCTATATCCTCCCAAAGCAATCTATCTTAATGCTTAACCTTACTTTTAGTTAGAAAGGATTTTTTTGTTGTTATTCTCTGGCTTTGTGAATTTGGGGTTTTTTTCCCATATTATCTATTTTAAATCTTAATTGCTGTAGTTTAAGCTCATTATTTTGTGTCCTGTCTACTGTGGATCTGGAGAAGAGATTATTCCCTTGCTCTTTGCAAGACAGTTTTGCATACTTGAAAAGTGTTAAATGAGAGGAAAAGTTAGGAATATGAAAAATAGCCTCCAGCATAGTAAGTGACCAGTAGGGAAAAAAATGGAGACAAATGTGGAATGTTTTGGAAGGGAGCCCACACAGGCAAACGAGTCATAATGATCTGATAATATGACTAGACAGAAGGGAACTTGAATAAAAATCGCACATATGTGGCTCATATTGCATACCCACAAAAGAGATGCATGATTTCTGGCATACTGCATCACAAGCTATTTAGTTTATGAATAAGTAGTTGTGAAAAACAGTGCAAAAACTTTAGGGATAAGATTTGTTCTGGATGGGGTTTTTTGGAATGTTGTTTTAATGTTTGAGAGACTGGGAAGTAAAATGGTCTTCAATTTCTAAGAATTATAGAAGCTAAAACCAAGTAAAGCTAAATTATGAGCTTGAGGCAAAAGGTGGAAAATAAAGTGTTTCTAAATTCTAAAGAAAGGTAGGTCAGTGAGTTGAAATTCAGTCAAATAATACCTTCAGACAAGCAGTATTAAAATAAGATACTGTTCTGCAAAGATTGATTTGATTCCATCTTAGAATCATAGAATCACAGAATGTTAGGGGTTGGAAGAGACCTAGAAAGCTCATCTAGTCCAATCCCCCTGCCAGAGCAAGATCACCTAGATAAGGACACACAGGAACAAGTCCAAGCAAGTTTTGAATGTCTTAAGAGGAGACTCCACAACCTCCCTGGACAGCCTGTTCCAGTGTTCAGTCACACTCAATGTGAAAAATCTTTTCCTTATGTTTACACCAAACCTCCTGTGCTCCAACTTTCTTCTATTGCCTCTTGTCCTAACGTCTGATGACATTGAGAAGAGCCTGGCTCCATCCTTGAAACTTGCCCTTAACATATTTGTAGACACTGATGAGGTTCCCCCTCAGTCTCATCTTCTCCAGCCTAAAGAGACCAAGCTGTCACAGCCTGTCCTCATAGAGTAGATGCTCCACTCCCTTAATCATCTTGGTGGCCCTGCCCTGGACTTTCTTCAGAAGTTTCCTGTCCCTCTTGAACTGGGGATCCCAGAACTGGACACAGCACTCCAGGTGGGGCCTCACCAGTGCAGAGTAGAGGGGGAGGATAACCTCCCTTGACCTCCTGGCCACGCTCTTCTTAATGCATCCCAGGATGCCATTGGCCTTCTTGGCTGTGAGGGCACATTGTTGGCTCATGGTCATCCTCTTGTCCACCAGGACCCTTAGGTCTTTTTCTCCAGAGGTACTCTCTTGTCTTCAGGACAAGAATAAATAAAAATATCTTCAGGAAAATACCCACAAGCCTATAGTTTCTCCAACAATAGAAGAACAAATACTTAGTAAAAAAACCAAAACCCAAAGTATGATATACAGAAAAAGAACTGAGAGTCTTTTCAGTTTTACCCAAGCATCAGATTGAAGATGACATACATCACACTGGAAAGACTTAGAACCTGGGTTTTACTGGTCTTCAAAAAACTCAAGCTTTTGGGCAGATCCATAGCATATAAGGCTGAGAGAAACTTTCAGAAAATATGAATGATAGCAACTATCTGTATGAAAAAAACCTATGTTATTTTGTGCTAATGCGGATGAATTACCAGGAAACTGCAAATGAAAATCATCATTGATTCAGTTAAGTTGTATCAGTTAAATATCTTGGTTATACTTTGGAGACATCTGCCTTTAATGTTGAACTCCTGTGACTAGGTTGTTTTATCATCTTAAAAAAGTAAAGTCTCACATTAATTTTTATATTACAGTAATCATTCTTATTGGAAAAAAGCAAAGAAACCCATGAATTCTTTGTAACAACACGTTCTTAATTACTTTCTTTACTAATAATTTTTCTACTTTTTATTGTTGACAATTAAAACCACGTTTTCTCTTCTTGCAAGGTGAATAAAAATTAAATATTTAAGTAATCTCCATGTTTATGTTCAATAATCCAAATCTAAAATATTATTAATGTGTTAAATTATTGAACATAAATTAAAAGGCTAGAGCTTTCAACTTGTAGAATTCTTCAGTGTAAGCAATGGCACTGCTGTCTGTTAATTCATTTTTCACAGAGAATTTAAAGCTGTTGTGACCAAAAGTATATACAGGCAAAGTATCTGTAGGAGAGAAGATGGCCTTGAGAAGTCACCCATTTTACTCTTTTTGTTTGCTTTCTCTTCTTGGACCTAAATTTCATTCAATAATGTTAAATTTCTATCAGCAACCTTTTCTTGCCACAACAGAGTGGTGCTTGATGTTTTTAATCTTCAGTGTATTCTCTTTAATCTCCACTAGTTCCATAGGAGAGGATTTAGAAAAATAATTTATATGGATCCAGCCTGCAGTATGCCATGGTTTCTGCATGCCAGGTCCAGCTGAGTCATCTGGAAAGGAAAAGAAGGGCTCACTGCCTCCCTATGTGTCTCTACAGAAGGCTATGCAGAGATGTTGATTATTCTGACTTCCTGCAGATACAATGAATTTTCTTTGAAAATTTGTCACTTTTCTCGTGTGCATGGGGAAGTGTGTACTTCACTGTGTAGTATTAGCATCTTCCCTGTAATAGAGCTGGCCAGAGAAAATATAGCTATAATGGATTTTAGTTTGCAGTAAAAAGAACTTTCAGACAGAATCTTGGATATTTTCATGTCAACTGATTCAACCAATCATAAAGGCTAAAGACCAAATATGGAATCAGTCTCTATGAGAAGCAAATATAACCAAATATTAACCTAATTCTGTCATGTATCCTTTCCAATCTATATGGTAACAAAATTTACAAATAGGTATCAAGGCAGGAGCAAATATCAAAAGTTTTGATTTATCCCATGCTATTGAGTACAAAAGCACTTGAGAGTACAGTGAATATAAGATGCAGACAGGGATAAAAGAATTATTACAATAAGCAAAGGTAGTAAGGACAAACTGGAAAAAAACTGCTTTTCTGTCATGCTTTAATGAGATGATTGCATTCACTAGCTTTTCTAAATACTGATTTTCACTTAATGTAAGCCTTGGGGATATTAAGGAAAAAAGTGTTTCCAGTAATTAGAACTTTGTGAAGAATTGAAAGATTGACAGTACTGAGCAGCAATGAAAACAAAATTCTAAGGTTCATTCATGAGTATTCACAAGCTGAAATATGAACTGAGGCAAGCAGTCTGCTACTTGGCAATGTCTCAACGCATGCTACTTCAATAAATCATTACATTTGAAAATGTAAATGTATTTCTCTTAAGTGATCAAAGAGATTCCTACGTGATTTATGATTTGAATATATTTTTCCATCCAAATATTCGAGTTTCAACATGTTTTCCTGTAAAATTAATGTATCCATATACACAAATACAGGGAGAAGAAAAAAGTGTGAGAGGATTTTGACTCTCTGCAAGTTTTACAGTATAAATTCTACTGCCTGTATATGAAAAATTATTCCATTGTAGACAGTTATATCTTATCTGTGAGCAATAGTGTAAAGTCAACAGCCCTCACCTACTGCTGTATGACATAGGCTCTTTGAAAATTGGACTCAACCACTTCTTTTGGTTTTCCTAACTTACCATGTTGAGGTTGTTCTGACAGGAAGGTAAGCCCCTGCAAATAGCATGCATAAATAGATTTTCGTTTGCTAGATGTGCTGGGTAAAACATTCTTCTGGTAGAAAACATTTATTTAACTTTTGATAATCTGGTGGCTTTGCCTTTTCTAATTTCAGCTGTGATTTCTCCTGCAGTTGGTAGAAAAAAACTGAACTAAATGTGAAAAAACATTTTGATATTGTAATAGCCAAATGGGGGAAATATCAGAAAACCAAACCCACTATATTTTTAAAATTCAGAGACTTTATTAAAACTAAGAAATAAACCAATTTTATATTGTAATTTCTGACCATACATTTGTGGACATTAAATAATTTATCATGGTCTACCCACAGTCCTTTTTTTCTTACATCATCTGTGTAAAGGTGATTGGAGAAGGGAAAAAATAGTTAAAACAGTCTAGCTGGTTACCTGCGTCAAGCTATTATAAATTTTATCATGTGAGTTTTAGGATCAATGATTATTTTTCATCTCCTTTTCTATTGATACTCTTCTCTGATATTTCTTGACCTGAATTGTTTTGTTTGCTTTTCTGAAATCATCTGGAAGGCTGCCCTTTAAGGTGTTTCATTCTGCAGAGCCCAGTGCAACATGTGCTGCTCACAGCCCACAGCAACAAGCAAAAATGTTCTGGCAAGAGCGAACTTACTAACAATATGAGAAAACTGGCATATAGTAGTATTTTCTAGTCACAGTAAACTATCTCCCATACAAATTGCTCTAAGATTTTGTGTAAAATATTAATATAATAAAACCCAAATTTTTCTCAGCACCCTGTTCTCAGTATAATTCTCAAAGTATAGCTAATCTTCCCAGGAGACATAGAGTAGAGAAATGCTTGAAATAGAAATGGGTTGAGGTAAGCAGTTGAAAGGGGAGGGCTGCTGCCTGTTTAGCCTTCTCCTCGAACAGCACAGGGGTCTCTGGGAGAAGTATTCCTGGTTAGAGGGGGGCATTAAATAGTTAGTCCTGCACAGGCTGGTATTTGGTTCTTTCTAGGCCTTCGTGGCAAAGTGTTTTTGTTTGGACCTGGGTCCAAATGAGTTATTGTCTGTTCTGAATTTTCGGTGAGAGCCTGGTCAGACTGTCAAGTGGCTTCTGTCACTTTTTCTCTCCCACTTGAGACTGTGGGTGGGGGTGTCTGGACATTTCTTCAGGCAGAACAGAAACCACTAATTCTTTAAGGGAAGACAGGGAGGGGTAGATATTAGTCTGGCAGGTATGATGGACAGCAGGTCCACAGCAGGGGTCGTAAGCAAGGGCGAGGCTGGGAACCTGGCCTCACTTTGAGGGTGGTAGAGATTTGCAAAACATTTGTATGCCTTTGTGAACCAAAGGCTTTCTGATCCTCCTTATTTATCTTGCACATGAGGTGTCTGGGACATGATGTCCAAGATGTTTGAGTGGGTTCCCAGGGTCCAGAGAAGGCTTGCAAAGGCTGCAGTGCTGCCTGTACATAGCTTCAGGCTGCAGTTCCCATATGCTAGCTAACTAGGGTGTACAGTCACGGATAAGATCAAAGAAATCTCTAAAAAGCAGATTTAGCTTTTTAGCTGCCTCCAAGCCTGCATATTGATAAAGTAGCATTATAATTTGGTAGCATATCTCTCTTAAAGGGCAAACACATTGTCTTTAACCTTTACTGTACTATTTGATATAGTACCTCCACCTGTGCAGGTGAGTAGAGAAAAACAAACATTGCACACTGCCAAATCAATGACTACAGAAGAAAAAGAGGGAGAGCAGTTGGTGATGGCAACTATCAGAAGCAACAAGTTGACAAGGCTGTTTGTGTCTCATTCACAAGTTTATTCTAGATCAGAATTTCAGCAGCTTTGCTGAGCAGTTTGTGCTTCATGCCAGCTAGATGACACAGATTGTAGTTTTCCAGCTCTTCACAAGATTAATAGGCTTTAAACTTGAGGTGAAATGTGTTTTAACAGGGTGTTTATACCAAAAAGTATGCTGTAACTTTTATTTTGAGCAGTATTAATCCTACAAGCTATTATGTGCGCACTCCTTCATCCCTGTAATAAAGATAACCAGTCTCTCTTGTGGCACTTGGATTAGATCTTCCTGGTGTTTATAAAAGATTACAGAGGTCTCTTTATAACCCTGTTAAAGCTCAGCAACGGTAACAATAGTTAACCAACCAGTTCTCAGTTGACATCATTTTTACCTTGGCAACATTTGCTAAAACAAAAGGCTCGAACAAAGAAACTTTCACTTCTTATTGTGATTAAAAATGACTGGCAATCTGGAGAGACAAACTGCCCTGACTTAAACATTCCTGTTTTATACAATGCTGCTAGGAAGGTACTTGCTATGAATCTGTTCTCATCAATTGAACTTACTAATTTGTGTGCTGATGTGTTTTGGAGCTTGGAAGTCATGACTGCTTCAGCACTATCACATGATGGACAGGAAATAAATGCTTTGCTTTATGCTGATGGATTCTGAGAGTTGGAGCCGGACAGATTTAAATCAATTTGTGATAAAGACATTGTATACCAATACATGATCTGGAGTATGCATAAATATAGACGAGAAACTATTAAGGACCAGCTGGGGATAGAAGAGCAAAGAATTCTAAAGTACTAGGCTTTTAAGCCATCAAAACTGAAAGATTAGTGGGTTAGGGATGAGTACAAATCCTTGTGGGTTATATGTGAACTCTTGGGAACCATTCTATTCCAAATAGTTTACATCCCTTCTAAAAATATCTGAACTAATACTGTAAACTTCACATGTGTGTACTGATGAGGGCAGAAGGGAGCCTTCCATCTTCAGGTAAAAGCTAGAAACAACTTTGGAATGCTCTGAGCTAGCACTTTCACACTGAGCTTCAAAACAAAGCAGAAATGGGACTCAGAAAGGGACCAGCACCAAGCCTGGTCACTGTGTTAATCTGCAAACCAGCTAAGCAAAGAGGAAGCGAGAACAACTGTAACCAAGAGAATATGAGTGCCTTGTGCCTACATGTTTCAGTGACTTTCTTTGCTGTAAGATTTCAGAAAGTTTGCCAACTTTATTACAGAAAATAAAATAATAATACTAAAAAGAGTAAAAATATATATACGTTGAATATTACTTGTCATTTTAAGGAGCTTGGAAGTTGGGGTTCTCTATATTGTCTGCCCTGTAGTACCAGGACCACATGTAATAGAATTTTGTGCAACAGGTACTCAGGTTTGTTGGGAAATATATCCTGTGGTGCCTTCATATAGTATTCCAATCTGAAGCAGATTTTGACACCTGTATCATCTGTACTTGCTCTTTCAGAGGGCTGTAAAACTAGTGCAGGACAAACTTATTCTACTCACAGAGATGCTCAGCCTGCTCTGTGGAGGTAAACATTTCCTTTGGGTACATTAGTAGGAAGACATGAGTTTCTAGGGCCTAAGAGGTGGCTGGAAATATTAGATTTTTGGGGATCTTGGTTGCAAGAGAAACAACAGTAGGCCTAGATTGCAGCCTTCAGCACAGTCATTTCCTATTCCACAAGGGTTATTTGGGCATTCTTGTGGCATACCTGAATAACCAAGGTGAATATACTCTCCTAGAGACATGTAAAGACAAGTAATTTTGTTTTGTGATTTCTGAAAGCCCATGGTCATGGAAGATGATGTCGGTGTTGGGGTATGATGATCTCTTCTGTACAGAAGGAGGGAGGAACCAGATCAACCCATTCAGAATGAGTGAATCATAGAAAAAGATGTGTGCAGAGCCTAGTCAACGATGTGAGTTCCTGTCCTGGGAATGTTGCTCTGCAATCTGGGAAACAAGTGACAGACAAAAAGAAATAACATACACCTTAAAGAAAATGTAGATTTTACCCTGAGATCTTTCTGCAATCATCTATAGACCGAAGTATCTGGACTACAAGGGCAGCTGTTGTAGAAGGCTGAAGGGACCACAGAGACACCTCTGAGGGTCCACCATTGTTAAGTGGCCAAGGTCTGTGAAAGCACTAGGAAATAATCTCCTGCCTGCTGACCCTGTGACACTACTGCCCACAGTAATTGCCTTAGCCATAACCCAAAGTTTATGCTCTTAGAAGGAATCTGTGGGGAGCTGCAAGGTCTTTTTAGTAAAGGAATGTCATGACAGAAAAGAAAGAACTCTATGCAGAAGTCGGGAGAGGGGATTGAATACACTGACTTTTATTGGCTTGGGTTGGTGTGTGCCCATCCTCTCACAGTGACTGAGTTATCTGGAGCACCTCCCTTTGTACAAATAGAGAAATTGCTCTCTGTTCCTGCTCAGGTGGAACCCACCTATAGGCAGAGTCTTTTTCGACCTCCTTTTTCCTTGCTGTGAAATCTAGCCATCCTCTTGTCACATGAATAGTCATTAGTGTCAGTGAAGGTTTAGTACTGGGTGTAGACTGTTTCATATTCCAAGATTTCTTGCAGTTTTTCAGCATAGAATTGGAAAGTTTTCTTTTAACAACTTACATAAACTTGGCTGCTATATAAATAAATCAGGCCCAATTAATCTGGACCAGAATCTAATCGCTAATATCCTCTACAAACCTGAAGCAGATTTGTAGATTATACAGAATTTTCCTGTGTTTAAATAAAACACAGAATCTGGCCCTTTATGTTCCACTAAACAGATGCAGTTTCACTACATCTTTTCTACTTGCTTACATGTATTTACATTTAAGGAAATCAGCAGAAAATACAATCAACAGGTACATTCTGGTTGATTCCTGAAAGCATGTAGTATATAAAATATTTATTTTAGAGAGTGACATACTTAATTGTACTCAGACACCTCTGGAATCCAGTCTCATTCATTTCTGTACAAAAAGCAAACAGACAAAAGTCTATCTGACAGCTTGCCAACACACTAATTAACTTTCAGCTGCAGCATTCTCTGTCAGACTTCACTCACAACCTATACGTGCTGCCAGGAAGAACAGCAATGAAATATAACTTTAAAATAATAGACCTAGATGAAGCATAGAGGGTGGCTTCATAGGAAATGAGAATGTTCTGTGTATGAACATGAGTTGTACCTTTTTATAATTTATTTAGGAAAGAGTGGCATGTAATTTGCTCAGTAACTCAAATTTTATCATTACTGCTCTTTAAATCAGGAAATTCAAAGATCCTTTCACTATCCATATATATGTCTCCTCTTTATTGTTTTGTTACTGCATATTTTTCTGAGTGTGCACTTTGTGCAGTGGAATAAAGTACAGGTGAAAACCTTCAGTTTCCAGGTTTTGAGAGAAAAAACCTCATGGTAGAGAAACTCTTACAGACTACTCTGCTTTCTAGGGTTTGCTCAGGTGATATTGATGTTACTATTCTCTATCTTTTAAGTTTTGCAGGCTATTCAAGCTTTCCTCTAGTGTGAGACACAAAAAGTATGTTTATGAGAAAAAGAAGATTTTAAATGTAAATGATAAATTATTTTTAATTGATAAATATTAATTGATATTTGTCCTCCTTTGTCTTTAACCAAAATTAGCCCCCTCCTACCCCCACATCTGTGCTGCTTCTGGTCTCTTCTCCCCTCCCATCTGCTCCTACTCTCTTTTTCTCCTCCCCCATCTGCTTGAACATCACTAACCCTCCAGGGATCCCTCTTCCTCAGTTTGACTCCCTGCCTATCTCCCAGCTGGGCTCTCCTCTGCTATCTGAAAACAAAATTATAAAAACAAATGATTATGATTGATAGGAAAAGCAACACACATACTATTGTTAATGAATTTCTGCAAAACCTTTTTCTTGTGCTTTGTAGAGAAAATAGAAAACACCTCCCTAACTTCTCAAGGACAATTATTTCATACCACATCTGAGTCTTCTCAGAAGGCTCAGGCTTTTTTAATGGATTCAGTTGAGGCATTGATTAGACAAGTGCCCCAAATGTTTCACTCAGAGTGGGAAGCTTTATTCTTTTGTCTCATTACCATGTGCATCGTTAGCAGTGCCAAATATCAAAAGCAGCTCCTCAGTACTGGGTCAGACACTGTTTTCTCCATCACTTCTGGGAACGGAAAACATGGCTGAACTGGCTTTGATGGCTGCAGGTTCAGGCAATGATGAAACCACAATTGACATCAAGTTGCAAAGGTCTTTGAAAACACTGTGCTTTCTACGCTATCCATTTTATGTGGGTCCTTTGACTGCCCTGCAGTTACTCTGGCATGAAAGTAGCACAGTGGAGCAGAGGGTAATTCCCAGAATATCAGAGAACCAATTTTCAGTTATTTCACTGTTAAAAAGTCTTTCCCTATACACGGTATAATCACTGTGGCACACACCTTAATTGTTTGGCACACGCTAAGGCAAACTTGGCAAAGCATTTTGGTATTCTTAAGTATTCTTCCATGGAGAACATTTCAGTAACAAAATCTGAGGAAACACTTTTTGGTTTTATACAGCTTAAAGCAGTATTTTACTTTCACCAGTCTTTCCATGGATGCATGAATATACTGCAAGCCTTAGGATCCCTTTTTTGAGGAGTTACAACACAGTACTGCAGAAATCATCTTTCAACTAATTTGCCCAGAGACCTGTCAGTTTTATTTAACAGAAGAAAAAACCCAACAAAATAAAACAAAAAACCTCCCAAACTAAAGTATTGTTAGGGGTATCTAGCTCCACATGTACTGCCTTACCTCCCAACCCAAAGTTAGGTCAGTGAAAATATTTTTCAAAAGCATGCAGAAGTGAACAAATTATAACTAAACATAGATGAAGCAAAAATTAAGGCCTTAGAAAATTTGCCATATTACTATGGCACATTTTAGGGCAACTTTGTAGTCTGAATATTAAAAAATAATTTTTAAATCTCATTATATTACCTTTCTGTGTCACTTCATTGGTATTCTAATTATTTGGATGGTAGAAGAACTATATATGATAAAGTTTGTGATCATCTAACATATTTTTAGCTGGTTTGGTTTTAAAAGCTGAATGTGAAGGAAGAAGAAATACAGTTACCTATTTTTCACTGCCACTCTTTATTCAAGGAAAGGGCATGATGTATCTTGGTAGATAAAACAAATGTGAACCATCACTTTCCATTATGACTTTGGTATAAGCAGCTGTGCATCTTCAGAAAACTTATGCTAAATATATAATGGGAAGAAAATATCTTTCTAGTAAAATATATATTGATTTTTATTTTTATTAGAATTGAAATAATTTTCTCTGAATTAAAAAAAAATAATAGCTTTTCCTAAGAAACCATTCTGTGAGTTGTTATTCTTCAGCTTCTTGCTTTTATGGTAAAGACAGGGAATATACAGTCCCTGTAGGTTTAAAAAGGTTTATGTATTGTTCTTGTATTAGAGAACAGGATTATAGAGAAGGCAGCACCAGCAATGTTTTCAACTTTTACCACAAATTCAACTACTTGTTTTTGTCTTCTGGATTTACAATCCCTTCATGAACAGCTGAAGGGACTTCTTATCCACCAAGTGACTGAGAAAGGGAAAAAAATCCCCAAAACTATATTGCACATTAAACATCTAAATCAATCCTATAATAGTTCATAACTTGAGGATCTGGTAGCAATGTAAAATGTTTAATGAATGTTTACAACTTAGTTGATAGTGTTTGTTTTCCCTATCTTATATGTGCCAGTAAAATGATATGCTGACTGAGTCCCACAGGAAGTGTTCCATAGCTCATCTCATCAGATTGGGCCTGAATGGATGTAAGCAATTGCCCAGAAAATCTGTGATAGAACAGGAAATGGGTCCCAGATTACACAGATATTAGCCCTGTACTTTTAAATAAGACTAGTCTCTCAACAGAGACCTCAAGCTGAAACTGAAACAGGATTTATTCTGAATCAAATAATACTGCTAAGGTGAAATATCATAAGGTGAGTTCTCAGAATATAATTCAATTTGACCTCCAAAGAGAAATTTAAACCCTAATTTTAGGAATTAATCTGCTTTTCTGGCAAGATAATGAATCCAGTAGTGTTAAACCAGATAAAATAATGCAAATTTTAAAAAGGCATAGAAAAGAATAAAGAGGAAAAAGAAAAGAATACAGCATAAAGACTTAATGAGGGCAATATTTGGTAGGGTTCTAGCCCAAACCATAACAACAATTTAATTATTATATGTTTTCTTTGAATAAACAAAACCACTGTATTTCCAAGGATAAAAAGTTTATAGACAATAACCTAAATAAAATCTGATGTGACTGTAAAGTTTTCTCTTCCTGGCTTCTAATCCAGATGATTTTTAGTTTTTATTTCTGCATCATTTAGAAAATCCTGTTAGGATTCTAAAGCTTTATCAAGGGCTATCGATAACTTATCTATTGGTTTTCTGCACTAAATAGAGCTCAGTATTTCAATAGCTGGACACTAACATCCATTTTGTTATCACTAGGTAAAGGTACCAACATAGTCAGTTGAAAATGTTCTCTACTTTCATGTGTTGAAGTATGTATATTGGTGCTCCCTGATTTGCTGGCATTGTCATTTGACAGCAAAACCATTTCTATATAGTTTAATAAGTAGAAGGAAAGGAGGAGGAGAATTGTCTTTGACCATAAGCAAATTTGGGCCTTTCAGATGAAGAATGTTAAGTGTTGATTCATAGCTCAATGTCTTGTCACAGGATATCACATTGAAACATATAGAAATGATCCATTAATTTTAATAAAGTGTTGCCCCTCTGTGGAGTTAAAGAACCCATAAAATTTTCTGTAGGAGAAATATGTAGTGATGCTCAATAATTATTATTTTAGAACAATATTTAAATGTGATAAAACTTAGTTTTGCAGTGCTTGATGTAAGTAAGATAAAGTATTAACCCTCCATGTATTTGTCTGTGTAGCAGTTAACTGGATGAGTACAAGTCATTTACCTATACAACATGATACAGTTTTAATCTATTTACCAACAGCAATATAGTCATCAAGCAGAGAACTGATTATAGGCTCAAAATCTGGGGACATGGACAAGTGGGTTTGTTCTACTCTGTTGAAGGTAGCATGTAGATCTTCGTGCAAGGTGAAGCATTACATTTGATAACTGTCTAGATACATCTAAAAATGAGAAAACTTTGGATAAATTTAGCCACACAGAAGAAATGAGATGCCTGTCATCTACAGCAGATATTGCTGGATTTAGCTGTAAGAACTTCTCTTTTTTTGGTTTTGCTTTTTTTTTTTTTTTTTTAAACTTGATCTTATTATTGATTCTACACAATCAAATAAGAAACTGATCATTGCACTACACAACTACACCGTGAGTTGCAGCAAAACTGCTAGTCAAAACCTCATAGCAGTGAAATTAGTAAAGGGATGCATTTATTTTTAAAAGCTGAAATAGTAGCTTCTTTATGAGTGACAGAACAACTGTGTTCCCTGTTCCTTCTCAGAACACTGGTAAAGACCTATTTAAATATAGTTGGACTAGATGATCACAGCATCACAGTATGTTAGGAGTTGGAAGGGACCTCAAAAGATCATCTAGTCCAACCCCCCTGCCACAGCAAGATTCCCTAGAACAGGTCACACAGAAACACTCCAGACAGGTTTTGAGTATCTCCAGAGAAGTAACCATAAAGTAACAAATCAATGAACACAAACAATAGTAGAGGAAACATCTTTTAAGAAACAAAGGTCAGTTTTAACTTTCAGTTAGTAATCTATAAAGAGTAGCAAGGAATTAAAACTCCTAATGTTATGAAATAAAAATATTTTTAAATTCTTAATTTCCTGAGTGTCATGCAAATATTTCTTAACATTTTCAACTACTAAACTTAATCAGGTTTCACATTTAATTGTACATATTAGATGGCTCTGGAAAAAAAGGTAGAAGACTCATTTTTTTGGAGATTGTTATGGGATTTGACTGTGCAAATTAATTAATTTATCGTGAATTTTAAAAGAGAACTGGAAGTTTGGGGAGGGCATAAACAGCTTCAGAATGAAAGCCTGCAGCTGCTAGTGCCAATCTCTTTTAAGCAGTGGCCTTATAAATGCCTTACTTGATGGACTTCTTGAGGCTGACAGGGTTTTAGCTGAAGCTAAACATAAAAAGTGTGTGAATATATAGTATAACAGGAGATGTTCAGAAGGTCAGTCTAAATAGGGATATAAAAATAGTATTTTTTAATGCCTTTCTTTTTGAAGATAGGTATAGTTACATCAATTCCTCAAGTCAGCCAGCAGAAATGGAGCTGCTAGAAGTTAGTAAGCCATTGAAATGTTTTTTGCAGTTTGTTTACAATGTTTTATGAAGTAGAGAGACAGACAGACTTCAGTCCTGAGTTCTACATGCTCTTTCAATCATCTAATGATTGGGGAAGACTTGGATAAAACAATCAGACAGAGAAACAATGATGGGGAAAAAATTATGTTTTGTTCAAGGTTCCACATCCAGTATTTTCAAGGGAATTACAATAGGTTGATGTCACTTGAGTTAGCTTGATTTCTGCTTGTGTATGATAATATTTATTCTTTTTAAAAACAATAGTAATAACTACTTTTGTCTGCTGAGCTGAATCAGGTGCAGGATGAGACCTGCATTTCCTAGACAATAAAAGCACCACCTGAAAAAGACAAGTTGGGGGATTAGTAAACCAAGTGTGTTTGTTTAACTGCTTTGGCAGGTGGTGGCAGTCAGCATTAACTTAATCATGATTGTTTCTTTAGGGCTGCTGAAGTTGATCTGTTCTTTTTTGAGTCTGAAACTGGCAGAGATTGACTCAGCCACTGCAGGAGGGCTGGCTGTGCTCTTGCCTTCTGCTCTGGGCAATGCAGTCTGCAGCACTACCCCTGCCACTAATCCTGAGAAATATTTTGTCATTTTGGCTTCTTAGTAATCAAGAAAAGATGTGTGCATTTTGTGCCTCAGGTATGTACAGTACAAGAATGTGTGTTCATATTGCTTATTTTTAAAAAAATATATATATTCTTTTTCTGCCTTCAGTTTTGGGTTGTTTTTTTTCCCCCAATAAAGATTTTTTAGAAGTGTTAACAAAGCTGCTGTCAGCTACTGACTGATTCTCTGTTCTACATTCTGTTTTCAACTTGGCATAAATCCTAAAGTTAATAATATGATGTGGTTCTCCTCTTGGTAATTAAAGCAAGATCATTATTCTACAATAATAATCCTCTTAAATGGTGAGATATACAAACAATAGGAAGATAATTCTTTTCCCAGTGATGTAATGTATTGGTAAATAAAAAATAGATTACTTTTGAATTGATAAACAAGTAATTCTGTTTGATTCAGTCAGAATAATGAATCTCCACTTGGATAACAAATGAACATTTGGTTTGTGACTCTGAAAATATAAGGTAGAATTCAGATAGCCCATGCATTCAGAAATAACTATTTTATCAACTTGCTGATTCTGAGCCTAAAACATAGATCATAGCTAAGGATAATAATCTGTTTCATTCTCCTGACTTCATATATTCTGATAAATACTAAACAAATACATGTGTAAAGGATATTTTTGTCTGCAAAAATTCTGTATTTTTTTTATCCTAAAACTTGCAGTTAAATTGTCTGTGCTATAGATATTACACAAATCATACACACTTTTTGCAAATGGATGTTTGACATTTGTTGGTTCATTTGGTTTTTTTTCTACTTAGAAGAGCAGAGCAGGTTCCCTAACACAACTAGAATTACTTTTAATGGAGAGGCAATCAGCCTTAGGCATGAAAACTTGCCAGAGGTAAACAGCTATCCCCTGAAAGAGCAGAAGATGGAAGAAGGGGCTAGAGCAACTGCTTTAGTGCATACTGTGGGTATTGGTATTTTGCTACCCATTGTTAAATGAGGAGCAGAGAAACAGAGAGGGGACGGAAGGGTTTAGAAGCCTCATTCACATAGCTCTTTCACAATGGAACTCAATAATAAGAGCAGTATGGCATATTGAAGCCAATCATTGTAGGGACATAGAGAAAATTCAAAGCTATTTCTCGAGTGCAATGTGAATCAACTGCACGGTTTATGTGCAGCACATCCAAACCTTCCTAGGTAGTGATGTGAGCAGAAAGCCAAGCATAGCCTATAAACCTATTTGTCATGAGCACAACACAGAGATCACAGGATCTGTATTTCTTAGCTGTTCAGATTTTGATATCTAAATATTTATCATAATAATCTATTTTATTATCCATTATCTATAATACTCTGAGACAGTAAATAGAAATTTAAAAGAATGTGGTAATACATTGTATAAATAAGCTTCTTACCATGTTCCACATTAATATCAAATAGAACAGAATTTTCCCCCCTTATCTTTCCTCCTTGTATAAATAGGGTCTCACAAGGTAGAAAGAAAAATAAAGCTGATAGATAATGGCCAAGCATATGTTAGCCATGATAGTGGTGGTGCAGCTGCCAACAGTACTAAGAAATAGCTGAAAATTAATTTATGTTGAAACTAATGAGTGAGCTCTACTGTTAAACTGAAGAGAATAAACTTGGACCTAGTCTAGCATTGTCTGTTTAGGCTTCAACATTTTTCCACTTCAAAGTAAAGAAGTATAAATCATTGCTATATTCTTGTAACCCTTTTATGAAAAGCAAAAAACAGTACAGTGGGAGGGAGTCAAAGCAAATTGTTCCCTGGAATTCCCAAGTTACCTAGTTGTCAGTTTTGTGTCAAATTCTTTCTCTTTTGTTTCTTTACCACAGATTGCTGTTTTTTGGAGCAAACGAATATGTTTGTCCTAAAAAGTCTTGGATAAAATCTCAGCTAAGTTTTATTCGTACCAGTCTAGAGTATGCTATAGTTTTGTGCTTGCATTATTGAAAGTGGCATGCTCATGTTTACACAAAGCTAGAAGAGTTCTGTTCCAGGAAATCTCCTGAGCTGGGCTCCTATATGCTAAAAAGTAGTATTATACCTCCTCATTTGTTTGTTTCCCTTGTTTGGACTAAAGGTTTATCTGATAATTTGTATGTGTTTTAAATGTAGAAGTTGACATATTGTCTCTCAACAGGATGTATTTAATCCAATTTCTGATGTTATTATCACTGACAGTTTTTAGGGGAGCACTTGTAGTTTTGATCCATGTCCTCAAAGAATTTATTCTGAACATTTCCAAATATTTCAGGACACATAAGCCCTTCTGAAAAGTGTTCCTTTATGAAGTATAAAATGATAAGATCAAGGGATTGCAAGTGCTTGAGAACTTTCTGATTTAAAACATGTATAACCAGTTTGATTTTTAAATACATTTTTGTCTCCTCCAATCAGTCTTAAATCAAAAGCCCTTGAAGACAATGCTAAGAGTAGTAAATAGAGACAACTTCTCAGGTAGACCTCTTGGAGGACAATTAGGTTGATCAGTTCTATGTGAGCAATTCTGCTCCATATATATATTGTGGCAAAGCATCTATAGGGCTTAAAGTTTTCCATTAAAGTTTATGGTATATGAATTACAGACTTGGAAACTACTGCTTTTGTCTTTAACTATGTAAATGTAACAATGACATTCAATATTCTGGTGCATCATTGACAACTCAAATCATAAAAATACTTATCTTAATAGGCTGCACCACTCAGCTCCCTTTGACCACTTTTCACACATCTTGAAGCAGACTTATTGCAAACCTTTTAAGGTAGTGACTTATAGGTCAATGGTGGAGGGACCCTGAAAACAAATTATTTTCCTTGTAATAGTCCTTCTAACAATGTGTTTTATTATGGTGCAGTAAGTCAAAACTGAATTTGTGTAAAGACCTACTTTACAGATTTTTATTGTATAGATGTTACTAGTGATAATAATTACAAAATTATTATTTTAAGGTCTTTAGGAATAGCAACCTTCAAATGGGTTACCCTATTCCAGTTTGATCAAAAAATACATAAACAATAATAAGTGGTTTTGTTCAACTGATCTAGAATTAAGTGGGAACAAGTTATGAAATTATTTCATTACCTTCAAGTAAAGGATTATTTAAAGACCTACTGGTCACTCATCTCATCTCATATTATTTTACAACTGTAATAGATTTAGTTACTCTGGATTTACGGTAGAATAACAGGGAACATGTTTAGTAGAAATAGGCATAATTGCCTAGTTTCTGGAAACCAGAACCAAGCTTTTACCTGCCTGTTCCTGTAGCCTTGAAGAGAACATCTTCATTGTCTCAAGACATTTTTTGGGTTTTCTTTCCTTTTATTTCAAAATGAGGAAATAAGCATCTCAAATTGGAAGAGTATCAAAGCCTTCTTTAATCAAAAAACAAGGTTAGTGAAAGTAAACTGCATTAATACTTTCCGCAAGTCTTTGACCCTGTGCCTTTTTTGGACACATTCGGGTTTTCATCTTATTCTGTGTCTGTGTGTAAAATCCAAGACAGTGGTTTGTAGAGCTGGATGCAATGGAGTCTTGTTGGATGTAATTCCCCATTGAACACAGTCTCAACAAAGAGAGGCACTTGCCTCTAATCAAGAGAAAAACTGTTGGGTTTTTTTAAACTGCAGTCTTGGTGTCTGTAGCAAGGCTAAAAATTAATGAGACAGTCTCTCTTCTGCATAATCAAGACTTCAGTTATCTGAGGAAATATGCAAAGCAGTTAAACAGACATGGGATAACAAGGCATTTCAGTAGTTAGGAGATGGTGGTGTATTTGGTAAACTATCATAGGACCAATAAGTCAAGGCAACATTCCAAAGACTGATTATGACTGTTTTAATTAAAATAATCTTTTTCTCTTAACAATGTTCTCCTGAGACAAAATATCCAGTGTGCTCAAAACACATGTTCTGACTTGCTGGAACTCAGTTATTTCTGACTGTTTTGATGGTATACAGGATTACTGGATAGCAGTGTTTCATGTCCTCTTGCATTTTGAAAACTTCTTTGTAAAAATTTTGTATACTATCCATAGATTTAGTTGCATTATCAGACCACAGGCTAGACTGACAACAAAACACACACAGTCAAAATAAAAGGATAGTTTTTTTTTCCCTGGAAAAATTTCTTTTTTTTCCTGGATGAATGCTTCAGCAGGCTTCCCAGTAGTGTCTCCTAAGGCTGCTACTGCCTGCTAACACTACCAAACCTGTCAAGAGCTATTGGGAAGTATCAGACATTTCTTTGTCTTCCCCTTATTCAGATCCAAAACATGAGAAGACACCCCCTCCCTTCTAGGTTCAGACAATTGTTAGATGTCAAATATGTGTTTATTTCAGTACTAAAAATATTAAAATCTTGTGAAGAGCCTTGAAAATTTGGCAGCTAATGAGCAGATGCATGCTAATGGGGATAGCATGATTTTACCACGTATTTATATTCTCATGGAGATGGAAAGTTTGATCTGAGATATCACTGTGTAACTTTAAGAAAATCTTTTATGTAACAGCCATGGTAAATGTTTTATATTGTGGTACATTGAGAAGAATTCAAGTTAACATTTAGTTGTGTTATTTCACTTTGAGAATTTGATTTGTGGGGGAAATGAGCAGCCTGTGCTGGTCCTTGCTATCTTTTTTCACCAAATATTTGTATGTGTGATAATTAGGTAATTTGATATTTCTGATGTTGAGTATCCGATATGCCTACCAAAGCTACCATATGATAGATGGGCACAGTTATGGGGGGTTTTGTATGCTTGTTTTGTTTTTTAATTACCACAAGGTGTGCTGAATTTTAAAGATTAGAATTACAGATGAGAAAAAAAAATGTGGCATTAATTTTCATTCATAAAATAAATATTATGAAAATGTAGAAAAAGCATTGCAGAAATTCAGGCTTCCAATCCAGGATGTACTTTGCTTCCAAGAAGTACTTATGCAGACTATGCTTCCACTGCATTAACAACAAAAAATGAAATGAATTGTGCTAAATTCTCTAGCATCTTCACTACCATGGCCATGAGCCAAGAGGTAATAAAATAATGATAATGGCATAATGAATAAGGGATGGTGTTTCCTGGGTAATAATTTATTTCACAAATATTGGGTTGAATCACAAACATACCAGGTTCAACTGAGCTGTCACAGATTTGTTTACATGTGTGTTTTGTGCTGACACACATGTGAATGAGGCTAAAAGATGTCTAAAAGAGCAAATACAAATAATATTTCCATCAGAAAATAGCTTGAACCTATAAGACCTATACAGCAAAGCTCCTAAAGAGGGCATTAACACTACTTACACTTACATATCTCTATATTAGACTATTTCTATGTTCATTTGCAGCTGGACTAGATGGGGATGTTCCTGCAGTGTATCTTCTGAAGCAGTTTCTTCTTGGAGAAATCCAGGTCACATTTTCAAAGATTCCTTCAGAAAAGGAAACAACATCACAGGTAATGGGGAAACCTGGAAAGATTGCTTCAGGTACTTACTGCTGATCCTGTTCAATGTGATAACAAAGGTGCACTTTTTATGTTCACAAAATTAATATTAAGATAGATACTATACTACCTGCATTTTCCAAAGATTTGCATTGGTAATATCTGGTATTGAGAATGTATGGCTCTCACAGTGAGAGGTTCAGTGAAAGTATCATTTTTGACTCATTTCTTTTCTTAGTGTTATTTTATTCTATTAAAGATGCTGTGAATCACGTACTCAGTGTGCTAAGCAGTAATTCCATTTATCACGAGCATTTGTGTGAATGGAACATGATTTCTTCCAGATTTGTGGAAACTAAGTCTGAAATGAGATCACAGTCCCTGAGATTCACTGCTAGAGAAAACGAGTAAATTATTGAAATACTTAAGTATAGTTTATTGTATTATCTTTACCAAACAGAGGTACTCAAAGTAGTTATTATACTTCAAAAAATAAAAGGAAAAAAGTGAATTCCTCCTTAAACATATCTAGCAGAACACTATAGATATGCTACCAAAATGTCTCAGAAGAGCAGCTGGGGGATGCTTGTGGGGAGCATATGTATGAGCTTGAAGAAGCATATGTATGAAGTGAATTTTATTACAGAACAGATGTCAGATATGTTGAACTGTGATACAATATAGATAGTTTTATTGGCTTCCTTGTAAAAGACAGTTTTAAAAGAATACTGACTAATCCTTTCTACTTTCTTGTACATCATCAAGGGAGAGAGATAAGTCAGTGACCAACTTCTTGAAGGGACGAAGAACTCTTTTGAGCTGAAGAAGGCCAAGAGAAAAAGGCCACTTTCCTTAAGGCAAGGTAACAAGAGGTTGAAGGGGGCATTCAATGGTGGGTTTTGGGGATTTTTTTAAACACTTGACAAGGGGCTCTTGACATTTCTTTCTTTCCTTTCTGAGGCCCTGACTCCCGCAGGGGAAAAAGAGGATGAAAAAGCTCATAGGAAATGTAAGTGATCTTTATTGACCTGTGACTTTCGTGTAACCATGGCCTCTGGCGTGTGACTCAATGTGCATTTCTTGTCAAAACAGGTAAGGGAATCGTGTGCTGCCCTGAAGGAATGTATAGTGTGCGTGTGTGTGTGTATAGAGTGCTGAAAGGCAAGAGATTGATGTGAAGGTTAAGGTGAGAAGAGGAAGATACAGGAAAGTGAGAGAGGGAAGAAGCACTATGAAATTATTTCATGTTTACTCAATGATGGTGGAGGAATGTCAGAGTTATTGATGTTTTTCTGTTACTAACTTAGTATTTTTCTGCTCTTTTCCTCTCAAAATTTTGTGTTTGTTTTGATTCAGGAAGCATATATTTATTTGCTTTTATTTTTCTAAATTTGATGAGGTTTCTTAGATTTAATGAAAATTTCCATCAAATATTTCCGCAATTGTATGCAATAATTACTGCACACAACCTATCAGGAAAGATCTGATAGGCTATGCAGGAATAATTAGCCTATGACTAAGTAGGAATAGGTTATGTAGGATAGACTGTTTAGGTAAAATTAGCCTTACCTGTGATTGTTGAAACTATTTGTACCATTGACATAAATGTAGAAGGTATTTTCCAGCAAACTAGTATTATTTAGAAAAGCAAAGGAAATCTTTCCTTCTTCCTGAAGATTAGGCCAGTAACAAAACCAAGGAGTTGAGGTCCCAATCAAACATTCCTGTAGAGAGATGGAGTCTGAAAAGGGACAGAAAAGCTCTTTCTGAAAGCATTATAAGCAGCTAACTTAGTACTGGCTGTATTTCAGACCTACCACCAGTGGCTTTGTGGTGTTTGTGCCAGAAGCACAGAGATATGCAGGGAAAGTGCTGAAAATGTGCCATGGCATCTCTGGGTTCTGCCACCTCACTCACAGCTAAAAAAGGGAGACAAAATAATAGTGTGGCATTTAAGATGAGACACAGGAAGTATGGCTTATAGATTTTGATATGTTGTTCTGAAAACACTGTTTCATAGGGAAAGCAAAGTAGCTGAGGTGAAACTGGCTTGTACAGAAAACCTACAGCTAAATCTGGCAAATCTGCAAGAGAAACAGGCACCTTCCTCAAGTTTTTGGGTCAATGGACATGTCAAGTGATGCATCTTTCTGCTTCACTGGAGACCCAATTCTTTTCATAAGAATGAGTTTTTAGACAGCAAAACCAAAATGCACTGAGACATTGGGCACTTACTAGAGAAGAAAATTTGGGCCCTTTGCTCCCTAGATTGCCAGAAAGCTTCTTTGAAACTGGAACGAATGGGACGGTTTTTATCACATGGGAGGTTCTGGGAAATGAAGGAGCTGTCAGCAAATTATTCATACAAAGCTTCCACAGGCTTGGAATAACACAAAATGATTCTTGAATATCTTGTCTATGAGAGTCAAAAACTTGAGTAAGGCAGTTCTGGTCAGCATTTGTAGGTAAAATTGCAGAATAAATTGAGGCCAATTTTGAGGATATGGCCTCAAAACACCTGAAATGAAGAATGATTTATTGGACAAGACTAGAGTGATCTGAGTTTAGAGGAAGCTCTTTTGAGATAATAACAGCATTTTATCGTCATAAAGTCTGCTGGAACTATGTGAAAAGTAGATTGGGCTCTTTCAGCACAGCAAATCTAAAAGGACTGAGAAGTAATGCTTTATATAGAAGAAATAATCTATTTTATTTTGTGGGGGGGGTGTGTGTGTGTGTTCAGGGTTTGGTTGATTTTGGTTTTTTGTTTTCTTTTTGCTTGGTTGGTTTGGTTTCTTTTTTGGGGGTGTTTTTCTGCTTGGTTAGTTGGTTTTTTCAGTGGTGGTTTGGGTTTTTTTTTTTAGAACATTAAAAAATACATGAGAATTTGAGGAAGACCTTGTAAACTAAGATCCAGTGTCAGGTTAAAGCTAAGACTTCCTAAAATGAAATGACTGGATTAGGATTCACCACAGAGCATGTGCCTGTGAACTAATTGATGGCTAGACTTGAACTAAAGAAAAAACATCCATTGCATTAAATCTCACTATATATGTCCTTCTGTTGTCTTTGTTTTTTTCCAGCACACACTGTGTTATAAGCCTCTTCACAGGACCAGTAGTACTTCCAAAATTTGTGATTGATACCACGAACTTTGTTCTTGTATTTTAAATGCCTGAGTTACTGTGTACCTTTTGGCTTGGGGAAAGAATGAGAAAAGGGAACATTAAAAGGAGGATTTAAGAAATAGTTTGATGAAAATTAAGCATGTGAATAATACTAACATGAAAGAGTTGTGTGGACCTTTTGACCTTTTTGAATGAGTCTTCTCTGTATTACTTTCTGAGATTACTTGGCTGACTTACAAACAGAGAGAAAGAAAGGATGAAATTTGTGGTAGGTGAAAGACAGCTCATTGGTACCTACTATATGAATTTAAAAAACATCAAAAAAAACATACCAAACCAAAACCCACCAAAAAAACCCACCACACCTCCCCAACAAAAAAATTTTTTAAAAAGCACAATAAAAATCTAACAAGCAACAAAAATATCTCTACAAAAAAAACAACATCCTGTTCCTGGTATAGGTTCATAGAAATATTTCACAGAAAAGTACAATTTCTCTTGTGCTTCAAGCTGGCTCCTGATCCCTCACATCAGATTTACCTAACTGTTTCATCCTGGGAGAAGCAAGATCAGACCTGTGAGTTCATGTCAGCAGCAGCAGTCTCTCTGCCAGATGTGCCTAAGGGGCAAACAACAAAGTATTTGCAAGCTTGCAGGGGTTTGTTTTCCACATCTCAAAAAGATCCATTCCTGAACAGCTGACAGTAGCAGCTCTACTAAAGTGTCCCACAGAACAATCAATCTGAATTGTAAAATATCCCATAAAACAGCTTTACTCCCACTGGTATTACCCTCTGCCCTAGAATTCAAACCTAATTTGAGGAATGCTTTGAGGAATGAGAATTTGAAGGAGTTTTCAGTGCAGGTATATTGAAGACTGATTTATAAATCACAGATGGTTTTGGCTGCCCTGTTTCTGTGCCTTATGAGCATCACCTAACCTTACAGAGTCAGGCACTCTGGCTTCAGTGTCTGCATGCTTTATGAGCACATGCTGTGTTAGGTGTCTGAAGATAAGTAAGCAGAAAGCAAGGAGTTGAATGGCAAACCAGGAAAGGTAAATTATAGGAAGTGCTAAAAATAGACATGATGCTCAGCCATGGTCCTGCAATCCCTTTTCTTCCGTCTAGGATTTGCAACCAATGGCCATCACTTGTACTAAGCCACACTACTCATTTCTCACAAAAACCATAATGAGTATTAGGGGTAATGCTTCATTTTTCAAATTCAGAAGGGACTCTGCCTACGCCACAAGAAAGGCTTGATTCCCTGATTTGAAACTGAGAGTTGGTGGCAGACCTCCTATTTCTCTGGAACGTGTCCCAAGTATTGGCTTACTGGGAATTCTGTTTCTCAGAATTTCTCTCCTATTAAAACTGTTTCACTTGGTGTAAACAATTAAATATTAATTAAGCTGTGGGAAAAAGAAAGGAGAAGAGATTCGCTCTATAGCCTGGTGGTTAGGGCAACTATGTAGGAAAGACAAATTCATGTCCTTCTTAATTTAATTATTTATACTAAATAGAATAGCATCAGCTGCAGGGAGTGAAAGTTTTACCTTGGACTGTGCTATAGCCTAATGGTTACAACAAGCTCTCAAAAGAGTGACAAACTGGACTGAAATCCCTTTGTCAAAATGAAACAGGGAAGATTATGAACTCAAGTCCACTGAAGCTATGTACTCTACCATCTAACTATTAAACTATTGGGGTGAGGGGGAGGCTTTTCAACTTTTTTTCAGTAGTGCCTGATAATTTAGGATTGCTATTGGGTTACTTTGGCAGATGTTCTTATACCTAAGATAACCATAGAAATGCTTAATTTTTGACGTGTGTTTGTGTTGGGTTTTTTCTCTTTGTTTGCTTTTAATGTAGTCGTGGTCTAGGAGGGCTTCTCATCATCAGGAGTTCAGTGATTTTGTGATAGTTTGCCCAGTATGCTTTGATTCAGGAACCATATAAGTGTATAGAAAAGAGTAAACATGCTTTGAGGTTAGCCAATGGTAGCCTGGCAAGCAGAAAATTTACAATGCAATGCTTTCCACCCACTGTTGATTTTGTACATTATGGCAGAAGTGGAAAACTTTAACAAATGCAGCTTAGAAATTTGTGCAGCTAGGGAACTTAAATACTTCCAGATGAGAAAAAGGCAAAAAAAACCTATAAGGACCTGCATTTTTGTCTTGGTCACTAAAATTACAGTAGTACATGAAAACCTTTGTGAATATAAAATTTGCAAAGGTTTTAACTTCATGTTCTGAAAGTAATGATGGCTGAAGTACTTCTGGTAGTATTTTGGGACTAAATTTTCTTACACTTAATCAGCTCTAACATTACACTGTATGTAAAGTTAAGTTATTGTATTATAGGTCCTCCTTCTTAGAAAGCTATAGCTGATCCTAAGGAACAAGTCACCATTTTAATTTGTTTAAATGAAAAATGTTATTTAACTGTAAATTGTGCTGACTTATGACTTCTAAAGTACTCCCTCCTCCCAAAGAAAACCCTAGACTGTTTATTTTAAGTGATCAGTGCTTCATTTCATCTGTCAACACAGAAGATTGTATTGTCAGCATTGTTATAATAATTTATAACCCCAAGTATTTGGAACCTTTACTCATATGACAACAGTTCTATTTATCTATTTATCAACTTCTTTACTTTTTATGAAAACTGACATGGGAATTTTGATGTATCAAGTATTCTGAGAAAAATAACAGTAAGTTATAGTGGCACTCCTATCCTTCAGGAAATGAGTGTCCTTGAGATGGACAGCTACTTCTCTGACTTCCAAAAAAACTCTTCAAGCTGATTCATTCACTATCGGTGACTCTAGTCACAATATTTCATGTTTATATAACCCCTGTAATCTGTAAGGTAATCAATAGACAGTTTAACATTTTTTAAATTAAAAAGAAAAAAGAAGGGAGCCTATTAGGTCTGCTTTGTATGCCCAAAATGAATGGCGTTTCTTGGGGCAGCACCATTAGCAATTGCTAACTTGAACTGTAGTGTCTCATTCTGGAGATTCAAGTCATGAGAAGAACAATGAAGTGCACTACTACCATAGCCAGTATTATTATAACATCACTAAATATCACAGTATAAATCTACTTGGGTGACATCTTAAGGTTGTAATCTTGTATTCCATCTCAGATACCATACTTTCACTTCACACCTTTTTGTAGCAAAACAAGTGTATCCTGATTGTATACCCTGATAGAAACTCTTGTAGTAAAACACAACAGAATAGGCTGAACTTATCTTATGAGGCTTAGATTTGTAAAGTGTTAATTTCCATATTTAAAATCAAAAAACCCAAAACAAAAAAACAAATCCAAAGCCATTGGGTAGAACTGAGTTCAAAGAAGTAAATGAAGATGCTTTGCTGTAATACTGGAGAGAAGTGGCAGCACACTCTTCCATTGCTGAAGATTCTGTGTCATGCAAACAGATGGGGACCAGGCCACACAGAATCACAGAATGTCAGGGGTTGGAAGAGACCTCAAAAGAACATCTAGTCCAGCCCCCCTGCCAGAGCAGGATTCCTCGTTAACCAGGAATCAAACCCAGGCCCCGGTGATGAGAGCACCGAATCCTACCCACTAAACTACCAATTTTAAGAGAATTACGCTCGAGTATAATTACAGCCTGACCTTGTGTGGGTCACGGTAACAGAACTCAGCTCCATCTAGAACATCCTCAGATTTCCAGATAAGTGCATACCAAGACATACCTGCAATTCCAGCCAAGCCTTGCATTAAGATTCAGTTTCATATCTGGTGCTCTTCTCTATTGAGAAAAATATGGGTCTATCCAAAGTTCATAGCTGCAGTCTTGCTAGATTAGATTTCATACACGTCAGTAGTAACTATTATATTTAGAACCAAAGGAGAGTAACAAATATATATGATGTATATGTGGCAACTTTTAACAGGAGATGTATTGAGGCTGTGGTGAAACATTTATCTACACAAAAGTGAAAAATCAATTAGGTTATTTTAGAAGCAAAGATTTTTTTATGGTTATTAAGATATATGTAAGCAATCTACCTATTGTTAATAATACATTCTAACAATATATAGTGCTGCGTTTATGATTCTAGCTAGTGAAATATGAATTGATGTACAAAACTTTGGCTGAATTGAGATAATCCTTTCCAAAAGGAAAAAAGGTTTGGATATTGTTTTTACCAACCTCCCATGCCCTTCAGCTGAGTCATATACTAAGGCAGACAGTAAATTCCTGCTCTCTCTATATACATTCTTTTCTATAGCATAGAAACATCAGCTCTCTTGATCCACCTCCACTATATCTCTGATTGATGAAATACCCACAGCAGCAGAAAATACTGCACTGGGCTTACCTGCCTATGTATTTTCACAGAAGCATAATAAAAATATGTGTCTTATTCACCTTTCACAGGCTATACAGATGACACCGGATATGATTTCAGAGCAAAAATACTACCTGGTGTTCAATACAAGACTGCTCAATTTAGTAAAGTCAAGGAGAGCCTCTCTGAAGTCTTGTCTCTGAAAGAGTTTGTGGCCTTTCCTACATGAGTAAAGGGACTCATAACTACTGATACAGCCTCATAAATACATGTCTTTAACTTCACTGTAATGGATTCTTTCTTATTCTCCACATAATGTTTCTCTACAGAAAGATAGTATATTAGTCATGGAGTATATTGACCCGACCTTCTTATAAACCTGCCTAATAATTCACAGTGCTAGTGTAGGATTTGTTCCTGAGTAACTGTTTGTTATGAGTAGGAGTATGTTTGTATGTTGTAAGATTAATATGGAAATAGTGTATTTTTTCTGATAACACAAAAAGTCAGGAAAGTTAGAAAATCTGCTAATATTGGTTGAAATATTTTAATTATTTAATATTAAAGCAAAAATAATAATTAAAAAATTACCGTGCTTCTCTGTATAGCTTTTCTGTAGAGTTGACTTTTGCCATGTCACACAAAAATGGTATTGGATTTAGATCTGTGCCTTCCTTTTTGAAATGGAGATCTTAAATTCACCCACCATTTGAAAAACTTACAATATGTTTTAGTGTACATAATATTGCTTTAAGTTTAACTTGCATTGTGATGAAGTTTATCCTTTTGGGAGAGAGCATTTAGTAGTTCCAGCTCAATGTTTCTGAGGGTTGTGTTTACTGTTCTTTGATTTTCTTACAGCTCAATCATATTATTTTCTAGTTTGGTCATATAACAGATTTACTTTCATGTCAGTGAAGGTAATTGAGAGATCCTAAACCAAAAATAAAGTGTGCTAAACCTTTACCCAATTAAGAAGCTTCTAACTTCAAGGATCTATGGACTACCATAGAGAAAATTACCTAACAGGACCAGAAAGTCACCAGCTTCTTCAAGTTCCCAGGACAATATAGTGAACTTCTCACTGCTCACTCTTGACCAGGTGCTAACTTTGAGGTCCAAGAGGCTACTATTGGCTTGGATGAAAATTACAGTCACAGGCATCCTAGAGAGAAAAAAGGGGTGCGCACAGAATAAATTTCAAATGTACAGAGAAGCTACCAAAAATCTCTGAGAAAGCAAGTTAAGGTAGGTATTATGACTTTCTCCCATAGCAATCAATATAAAATAATCTCTAATGCTATGAATATATTGAAAATTGAAGTTGAATATTGGAGTAATCTGAGAGGAATTGGAACTGTGTGAGCTCTTGAGGTAATGTGAGTTTAAACAGAGGGTTTTAAAGCTAAATACAAAAAAAAATACAATATAAAAAAAATAATAGCTTCTACTGCCTCATAGGCAAGCTTAGGAAGAGTGGGTTAGATGAAAGAACAGCGGGGTGGATTGAAAATCGGCTAAAGGACAGAGCTCAGAAGGTTGTGATCAATGGCGTGGAGTCCAATTGGAGGTCTGTAATGAGTGGTGATTCCCAGGAGTCCCTACTAGGTCCAGTGCTGTTCAATATATTTGTCAATGACCTGGATGAAGGAATAGAGTGCACCCTCAGCAAGTTTGTTGATGACAAAACTGGGAGGAGTGGCTGACACATCACAAAGCTATGCTGCCATCCGGCATGACCTTGACAGGCCTCTTTCTTCCTTTCTCCCAGCCACTGTGTCTTATTTAGTTAAATCTCAATTTGGCATAAGCCAACATAACTCTGCACCTGTATTCAGAGCACTTGAAATCTGCAAAGAACTTTCTATGTGAGATTGATTTAGAACATAAATATAGCAAACATCACCTTGACATTTGACATAAAACTTCACATTTTACATTCCTTTTTCATAATCTATCCAGATGGCTGGGCCAAACCAGCTTTTTGGAGAGAAACATTCACAGTAGGTGTTTTCTTCTGGAGTTTCACTTTGGACTAGCTCTTTCTTTAATCTGCTCTTTAGACCTATCATCCATTAAAAATTGAAGTGTTTTAACTGAGCAGCTAAACTGAGGAAGTGTGGTCTGGATGATCATGTACAGAGATGGCTTGTGAAGTGGTGGAAGGACAGAAGTCAGAGAGTTGTGGTCAATGGGAGGGAGTCTAATTGGAGGCCTCTGTCTAGTGGAGTCCCTCAGGGGTCGGGACTGGGACCAGTACTGTTCAATATATTCATTGACAAGCTGGATGAGGGAACAGAGTGCACTGTCAGCAAGTTTGTTGATAACACTAAACTGGGTGGAGTGGCTGACACACCAGAGGGTTGGGCTGCCATTAAGCATGACTTAGGCTGGAGAGTTGGGCAGGTAGAAGTTTAATGAAATTCAACAAGGCCAAGTGTCGAGTTTTGCACATGGGAAAGACCAACCCCATGTATCAGTATAGATTGGGGACTGATCTATTGGAGAGCAGTGAAGGGGAAAGAGACCTGGGGGTCCTGGTAGGTGGAAGGATGACCATGAGCCAGCAGTGTGCTCTTATGGCCAGGAGGGCCAATGGGATTCTGGGGTATGTTAGAAAGGGTATGGTTAGTAGGTCAAGAGAGGTGGTTCTCCCTCTTTACTTTACCCTGGTGAGGCCACATCTGGAATCTTGTGTCCAGTTCTGGGCCCCTCAGTTTAAGAAGGATAGGGAACTGCTGGAAAGAGTCCAGCGTGGAGCCACAAAATTGATTAAGGGGGTAGAACCTTCTGAGGAAAGGCTGAGGGAGCTGGGTCTCTTTAGCTTGGAGGAGGCTAAGGGGTGACCTCATTTATGGTTACGTGTGAAGGGTGAGTGTCAGGAGGATGGGGTCAGTGAAGCCCAGTGACAAGACAAGGGACAATGGTTGTAAGCTGAAGCATAGGAGGTTTCATGTGAATATAAGAATATGTTTTTCCTAGTTCAGATGCCAGAGCACTGGAACAGACTGCCCAGAGAGCTTGTGGAGTCTCCTTCTGTGGAGATATTCAAAACCTGTGTGGACACATTTCTGTGTGACCTGGTCTAGGGAATCTTGCTCTGGCAAAGTGTTGGACTAGATGATCTTTTGAGGTCCCTTCCAACTCCCAACATTCTGTGATTCTTGGAGTACATCTTCCTGTTTGGTCTCTTTCAAATTAGATGTAATTTATGTACTCCGAGATGTTAACAAAGATGAAAAATTTGTTTTGAGACTCTAAAAGGAAATGCTAATTTAAGCACACTCCATCAGGTCTGTGTGATCTTAACTGCTGTATTTCTGCTATGTTCCGTAATAACTAACTTGATGGGGGAAAAAAAATTTACCCCCTTTCTCACTTTCCTTTTACATAGATGAGGAGACAGCCTTCTGTCTTGCCTTTTCTCTTGCATTCTCTCTAAGACTGTGGTTAGAGTCTTGGTGTAAGTGCTTTTTAGTGAATAATTTCTGCATTAGTTGTTTTCATAAGTCCACTGGGAAGCAGTATACTTAAGGAAACATAGCTAAGGCTGACAACTTGTTGATTTCTAGTTCTCCAGTTGCTTTGAAATATCATCAAATGACGAGGTAGACAGATTTGTATCCAGGAGACCCACAACTTCTCTCTCTCATGTCCTATTTCAGTTCTCAGCAAGTCGCTAGCTCTGTTCATTCCTAGACTGAACAAAGAATTTGTCTCTTAAAAGATAAAGAATGTCAAATCTCTGCTAGTTTGTCTTAAATGTAGATATTCAAAATGGAGCAAATTTTGATTTATATCTATGCTATCTTTCTGCGGTAACTTTGGTCTATTTAGTTGCTTCATCTGAAATAATACCAAGACCACTACTTTGCTCAGTTTTCAGGAACGTGGATGGTGTAAAACTATTTAAGTTCTAAGAACATTTCAGTGAAAAAAAAATTGTTTTTTTCTCTTTACAATAAATGTATTTAAAATGTTTAAAATATTAGCAGGTGCAATAAATAATATTTCATTAATTTAATGGGTTTTACTATCACAAAGTTGATTTTGGTCTGAAGAGAACAATGAAACAAAAATTATGAGTGTTATTCTACTTAAAAATCTGAGATCAGATTTGTCTTACTAAGCTTATGCAGTGAAAGATCTTCACAATTACTATCAAAGTATAACAAATGAAAAGTGATTCAGAAATTAAATAAGCTTTTAATCTTATTATCAATAGTTTAAGTTTTATTTCAGAGATAAATGAGAAACTCGCATATCATGAACAAAACTCACTACGCTCAGAAAAGCATTCATTTCTATTGCCATGCTATATCAGCTTTTTAAAAAGAAATGCAGCACAAAATAGCTGATCACCCTCATTAAGTGCCTTGCTGAAGCACACTGTTTTAACTGTCTGATGCAATTAAAGTATTGAAAGAAAGGAAAAAAAAAAGAATTCAAATTGTTTCACACTTGGTTTAAAATTACATGACAGTCAAAATTAATAAATTTCATCTGTTTCTGAATTCTATTGCAAATTTTTCCACTAGGTATAAGATGTTCTATGAAGGATAGATATTCTGATTCCCTTTTGTCTGAAAATCTTGTGATATCTGCTGTAAAAATTACCTTCTCCAAAACCAGAGTTTTAACATTACAGGTCACCATTGTAGTTGGCATTAATTTGATCAAACAACAAACCTAAACATAGATTTAGAAACCAGTGTAGAAATGGCTATCATAAAACTGTTCTCAAGTGCTCTGGTTTAAAATGTAATATTTACCATTAGCAAACTAATGAAATCAAAAGCAAAATTTCTATGTGATTATTTGCACCCCTTTGTGTGAGTTACTTATTTCTCTCTTATAACACTGAGATCTACTTCACTTGCAAGATAAACAATGAGAATACATCTTAATTCTCTCAGTCAACTAAGTAACCATGACCTAAATAACTTAAAAAAGAACAAAACCAAAACCAAAACATCTCAGCAAAACTAAAAGCCATCTGGGTCAAGTAATTTTGAAACATATCAGGATACTAGGTCTCTTTCCTTTAGCATGGGGTTTATACAAAATACTTATCAGGAGTAAGGCTCAGCTAAACTGTAGTTGTCCTATTTTTAACAAATAAAATGGAAAAGACTTCTTTTGCATTTGAATGTCATAAGATGAGTCAAGGAAATAGGAGCTTTTTCTATCACAAAAAGCTTCCCAGCAGGCAAATTACCTCAAGTACCCAGTACACACAATATTTTTCATAGACAGGAATTTGCGCATTAAATCCAGACATTTGCTAAATGAACAATCCGAAACCAATATTATCAATCATTTCTAACTTGCAGAAACTCTTCAAGCCGTGGGATTTTTGCCTTACCAAAGAATTTTTTCACAAATATATATTCAGTGATTCAGGGAACTTACAGTTCCATTAGCTGTTTTGTTGTTACGTTGCCAGGCTCGTCAGTCTGCCACCTTCCACAAATTACATTTGTGAATTTAAAACCAAAAGCAATTCCTGCTTAATTTTTTTGCTGTCTAGAATACTATTATTAATTCCAGATATTGTACTCATTATTTGTGTTACAGTAGTCAAAACAATGATGAGGTATTTCCCTTCAAAGATTGCATCTCATTCAAAATAAATTTAACCCTTATGTTTTGAAGCATTTGCAGACTTTTAACTATTGGAATTTCATGCTTGGCAATATTTTAAACAGTTACATTCCAAAGCAACTACGTAACCTGGAAATTCCAATACAACCGAATAATCTGTTATCTGCTGAAAACAGCTTAATTTTAATATGCTGCAGTTGACTTAAAGGTTAAGCTACCTCTTAAAAGAATGTGAACTTGTGAATTAGGGAGTTCTTATACTCTCAGGTGGCATTTTATTCACCACAAGAAGTAACTGCTAATGAGCTCCCTAGCTAGCAAAAGCTAGATGTAAAATATGTAAAACTTGAAATGTTTAATGTTTCTTAAAAAAATACTCTGTGAGCTCAGCTTATTAAGTAAATTACAATAGATCAAAGAAGGAAAGGGTAAAACCAGGTGTCAAAAGCTGAGAATGGCCAACCAATTTATTTTCTGATGTTATTTCATGGTCTACCCTTCCTAAAGTATTTGGTTAATAGAATTTGCAAATAAAAGGTTACTTCATCTAAAAAATGTGCTAGATTAAAATACATAAAAAAACTCAGTATGATGACTCAATATGCCAAAGAACAGAAGCATTATGTAGGAACCAATTTAATATTTTTTTGCTGTTCAAATCAAGCTTAAGCAAATTGAAGCATCCTGATTTAGAGTATTTGGGCTAAAAAAAGGTAATAATTAAAAAATCTTTCTTTTGAAAGTTCATCCCCAAGAGAAGAGGAAAGGAGATTCTAATAAGAACCATGGTATGTGCTCCAACACACCCCACTATCAGCTCAATCATTGACAAGTGCAAGAGAAAACCTCAAAGGACAAGCTCCTTGTAGGAACAGTAAGGTCTTATACCCTTGAATATAGGAAACACTGCCATGCTAAGCACTAAAGCAGTACTTACTTTGAGTCCCTAATTTTGTGAAATGCTGAAGGAAGCATATAATCTCAAACCTCTTCCATAAAACATCTAAGCATTCGTAGAGCTTCTACTGGCTTCAGTTGAACTTAAGCAGTTGGCTGTACAGCATCAAGAGAAAAAGTCTGTGTTTAAAGCCAGTTAGGTGTTTAAATAGATAAATCAGTAAGCAAAATTATGGAAACATAGATATATATCTGAATGGTTACGTTTCTGGATATTTTAAAATATCTATACTAAATTAATTATAATATTAATATTTTAGTTAATTGTAAATATATGATAAGAAATGAAGTGAGTGTTCAAACTATGAAGTATTAAGAAGAGTTAAAACCATCTCCAAATAGAGACATTATTACATTAAAATGGGATTTTAGTCCAGCATAGACATCCAGAATGAAGAGGAAAGCACTAAGAAGTTGTAGTTAGTTCATATTTAACTCTATAAATAAATATCTGAGTCACACAGATACTTCTGGTTGTGTTACTCAAGATTCCTAGGTACAAACTCCTTTTGGAGGTTTTTTGTGGTTCTTTCATGTTTTCAGAAATGCACTGTTCATCCTGCAGCTCATACCCAGTGCTGAACACTCCTCTAGGATACAGTAGCCTCATCCTGCAGGCTAGCAATGACTATGGAAAAGAATCTTCTTTAGTTTCTTTCTTACAGTGATGAAGGTTAAGTTTTTCTCTGTCCTTTCTTGGGGATTGTGCCTTAATTGCACTGATTATATATTTCAAATTATATCTCTGGGACCAGAACCCCCTCCAGGTGAGTGATTTAATTCCTAAATTAGACCATCTCTCCCTGCCTATCAAGTGGCAGGTCTCAAAATCCCTTATAAAGTGGTGTAGGCAGATACCAACTATATGCATCTGTCCAGCACCTGTTATGTCCAGCAGCTATGACACTCCCCAGAGAGACAAGCACAATTTTGAAACTCTGAAGGCAAAGGCAAGTATAAAAGTTGGGGGTAGGAAAACTCTCTAGCAACAACTTTATACTCCATCACCTTGACCGAGTTTCATGTGCACTCCTGTCTCATTTCAGAGAAGAGAACAAGCGTAGTGTTATGGGGATTAGGAAACTGCAATCTGGGATTTGAGTTCCCATGTTCTTCCTCAGAGGGCATTTGGTTCTGACTCCTGCATCTGACAGATTGCTGGAAGAAACATAAAGCATTAATTTATGTTAACCAGCAGCTCATACGGCAATCATAAATACTGGTTTAGATATAACAGATTATGCTGTTCCGTCATTGAGTTCTATAATAGGCTCCTTTTATGTAATGTGGGTTACAAACTTGTTCTTGACTCTCAGTATGAGATATCCATACATAATTTGATGAAAATACAACTCATAGTAGATGATATGATTATACAGAGGACTCATTGGAAGGTACCAATCATAGTTTACCTTTACAGATACGTCAGTGAATGGTGAACTTCATAAAATGGCAAGATAGATCCTGGCTCATGGTCATCCTTCCATCTACCAGGACCCCAAGGTCTCTATCCCCTTCACTGCTTTCCAACAGGTCAGTCCCAATCAGATTTCCCAGAAAAGTAACTGTAGATTGTGATTGGTTGGAAATGCCTTTAAATTTCCCTGGCTGCTGATGGTCCTTGGCTGTCTGTAAAGATAAACTGGTTTTAACTTAATGTTTGCACAATATAAGTGTGAATAGACTTCTGCTACATTTTATTTCTACATCAGTATTGTCTATTTCTATTCTTAGTTTTCTTTTTTTTTTCCCCTCCTTCTTATTAGAAAATGGCCTCATTGCTATTTTGTCCTATTGCAAGATGGCATATAACTCAGGAGCTTGTATTACTTTATGAATATTCTTCATTTTCCCAAATGTCTACTGATGAGTGATTTGGCTTTCAAGGTGCTCAGCAAGCTAATATTATTTGCATATACATTATTCTCTAAGGTCTTAATCTAGGGAGCACCATTACCTGTAACTCATGCCCACCTCTTTAGACAGCACTTTGATTTTTAGTCCTTAATTACACAGTTACTATTTCAGAATGATTCTATCATTAAAGAAAAAATGTTAACAGATAATTGGGAGTAAAAAAAATGCGCAATGAAAGACAACGTAAAGCTAACATATTTGTTGGTAAATCTTTGTTCTCATTCAGCAACAGCTGCAATTTAATTACACTTAATGTTTGCAGGTGTTCACTAGAGAATATTGTATAGATATGTGTGTACATATACAATTCAGCTGAAAATATTTACCTTTGTTAAAAATCATAGGCTTATAATACAGAGGCATTCTTCTGTGTATTCTTATGATTAATGTCCAGGTTTCTTTCTGATATGTAAGGATGAGATATTATCAAGAAAAATCCACAAGAAAGCACCATAAAGCAATAAGGGAGGAACACCAGCTGTGCTCATAAATTTGGACAGTTAGTATATCTGAAAAGCATTATCCTTCCTAAGACTGGTATTATAGTTAGGTGAGCTTAGTGCATCAGACAATATGAAAGGATTTAATATGTATTAAAGAAGGAAAAGTAAATACAAATAAAAGACTTTTTGAAGATCAGAACAGCTTTAGATGTTATGTGGATCAATAGTAGTCTCATCATAGGTAAAAGTTCACTAGATAGCGTACTGAGCTGCAAGTTCAAAATGTCAATAAGATGTGTAAAATTTAAAACCAGGACATCTTATAAGGCAGTTGTACTTAATTTTTGGTGCTTGTCTTATAAATATTTCTGCTCAACAGAGGTGTTTGGGAAAGTTGACAAGAAACCAACACTGTTAAACCATTTGAAGTTCATTTATTACACACTGTCTAAAGATCTAGTCCAAAGAGAAATTCTATGAATATACATGTACCCACAGAGATTTATAACTAGGTCAGAATGCTGCTTCCACATCTATTACTAATTAATTAGGTTCAAATAGCAGAAGAACCTCAATGACAAAATGTATCATTTCAAAATTCCTGTACTACTGTGGCGCTAGTAGCATAAATTACCCAGTGCTCAGTTAAAAAAAGTAAAATAAATAAATAAATAATTCTTACAGACTGTGCAATACTCAATATGGTATCTGTTCATTTCTGATTTCTAAACAATGTTTCTAAAATTTACATGGAGTAAAGCATATGATTAACGCTTGAGGTCATTCTGCAGCAACTCTAATAAACTGCCACAAATTCAACAGAAATACCCATGAAATAAATTATTAGTTCTAATATGAAGGGAAGGGGCATCATGGATGTTCTTTTTTCATGACAGCTACTTTATTAACATGTTTAATCATGGTATAAGTTCAACTTATTTTTGTTATTGTTGAAATTAAGTTGTGAAAGTGGCAAACAGTAGGATGCAGCAACAATCAAAATTTATCTGAAAGCTTTTTTATGTTTTCTGTCACTAATGTGATCCCTATTTTCAGCCTGATGATTAATAAAAAGACACTTGCACAATAAATTTTTTATTTTTCATACATGATATATATTACAACCTCTGGACCAGTAAATGAATAGTTTTAGGAATCTGAGTTCTACTCAAAATTCTTTTTTATTTGTTTTTATTAAAAATCCTTTTTTATTATTTTTATTCATTTATTTTATTTTTTTCATATTTTTAACTATCTGCTTTTTATTCTTGTCAAAATTTGAAAATAATAACCAAACAATCTTACTTAAGGTAAGTGGGTAGCATACTTCAGACTTATTCCTGATCATATAGCAAATTAATATTTATTAAGGGTACATAACTGAAGTGTATAAACACTATTTAATAAATTGAGACACTTAAATTTATTTTGACAGAAACACCTACAGATGAATACAAGAGGTTCAGCTGGAAAGCAAGACTATTGAATAGAATTGGTTCTGTTCTAGTTCAAACCAGGACACATACACGTATCATTTTTCTAAAGAAATACAAATTTTTATATTACAGGTCTGTCTAACAATCCTCAAACATTAGCACTACTTTGTGTTTTAATGGATTAATATGTTTGTTGAGAGGCTTGATTTGCAAGTATTTTATTTTAGGCAGTGATTCAGTGGCTTCAGCTGGATCCATAGTTACTTTTGAGTCGCATAATTGGAAATATCCTATTAATTTTTTCCTAGAAAGTGTAAGAATGAGATGTGACTAACTTTTGAAGTTTCTTTTATCTCAGTTTCTAAATTGTCACCACAATATCCAACAAATTCTGTCCAGATGATTTGAATTTTGTTCCACCCATAATGGACAGAAGAGGTTTGCTGCTTGTTGGTAAGTTAATGTCAGCAGTTTTGAATTTCTGATTGTCAATGAAAATGCAAAGTGGGGTAATTAAGCAATAATGTAGTTTACAGAACATTTTTTAACAGGATAAAGTCATGATGAAGATAAGCAGAGTCAAGGGATTTAATGTTAAAGCAGAAAGCATTTTTCATCTAATTTGCATTAAAAAGCAGTTTGCTAAAATGCCAAAATAAATGATGTGAAAAAACAAATGAAAAGGCAACTTTTAAATAAAATTAGTTCATATAAAGTTTAACTAAGGAGACTATCAATTTATACATATTCCTTCTATTTTACCAACCACGTCTCAGCTGTGTCATTCCTATCCACTTCAGTAGGGCAGACTCCACTACACTCTGGGCACAAACATGTAAAAGAGAACTTCTACTGTTTAATTCCTAATTAGGAGTGAAAACATTTCACTTGGGTTTCTTTGGTTTTTGCTTGGTAAAATTAAGTCTTTTCAAGATCTCTAACAACCCAGAACTTCTTGGAATACCAATGTTTCAATTCAAGCTAAGTAAAATTAATTGCTTAATAGAAGGTGGCACTTTCTAGTATCATAGGTATGGTAAGAAATCATCTCTTCAGTAGGTGCCAGCTTGGCTAGAAACACTGGCATCAGTGCAGAAAACATAGCATCCTGTACTGGCTAGGTTTTTCCACCCAGTGCCTCTGACTCCAGTACAGCACGGGATTGGAATTGCCACTTTCCAGACGTTTCCTTTCATTTTCTGTAAAACAAATTCACTTTGCATTAAAAAAAGTGGGAATAAATGAGACGACCAAAATATAAGTGGTCTTAAAATCATATATGTCAAGCCTCTTAATACTATGCTAACAAAGAAAAAATTCAAGTCACAGAGCCTGGCATGACTATGAAGCATTTCTTTGGCTGTCAGGGGGCTGCTGCAGCTGTGGCATGTGATACAGCAGTTTGAGCCTTCCTAGTCACCTTGGGTCCACTTTATATCCACATATAGAGTTTCTCAGCCAAAACTAAAAAGAACTGATTTACTTGTAATGGTTCAAAGATATGTAGCTGTATGTATAAGAAGAAAAAGAAATATTTTAAGATGGTAAAATAATAAGAATTCACCTAAAATGTGGAGGTATTTTTATTACACTGAACAAAGGAAAACATAATTTTACTTTTCCAAATTGTTTTGAATATAGAAACACGGGTCAGTATGTCAAGTTGTCAGAACCATGTACACCCACAGCTGTCTGTTTCTCATGGCTGAAGAAAAACTTCCTTAAGGTAAATAAATCAAAGGAGTTTGTCTTATGCTGTGTTTTCAGTGCTGTCCCTCCTAATATTCGAAGATAGTGAGGACACTGCAAAGAGAGCACAGGAAGAAAGGCAGCAATCATTTCCCCTGAGGCTTACCTGGCAGGGAAATGATGAAATAAAATGCAAATATATATGAGTAGGTTTGGAGGAACAAGGAGCTGTAGGAAAGAGAGCTTGAAGACAGAAACGTTATTCATGAGTGATGGCAATGGAATCCATTCCTTGTGCATTGTCCATTCTGTTTCTTTACTGTTCCTCTTTTGGAAAGACATCCAGGTAGTGCATTAATTCCTGTCTGGATCAGTATTATCATTAAAAAACCACTGAAATGTGACAGTTGATTATGCTATTTGCAATTACAATAGCTGAAGGCAGCTTAGATGGATGCCTTTTTTTAATACACAGAGCTAGTCTAAAAAGTAATGGTAAAAAAAAACATTTCCAAATTAAACCTATGATAGAACCAAGGCTATTTTAGGATGTGAAATAACTTTGTATTGCACCTAGAATTTTTTAAATGGTGTTGAACAATCTGGGAAAGTTGCAAACTGATTTGATACTCAAAACATACTGCATTGGATTTGTGATCTGTTTGTGTAGCCAGCTTCTCAGATATAATTTCCTACATAATTCATTTAAATGATAAACAACTGTGTTGGTGTTTTCAGAGAATTTAGAAAAACACTTATTTGTAAAAGGCCTTCTATGCATTTGCACTTATTGTGTCTGTGCTACTTCAAAAGTGTGGCTTTTGAACAAAGTTAAGTTCTGTGTATTAAAAAAGTGACTGCAATTTGCTCATTCAGATTAACTATGTGATCCATCAACCTGTAGCATCTTTTCCAGAGCAGTGTCTTAAGTGATGACTTATTGCCTGTTTGCAAAAAGAAGCAAATGCTACAGAAAACATAATTTGCTTTTCTCCCTTGGACTGCATTTATTGTTTACTAATTGGAATGTCATATACAATGAATTATTCAACAAAAAAGACAGTGAAAAAAGAATATCAGTAATGAAAATCAAACAAAATCATTGTATCGTTGGTTCAAGTTCAAATAATATTAACTGGGCTAAGTATTTATGTTTGTGGATGACAGGTAATTATTTGTCAAGTAATCAATTATCATTGTTATTGAAGTTATTTTTGCAATCAGAAATAAAATTATTCTAAGTGAAGTTACATGCAGTAAAAGTGCTATTGTTCATGAAAGATATATTATTTTGACTGACATTATCTCAAGATTCTTGTCTTCTTACTTTCCTTAACTGATTTTCAGCCACCACATCTTGCATCCTTCTTCCACAAGAAAGTAGTATGTATTGCAGTTGTATAGGTTGTACAGGGAGAGAATACACCATGTAGAGCATAAATATGTGAAATATATAGAGGAAGAAGAGAATAAACTTGTCCATATCACCTTAGGCAACAGCATTCTATGTACTAGAATCTCCTATTGATATGAGCAAAATAAATATTTTCTTCTTTTTTCAGTGTTTCATTTCTCATCCTAAGTATCTAGGTACTGTTGCTTCATTGTTGGAAAGAAGCCACCTTTTCTTTCAATAAAAGCTTTATGTTTACTTATGAAACTTATTCCTTTTTTTCTGAAATTAAAACATATTACCTTGTATAACAATCAGTTTTACCTATGTATCACAAATTTGATTAAAAAACTAGGAAACTGGCAATCAGGTTTTGCCAAGTATACATTTTGCAACCAAATGGACTGTGGCTAAATGAACTATTTTTCATATTTGTTCATTCACTGTTGTAAGACTGGAAAACTGTACTGTAGTTCAAATTATCAATGTTTCGCTTGCAAAGTGGATAACTAGTTTTGTTCAACATTTTGATTTAGAATCCAGGAGACAGAATAAAGAACAGATATATTAAATTTACATATAGCAGCTACCTAGGGGTGTTGAAGGAAATTAAAATATATGAGGTTTAAAATTCAAAATTACGTGAAAGAGTTGGAAAAATGGTCTGAAAGAAATGAGACAGATCAATAAGGATAGGAGGAACAATGTGAACTTCGGTAGGATTGGAGAAAAATGAATTATGGAAAAAATGTACAGAAAAAACCCCATAGATTTAAGATTTATTGCTGGTAGAACGTCAGGCACAATATCATGACATTATCAGAAATTGTATTTCATACTTGGAATTTTAAATAGCAGCAAATGAACCTCTTTTAAAGCAAGGTTGACTTTTTCACATGGTGATTTCTACTTCCATTGTCCATTGTCTATACCTCTTGCCTCTAATTCTTACAATCTGTTAGAACCAGGTATAGATTTTAACGGATGGTTCTACTGAACCATAGCAAGCCAAAGCAATTAACAAAGTTTTCAGTACAGCTGTTAACTGGAACATTATCTGTAGGATGCTAAAGGTAATCCTCCAGCTGTACACAAAAACAGGTTAGCCTTAGCTGAAGTGGACCAGTTGAAGAAACTCCAGAAGAGAGAAACTAAAACAGCCAGAGTCCTTATGAGCAGCTGAAATAACTTGCTTAAAGAATGTACATAATGGCCCTTGGGCATAGAAAAAGACATCACAGAGAAAAACAGAATAAATAGTTCCACTTCTAGTGAATAAGATGGAAAGTAATGGACTTGAACCACAGCAAAGTACATTTAAGTTAGATGTTAGAAAAAACATCCTACTGGCTAATGTTCTTTTAATTGTTATACTCAAACAACAAGAAATCTTCCCACCATTGACTCAATCTCAACTCTAATGTTGCAACATAAATTAGAATGGAGAAGCACCTTCGAATATCACAAGGTCAGTCTCTTGAAAATGCCTTGAAGATATGTCCTGTCTGAAACACAAGCATAACAAACTAAATAATAATCACTTTAATAGCTTAGTTTAATTGAAATTTTAACAACAATTTATTAATGACAGTAATGGAGATGCCTGAGGTTCATGAATATCTTCAAAAAATCCATTTGAAATACATTGTCTCATTCTCCAGTCTAAGAATAAATTTTGTGAGATTAGGGATAACGCACAGTATAACTAATACATAAAGAAGTGGATAAATTCTAACCTTCAGTTGTGGAATCATAATCAATGCATTAGTGTGCAAATGCCAATATGTTAAAAAGCACAGTTTAAAGTACTTTGGGATTATTCTAGCTAAAATGTACACAGTAAATGTAAATGATCATTAAATCATTTATTCCCTACATCATTAAACATGCAGTTTGCTGGGTTTTATTTTAATTTCTTTTTAATAAAATATAACCATCCTAAAAGATACTATATTGATATCTGAAGAGAAAGAAGATCTTTGTTTAGCTACAAAAAAACCAAAATGCAGGATGGGAAGATGAAAAGTGCTTTGAAATGTCTCAGTCTGATTTAAGAGATTACATAGAAATTGTCTTTGCTGAGACCAGTTACAAGGATGATGGTGCTTCTTGATTTGGGTTTATGGATTCTATCCAACAACCACATGGAATGAAATCAAAGCATTTAATAAAATTTCATAATTTTTTTTTAAATTGTATTCAGAAATGACCTAGGAAAGAAAATTAGAGCAAGTTAATTTTAATGGGTTGCAAGCAATTTTATTTATTTATTTTTTGTGCTTTTTAATCCATTTCATATTCCTCCACTGGCAGAAGTGGTAGTCACCATGTAACAACCTGTGCATGTTTTTCGGCCTTACTTTTAGGTTTAACACCTAAATAAGAAAAAAGATAGCTAAATGCTGTGGAACAGATTTACAGCAAATGTCAATCATCACACTGATTTTATATCAATTTCATACTTGGAAATATGCATAAAGAACTTAAAACTGACTAGCAATCTACCTATATATTTAATATTTTAATATTAAATATGATATAAATTGACTTTAAGCTCACAAAATCTTGGTACTATAAATATTAAAAATGTAATAAATATTTATTTTTAAATATTGAAACTTTAACTTAAATAGTTTAGATTTAATATATTTTCAGTAAAATATCTGTTGAAAAAGGAAGATCCTCTGTTCAAAACCTTTGAATAGATGCTACAAGAGGTGATTTTTATATAGAAGTTTGTACCAGTTTTTCAACTTTAGAAAACCTACGAACTGTGTGTAGCAGAAAAGCACCTGAGTTGTTATTTGTATTTTCTACTTTTTTCTAACTTCATAGCTTGTTTAGTTTCATGTTTCTATCTATAAAAACTTTAACATGTCTGAAGCCGCTAGTAGAAATCAAATTCACCACTTGAACTGTGATGTCAAAAAATATTCACATTGATAACAAAACTGTAGTATTATCAAATGATAGAGAAGTACCTTTCTTTTTATGGACAACAGATTTTGTTGGGGCTGAAACTAAATTAATTTTACTAGTGTTAACTGTGGAGAGTGCTACAGTGAAATGGAGACTTAGGTATTTTAAAACCAGAGATAATGCATATTGTCTAGAGTGGATGGGTACATAAAGGCATATAAACATTTTTAATAATGTCCCCATAGGGAAATAGCAAGGCAAAAAGAGTTAACAACAAGAGATGGCAAACTGTAAATTTACTCTTATTCAAATTTATAAAACCAGACTCTATTGTCCCTTACAATTAAGAGATGTGCTGAATGGACATACATGGTTGTAAGACCAATAGTGTTCCAAACTTGGTTTCCACACCCATGGCTTACTGTATTAATGGAACTGTTGAGGTTTAAAAGACAGATCAAATTATGAAAAAAATAGAAGCGGAAAAGCCAGATACAATGATGCTGTTTGTGTGAGAACTGAGATTAAAGATCAACATGGTACCATCTCTGTTGAGTTTCTACTCTCTAAAATGTGGATATCAGTGGTGAATAAAAAATTTATGTCTTTTCTTATTGTCCATTTAATCTACAGGATTACCTTGATTGGCAAAATTCTGTGACAATGAAAGTGCTTCAAGATTTTTTGATGCTTTTTTCCCCTCTTCTTTTGCTGGAAAGAGTTTGACGAATGAGATAAGACATCCAATCTGAAAATACTGGTAAAACTACTTTTCTAGTCACAATAAACCCAGTTTATTACATACTGTACAAAAATAATCTAACTGGCAGTACAACATTTATTACTAGAAATGTCTTCTGAGGACTCGTGTTCATGAAAAATTTGATTAAAGAAAGTTTTGTTGGTAAATATATTCTGAAAGCTGATTGTGAGGTATGTGAGCATAAGGCACAATACTAGAAGAGTATAAATAAGATTAAGTGGTAGATCTGAAGGAAAAAGTAGGCAGAGTAATTGATTGTATATAAAGTACAGACTTTTAAGTGGTGAATTTCTTTCGTAACTACCCAGTGTTTTATCTCTTTTAAGTAAAGGACAATCAACAGCCATGAAGAGGAACTAGATCTAATTAATGAAATGACTACTCCATTTCCAGTCCATTCAATCCCTGAAAGCAATGTGTTATTGATAAATGTGAAATGTGTTTGGGTCTGCTGATCAATTCTTTCTTTTAGATACCTTCAAGTGCTTTATGTTCCTTAGCTTAAATTAACTTTGCTCATCCAAATTGGATGAGTTGTTTAATGTGGTTATAGAGTGCTTTCTGAATGACTGTGCTTATATGCAAATATTCATTGGATTCTATTCCAGAGTAATTATTAGCAAAGCTAGTGTTACTTTCGTAATAATAGTTTCTTTGAAATAAACAGGAATCTAACCTTCTCTTCAAAATAATTGATATTGCTGAAATTATTGATACTTTGCAATGCCACAACCTGCTGTTTAGATAACCTTAATCCTGAATGTAGTTAAAGTGACGTGTTGCAACAAGAAGAGTTAAAACCAGTAAATTGGGCTGTTTAAAACAATGATGTAGTGTTAGCACTGACTAACAATATTAAAAGGAAGCAAAACTTGTATATTGTCTCTTTAAATAAATTCTGGTTAGGTTTGCAGCCTTTAAAAAATTGTTTTAAAGAATAATTTTGCTGTTATATTTGTCAGCAGTCTGATGGGAAACAAAAACCAAACAAAACTTTTTGGCTCTGGGGCAGAAGGGTTCATTTTTCTGTGTGGTTTTTTTTGTTGTTGTTGTTGGTTTGGTTTGGTTTAGGTTTTGTTTGTTTGCTTTGCTTTTGTTTGTTTGGAGGTTTTGTTTCTTTGGTTTTGTTTTTTTTTTTTTAAGGAGGCAGAGGCTCAAATCTAGGAGAACTGAGCTGCTTTGTTGATTAGTTGGCAGATTAACTGCATACTCTACTCATTTGTGTTGCACTACATCTTTCTTCTATTAGTTAACCAGAATTCCATCCACAGGGTTTTCACTGTACCAGGATTAGTTTTTTACACTGCTGCACAAGTCATCCATGCATATGTCTACTTCATAAAGTTACAGTCCTATGTATTGACAAGCAGTAGCTATACAATTTTAAATGTCACTGAATGAGAGCACTATGTGGGGTTGTACATTTTTAAAAGACCAGTTTCTAAGACCTCTGCATAAATATGATAGACTTTATTAGAAGACCACTCAGACTCTTTAGAATGTTAAGTTGTAGCTGTGCCACATTTTTTGCAGTGCACACCACTCAGAACTAGATAAATTACAAATTAGTATAAATTATAATATTATTGGCAATTTTAAAGAACTGAGCTGAATTGTTACTATTGTTTCAAGGTTCTTGGTGGTGTAACTGTACAGAACTGAGACACTCTGAAAAGTACATGCTTCTCAAAATCTCATCTATCTTCATATACATTTATTAAGGGTTTGCAACACTAACATTTACTGAAAGGTGTTTAATAGTAATAACAAGGTCTGGCTGAATAAAGAATAGATCATTTTTTATTAGCCAGTGAATGATTTATGTCATATTAAATTAGCATGATAACACCTGGTAGCAAAAGTTTTTACTGGGATATTCTGAGTAGCTAAATAAGCCTGATGTCCATGGGTGGGAATATCATAAATTTCTTTCACCTCTTTTTGCTTAGATCAACTTTTATTGCTAGATCCTGTTCTCTCTTATGGTGAGATGATATCTTCATACCTGTTTTGAATTACTGTAGCTAGAATTGATGGTCTGAGTGACATCCTGGAGAAAGTTAGAGTTGGAAGTGAATTTGTTAATATGATAGAATACATTTTAGAATTGGATTGGATTATGGTTGTATGAACAACTGTCTTTGGATTTAAGAAGTTTAATGTAACTTCTGTATTGCAAGTTATATAAAAGGTCTCTGCATCAGCACTGATCTCCAAGTATTTTTGAGTCTCAAAATAAATAGATGCACTATATAACACTTATGAGCACAAGTAAAATATGGGTGAGGAGTAAGAAGCTAAATTTTTACCATTTGACAGATGCATCATTAGAGCATAATAAATTTCTGATGTATTAAGACATTTCACTTCAGTGAGACTTTCTGGTCAATATCTAACAGAAATTAGAGTATCTCTATTCAAGAATTTTTTTATCATCCCTTGGAGTGCTTGTGGATGAATCCTATATATATAAAACTTTTCTTACTATGAAGGCATCTCTTATCACTGTCAAGGGCTTACAAAGAGTCTGTTGCTTCTGCCACATCTCCTCTGTAGCTCTGTACACAAGAGTTTCACCTGAGTTTTGTCTCATTTATCAGGTGGGGTTTTGGGTGATCCAGAGTTTTCTATTTAATTAAGACTGCAATCTAGTTCTGAAAACTTGTTTCAGTACAAATGATTTTTAATTTATGCTGATATTTACACAGCCTCAGATAGAAACATAATTGAACCTAAGATAATATCATAGCTTTAAGTAGACTATTTGAGTTAGTAAGTCACAACAAAGGGAAAACATGTTTTGAATTCCTCATTGACAGTGTACAAAATGAGCTGTTAAATTTATTATCAACCTTAAGTGTTATAGGATAGCAGAGGGAGCTTAAGTTTGTCACTGTGTTAAAAAAAACCTGACTATAAAACCCTGCTTTGTTCATGATCTGTAGCTGGTCAGTTTGTTGACTTATAAAGAAGTCTATTTAATTTTCTAGATTAAACTATATACTCAGTTAATGTTAACCAAAGTTGCTTTAGGTAGTCAGGCTATGGTCAGAAAAATAGAGTTACTGCTTATAATAAGAGGTGGAGGAAATGTTTCTCCCTTGCCTGACAGTGCATATCAGCCAGAAGTACAAAAGTCTGCTTTTCTAATTTGGTTGTATTTGACACCAAACTGTGCACTGGCCTAAATGACCAGACCTGAGGAGAACAAGGACTCAGGATATTAAGTATCTAAGCAGGCTGGAATAAAGTGAAAGGAATCAGGTTATCCATATAAAACCCTAAATCTCAAACTCTTTAATTACTAGGAGCTCTCACAACACAGATATTTCTCAGTCCACCCTCCAGGTGATGAACTACTGCCAAGTTATCCTTAATTAGTTTTCCTGGATCATACACTTCACTGCAATATGTGTCCTTGAGCTACTCTGTGGAGATACTGAGACATAATAAGCTTTACTGTAATAGATATTAGGAAGGTGGTGCTTCTTGCTTAGAATGGAGGGCAATCTTTGTATCTGCAGCAGAGGAAATGTATATGGACTATCTGCAATCCAACAGCTGTTGTATGTCACTTTGGCTAGATCAAGGGTTTAAAATGTGCTTAAGTAATCTACTGCAGCTCTTACTTTTAGAAAGTACACCTGTGCTGACAGTTTGTCCACCAAAGTAATCTCAGACATGTTGAAACAATAAACATGCCAGCCTAAAATCAAGGTGATAGTGGAAGATACTTGAAAGCTCAAAGATAATTCAAATTGAAATAATACTTGCTTAACAGTTCAGTATAATTAATGACTTTGGAAGAAAAGTTTCTCTCAAATCCATAGAGCTTTCCTTTTTTATGATGAACCTCACTAATACAGAGTTGTTGAAGTTCTACTTCTTTGAGCTGTATATAATCTATTATTAGGTTATAATAATGAGTATATTACATTTATGATTTGAAATTTTAAATGTCTTGCTGAGGGGTAATAGACATCCAATTGTCAGTCATCATATGGAAACCAATAAAATACTTAGTAAAATCAGTAGAGGGCTTCTGTTGATTTAATAGTTCTTGTTTTAAAATCATAATAAGCTACATACAGAAACTAAGCCATCAGATTTTTAATAATTATTTTTCTTGCAATTATTTTAAGAATAGCTTCTTTGCACATACATTTTTACCTGTTTCCTAAATGATAATCTAAAATTATCCATAGCAGTGTTACTGTCTTTTCTTTTTCCAGTTCTTTCACCCTGAGCCTCCAAGTCTTTATTCTTATATATTGAAAACAACATTTTTCAAAGCTCTTGAACAGATTTCACTCTTTAAAGATGGTTTATATGTGCAGCTTTTGAACCTTAGAATGGTCCTGTAAGCCACAAATGTAGAACAATCCTTTTATTTGAATTTCACAGAGAAAATACATTAGGGCAAAGAGAATAAGTTACTTCTCATTTGTGTAGAAGGAAAACAAAACCTCTGAAATTCAATAAAGATAAAATATGGAAAATTGAATGTCCTTAGATCGAAATTCTCAGCAGAGGAATAAAACAGGAAAATTGAGATCTGCTACCAAAGGATGCATTCATGGATATGAGGGTCATCAGGGAGCTACCTGAAAAAACAAACAACAAGAAGAAAAAACCCAAACCAAAACAAAAGAAAAAGTCCTTCTTCAGAAAACTCAGCAATTCCTCAGCCAACCCTTACTCTGTCAAGTGGAATTGCTGGGCCTAGGAGATTGTTCTTACTTTCCTTGAAACCTGCAGATGCGTTTCCTACATAGCATGACTCAGCTTTCATAACTGGTTTTCAATTACCTCATTAATTTTTATAAATATGTGAAGGGTCAGTGTCAGGAGGATGGGGTCAAGCTCTTCTCAGTGATGCTGAGATTCCTGATATTCTGTGATTCTGTGACTATACTGTGATTAAGGTCTCCTATAAATTGCAAGGCTATGTACAAGTGCTGAAACCCCAAAATAGCGTGGATATAATAGCTTTGCAGTCTTGCATCCTAGATCTCAATATGAAAACAGTATTTGTAACTTTTATAAAATATAATTCAAGCAGTTTGATTTATATATCTCTTTTTATTATTTTCTGTGTGGTTTTTTGTGCCTGAGGAATTCCTACTTTGCAGGAGTCCTTTCTAACTCCTGAGCTGCTGCTACCTGGTGCTGCATGGTACGGGTGTGGAGGGGTGCCCCTGAGAACGCGTCACCTACCTCCTCTGTTTCCCTGGACTCACCTGGAGTTAAGTATATTTGTGGCTGCCATCCCATCCTTGCCATGTATTCTGATCAAAGTACTTCTGCGCTGTGCAAGGTGAGACTATTGTTAACTAAGACTCATGTTCAGTTCCTCTTTTTCATACATCATAGAATTGTTACAGTCAAAAAAGTACTACATCTACATGTTTTTTGAACACTTTGGGGATAGTGATTCCACCAGCTACCTGGGCAGCCTGTTCCAATGTTTGATAACCCTCCTGGTGAATAAATTCTTCCTAATATCTAACCTGAACCCTCCTGGCACAACTTGACGTCTTTTCCTCTTGTCCTATCAGTTGTTACTTGGAAGAAGAGACCAACCCCCACCTCATTACAACCTCTTTTCTGGTAGTTGTAGAGAATAATAAGGTTTTTCTTTCTGTTCCAGAATAAAGTACCACAGGTTATAAAAACATCAGGCGTATTTCCAATTTAGAGTATAGAAATTAATTTTAAGTGATAGTAAAGAAACCTATTCTCTGATTTGGAGGTGTATTTCCTTACATATCCTTTATTAAAGAATTATTCTATAAATCTGATAATAAATTATTGTTAGCTGGGAGTCCCTAGCATGTGCAGGTCTTTTTTCAGTGTTGTTTACAAAGATGCTTGTTGTACTGAAATAATGTGTTTGCTCTAGTAAATATTTATTCATCAAATATTCCCGTGACGGTAAATGTAAAGATTATCAAAAGGCCTGCAGCAGAAAAGATCATATGACTCAAGGTAACTACTGATTTATGGCACTGGTACTTCCCATGGAGGAAATGAGGCTTGAGACTGACTAATGTTTCTTTTTATTTTGTTTGCTGGAAGCATTTGTAACTTCCTCCTGGGATTTTTCAGCACTACATTGTATGATATTCCCAAACTGTTTTTCCACTATTGTTTGATTTTAATTATAGTTGAACAGAAGAAAAATCTTGGGAATATTTCTAATTTGCTTAACTCCTTCCTGCTATGTCTTGTTAAAATTTATACTAATTGATTATTAAAAAGAATAGGACCTGTCTCAAAGACAGCTACTCTTTGCTTTTATAACTTTTTAAAAGAACAAAGCCATACAATATATTTGAACAATGCTAGTGAGGACACCTGATGCCCAGAAACCTTCATCATAGGCCAAAGAAACCTCAAGAGGAGAGGAAAAAACAAGATTTTTTTTTTACAGACTTTACCCCACATCAATCTGCCAGTGGCACAGAGGGTAGACTGTGGTCACCCAGACACTCTACAGTAAATTCACTCTCCAGCTGCTCTGTATCTGACAACTCTGTCATCAGGAGCTCAGGGCTTTGTGCTGACTTCAGAGCTCCTCGCTGCTCTGCAGCTATCTATCAGCATTCCCCCAGCAGCGCCTATGCTGTAAGTATCTCCTGCACAGATGCCTCTGGGACTACTAAAAAAGGAAGAGGAAAGAGTTCTATATCTTTCCTCAGAAAACAGAAGATTTAATCTATATTAACTAACGAGTACATTCCCACTGGTACGGGTGAGAGGACTGAATTGCCACACAAGACGATGTGGCACTCAGGTAATGAAAATACTTTCTTGAAACTGCTTTTATATCTCTTGATGGTGTGACAATTGGTTCTACTTTAATTTATGAATTGTTGAGTTGGGAATGAAAGTATAATATTTCTTTCGTGATGATTAGCAGCCTCAGAGAATTCTTCGACCAAGGAGAAAGGCTGATTTGTTTATGAGGTTAATCAAAAGACATACAACCAACATTGCCTTCCTAGCAGAGCTTTCAGTTACATTCAGTCATTTGTTATCTTGCAATGATAAAGTTAATGCAGAAAATCAAAGCCAAGCTTATATCATCGGTAAATATTATGATCATATACATCTGTAGAGCACACAAACTCTGTCCTCACTTAGCTAGAGCTTTTAGAAAACTTAAACAGAGTACTTGATTTATGAACACAGTATGACATGTTTTGTCTATTGATGAAACACACAACATTTATTTCACTAAGTTTATATAAATTACTATATCCAAAAATTATTTTTAGCTGAGGTCATAGTTAATGTTATCTAGCTCTTTGACAGTGATCTTCATTCATATATTTCAAAGTATTTTATTAAGATGGTTGAAATTATTAGAACCTGTCATATAGACAGGGAAACTGAGCCACCCAGTAAACTACATTTCATTTTTTTTAATTTACTCAGACAATTACCAATAGTCATTTCCTGAGTCCCACATTCCTCCACCTTCATTGGAATTTTGTATAGAACATTCAATATTCACTATAATACAAATGTATACCATCCCATGTCACCCCCAAACACTTCACAAGTGATTTTTGCAGTTTAAATATCCTGCCTAAATCCCAGTCTGCATTTTCTTGCCCAAGTTTTCTTAGAATTTTTAGGGATTTTCAAAAAAGTGCTCTTACACAATTGTAAGCTGTACATAGACACAGAGAAGCATAGTAATGCACCATGATGCTTTTACTGTTATGATAGATCTTTGATTAATGGACATTTGTTATGGAATTTTATCTGGAAGCCTAGATTATGCTACAGAGAATCAATTTACACTCAATTTATAAGCCATCTCAGCAACCATCTTGGTAACATAAATCTGCTTTACTTTTAGTTATTGATTGATTATCTATAAAATTACACCCATATCACACCAGAATGAGCAAACACAGGGTGTTTTCACTGTTTATGAGAAAACCTTTTCAGTATCAACAAAGATTACTTACAAGGATTGGATAAACCTTTAGCTGAATAAAAACACACTGTGATCTGTTGTAAAACAAAAACCTTTCTCCTGTTCTTCAGAGTTTAATGTCTAAATCTCCACTCTTTCTATGGAAATGTAGATGTAAATTTTAACTCTGCTCAAAAATGTTTGATTCAAACTTTTTTCTGAATGAAAGATTGTTTTAACTGCATAATTATTTTAATTTTTGAAAAAAAAAAAAGAAAAAGTCCTTCTTCAGACATATTTTAAACCCCAAATGTCTAAACTGGTTAATAGAATCTCAGTGCTTTGCCTGAGTTTTGCTAAATTTTGTCCTATTCTTTTTGAATTTCCAGCTTGTTTGTCCATCTCATTTATTGAGAACTGTACTGAGTTTTTCAAAGCTGAAAATTTACTTCTCTAAAGAAGCTGCAGTAAAAGATCTTTCCCTTACTCACTTCCCTTACTCACCAAATGCAACCTCATTTTTTACTAATTGCAAGGATACTCTGCATTCTTTGTAGGATATGGGAATATTTGTCTTGTATTTCAGAATATAATTTGAAAAAAAAACCCTATTAATTTTCCTTTAGTCCAGCCCTGTTAACTATATCCAAGATGCACTTGTCAGTGGCCATTAAAATAAGGACCATACAATTGATCCTTATTTAAGAAAAAAGAGGATTTTTTAATTCAGTGTACTGACTCAGAGGATGAGTTAGTGCATGTAAAAAGGTCACTGGAGGAAAAAGTATTCACACTCCGTTATACACCAACCCCCAAGTAACTTGTCAGTTGAAACCTGCTTATAAAGATCTATACTACAGTACAGATTCTGATAAGATGCCTCAGTCAGTCACTTACAATATTTCCTTTTCTATTAAATAATGGACAGGTCTTGGCACTATAAATACAGCTTAAAATAATTGTGTTAGGAAGGTAAAATGCTCTGCCAGAATAATGCAATAAAATGTTATATTCCAAAGTGAGACACTACCTATTCGTAATATTTTAAATGAAAATCAAGACAAAAAATACCCGAATCCTTTTAATAAAAAAAAAAGATGTTAGGACATTTTTCTTAAAGTAGTAATCAATATCTGCAAGCTTCCAGTCTGTTAAGAAGGTCAGCAGACAGCCACTTGCTGTGGTCTTTATTTTTTTGTTTGTTTGTTTTTTCCACTGAGATTTGAAGGACTGGATGATAACCTTTTATTTAATGACTTTGCATCTTTTGGCTAAGGTGGAATTTTTATGTCAATGAAGTTTTTTTTACGTGAAAAAAGGACCATACCACTTCAAGTAATAATCCTCCTCTATTAGATAAATTACTTCACTTTGTCTATACTTCTCTCCTTCCCCTTGAGTGTATTTACAAATGACTACAGGATCTGAAAGATAGCACATTGTCTGGGGAGTTGTCACTGGAAGCTGGGGTCATTTATAGTTGCTTTAGAACTGGCCTTCCCAGAGCTTGTCAGGCCAATTTTTGCCACTTTTGGCCTAAGTGGAGCCGGTATGAACACACACCCTGTTTAGTTTATGGAAGTTCATGAAGTTTTGTTCAAATAAGAGCTATGAGAACAAGTCCAATATTACACAGTAATAGCTTCAAAGTAATGGGCCACATAATTAATTCTGAATTTTAGTGAAATTTCTACTAAAAGTGTATCAGATCCATATTGACATTAAACAAGTTAATCAGATTTAATATTCTTGCAATAAACATCAAGGACTTAAGAATGATTTATCCATTACTGTTAACACTTACATGATAAAAAAAAGTAAAAAACAAAACCTTAACACAAAATCTATCTAAATATCCACCTGTAAAAATATTTACCTTGGTTAAAGGCAAAATCATAAACAATGAGTCTGAAAAGAGAAAATTAGGAGATTGGAAAATTTAGGGAAAAAAAAAAGAAAAAGAAAAGAAACAGAAATGGCAGGAATAATAATGAATAGGGAGGATTCCTGAGGAATGTAAGAGATATTGGATTGGTTGCCTTAAGCCATAGGCATACTGATAAATAAGACATTATAAAGACAGGCAGCAAAGATTAACTTAAGAATCATCAAAACAATATAGAGTTAAACAATAAGCATTGCAAAGGCTGTTAAGGATGGGTCATCAGTAGTGAGAAGTTCTTCCCTTCCAAACAAAGACACATACCTGAAGAAAATAATCAGCTTAATTGTCAGAAGTTAATTTTAATTATGGAGAATTGAACTACTGTTGATGTGTTATAATGACAGATGGTAGAATTATCTAATTAATTAGTTTTCACTTTGCTGCCTGCATACTGTATAGCAAAAGTCTTATTAACAGAATTAAGCAGTGGTCAGAAAGGTCATCTGCCCATTTCTTCCTGGCAGAAGTTCAACCTCACCTGAGGGCTACCAAGTCTGCAGAAATGGGAGAAGTTTCTGGAAAGTATGTGAACAACAGCCAGGAAGAACATGCCAGGAAAATACTTTTATTGAAGACCCATAGGAGATTTTGTGCAGTTTAATGTCTGTAAGCTACTGTAAAGTAAAAAAAAACAACCCCAAACCAAACAAATGGAAGAGGGTCATTTGACTTCAGATCTCTATTACTTCTAGTTAATCCTTTTTTCACCCAAAAGATTTCTGTTTTCTTTATCATCCTTGCATGTTTATTTCTAGAAAAAAATGAAGAAACTCTAGTCCTAACTTCTAGCCAAAAATCACAAAAAGTTGACTGGGGACAGACAGCATTCATGCACCACAATGATGATACTTGTCATGAAGGTCATAAAGTATATTCCTATTCCCTGGTTAGATAACTTTACCTATGAAACTTTAGAGCCAAATACTTACACTTTAAGTTAAAAATTATTTGTACAACAAGCAACATAAGCACCTCATTTTCTCTCTGTTCTTTTCCACGTATTCATTAACTAGAATATTTGTGGAACATAATTACAGAAGCAGTGTGTAAACAATTTAAACTAATTCCTTTAAAATCAAAAGAATATTCATAGAAATGTGTTTATTGTATTCATCCACTTCTAATTATTACTTACTTTTGAGATCTGTGGAAATCAGATAAAATCTGATACTAGAGAGCCTGAAGGAGTAAAATATCATGCTTCCACTAGTATGAGATTAATATATTTTCAAGTTACATCCTTTAGAAACAATGTAAAACTTTAACTAGAAATATTCAATTAAACTATATTGCAGGAAGCCATTGGTCAGCTTATTAGTATGATAAAAGTGGGGAAGCTATTGCAACTTAATAACACATGAGGGGGTATTAATATGTTAATTGCAATTAAAGTCTGATATCAGTTCCGTGTAGGAAGTCCAAAGTTGAGGTGATTGAATGAGAGCCGAAATGTTAATTAATTAAAAGGCTTTTGCTTCATATTACTAAGTCATACTGTAATATGAGTAAGAAAGCAAGTAAGATGGCTGTTGCTGACAAAAAGACATCTAACAAACATACTACTTCATGACAAGTCCATGGGTCAAACTATGTGGGTGCTTTTGTGCTCCAAGAACTCAGGCTATTTCTTAAGCCAATATTACCTTTCATTGCTCCCTCATTGTGCCAACAAAGCACTGCAATATTAGGTAATTATGTAATTAGTAGCCTTTGGAACTTCCATCAGGGTCAAAAATACAAAAGTTTCATACTGTGAAGTGCAGAATATCCACTAATTTTTGCTGTTAGAGAGGTTCAGGTAGAATCTCTACCAGTAGATTGCCTCCTCCCTAGTCAAATAGATATATCATGGAGAGAGGATGTTGTTTGTGGACCTTCATGCTCACTAGAATGTCTTTCCTAGAAATCATTACTCCTCTGGTTTGAGCCAAGTCCTTACAAAATGTATATGAACTACATTAAGTTTTTTTATTGTATATTCTTAAGTCAACTAGCTTGTGCCCTACAATATAAATTTTTAAACTTCTCCAGATGAAATTGCCCTAAATTATATCACACTTGGGCAAAATATTGGTCAGTATGATTGCTTATGCTTTATAGCTACATGTTATAAGCAACAATACAAAGAATATTGAAGGCAGTAGCTGCACCAGCCCGAAGCAAACACTTCATCCTTGTTGTGACACTATCTGATGGAAAGCTCTTACCACTTTTTCTTAGTGTGTATAACCAACATAATCAGGGGTTTCTTCCATCTTTCTCCCATTTATTTGTCTAATATAGATGACATGGAAATGCAGAAGAAAAACATAGTAGATTTAAAACACTTATGGCAAAGCATAATTCAAAACATCCAGTAACAAATAATATAGAAAGATACTATTAAATGTATCCCTGTTCTACTTTGTGGTCCTACAAGCTGGTTCTTATCAGTTGGCCATTAATGTTCTTTAAATAAAGTTATAAATGAACTTGAACATTTACCTCTCCAGCATCTGCACAGAGGAGCAGGCAACTTTTGATGAAAGGGATGCTGTGTCTCCTCCTCCCTTTGAGCTGATTGACACTCTCCACAGAGAAACCAAGCTGCTATATAGGCCACTGTTAAATGACCTGTGTCATACAATAACCTTGCTGTTAATACTGAATTTTGTACCTGAGCTACCAATTAAGCATTTGCAAATAGAAATTCCCTCCTTTAAAAATGGTCAGAAATAGTCAGAAAGTCTTCTTTACGGCTGAGGGGAAGGAAGGAAGAGTCAAATATTGACACTGTCTTCCTGTCATTTTGAACTACACACCTTTCTTTTAGTTGTGCATGCTGATGTGTATGTGAGCTGCAAGTTCCAAAACTGCAAAAATAAAAGTGAATACTTCTTCTCATCTGCTTTACTTACAATGTTAGTAACTTTTCTTTCCAAGTCTTTCATTTTTCCTCTTTCAAAGACACTCAAACATGTATCAACAGATTTCTTTGTGACTCTAACTAACCGAGTTGTATTATTTTTTTTTTCAACAGTAGCATGTGTTGAAGAATTTGAATTGAAATTTGAAGGTTTCTGGCTCCCAAGACAGCAGGAGATGAGGTTTAATTGCTTGGAAATACATTTTCACAGCTGATACTGGGGAACAGAAAAAAGTCTGCATGTCAAGAGCCTCTAAACTAATCATTTAGCCATAACATGCACCACCCCATACCTGGGGACAATGTAACTGTTAACAGCTTGACGCTGTTGAAAAAATACACCAATGAGAAGGCTTCCTCTATTTTTCTAATGCTATTCTTCACTCTGAATAAACTAATAGAAGAGAAATCTCTTATTTTCAGTTTTGCCAGTTCAAATGAAAACAATTGTGTGTTCACCTAGTTTTAGCATAAGAATTTATTAGATCTGAGACTATTCATTAAGGTAACAATTCTGAAGTTGCTCAGTTGTTAATACACTGCCTGTATAAACTCAGGGGCAGCTTGTTATATCAGGTTACACTCTGGAGACTGGGGTTTGGTTTCCAGCAGTACAGACCAGATCAACAATTGCAATAACAATTAGCCATTAGTTACTAGGTTACATTTTACTACAATAGAGGGTCAGTTTTACTGAACATTTTCTCCCTAGAAAGGAAGAAGAAACATAGGACCTGTCTTTTTCAGTGTACTTCACTAACTATCCTCTTGCAGGCACCAGTGAAGGAAGCAGCAGCAGCTTCCCTCCATCAGTAACACTGCAGAGGGATAACAAAGCACATTGGTAAGCACAAGAGCTGTGGTGAGGAGGTGAGTCTGGCTTCTGTGCCACTGCTGATTTGGGTTCTGAGGTAGATAAGAGAGTAAATGACACTTATGTATAGATGGGCTCTCTTCCCACACAGGAAACCCCATAAAAATTCCCTGACACCCAAAGGATGTTAGCACTCTGCAATCTCAGCTGGGCTTGAGCTTTGCTGCCCTGTGAAAGAAGCAGCCTTTTGGGTTACATAGCAAAACTTTGCTTCCTGGTCTCCAGAAGAACTATTATATTTTAAATCTGTAAGTTCCCATAAAACATATAAGCATGAGCTATGATTGAGCTTTTGTTGGTTAATTTTCTGATTCAGGCTGTTCAAAGAACAAGGAGGATATAGATGAGCACTTAACTCACCTCCAGTTACCACTTGAGAGTATCAGCTTGGCAATGTTCCCTTAAAATTAAAAACAGAATTGTTTTTGCTTTACATAAGGAATCAACCATTTCCCTGAGAAATGATCAAAGGTGTAGGAAGAAAAAAGGATGGCGAAACTCAGTCTTGTAAAGGAAGTTAATAAAAGATAAAGAAAGCAGGAAGACATGACTAGTGAAAGATTAGGTAGCATCTCAGATCAGATCCTTATTTTTAATGAAGAGTGTAAACTGAAAAAGAGATTATAAGGGAAGCTTCAAAATCTAGAGGATGCAAGTTGTGAATATGTCTTACCTAAAACCAGTATTTGTAATTAATATAAAGAGAGAAGGGATCTCATGCTCATTGGTAGCCTGGCTAACAATGAGTTGACAGTTAACTATAAGGTTAAAGGTCAGGGCTTTTAATCTATAGGTTGATGATCCATTGGGGACTGTGTGATGTGAAAAAGAATTTGGTGTGATTGATGCCATTATAGGCATGATCAGCCTGTCAAAATCCATTAGAACCCATTTTTCCTTCAAATAAGCATTAAGCTAGATTTTGGTATGTTTCTTTCAAAGGAGATTTATCCTTGTTACTAATCCCTTATAAGCATGAAACTTTTAATTTATTATATGATAAAAATGATTTTTTCAGAAACTGGTAAAATGCATGCTATATTTTTCAGTTAGATCTATTTAGCACATTGAATATATTTCTGATAGGCTTCAAGATAAATGGAAGGCTACAGAGAAAAAATAGTCTAACTGAAAGTGCAGCTTAAAGTTTGGGGCATGGTGTTATGTTCTGTAACTTTCTTATTTATAACATGTTAAAAAACAAAATAAATCTGAATATTACTTAAATGAAAATCAGAAATATTTTTAGCCCTACTTTATTACTTTTGGACCCAAAGTGTTTTAACTCGATATTTTCTCTGAATATTTTACAAGATGTTGTTCTTACTCTCTAGATAGCTGTAAGGGAGAGAAACTTCATTTGTTTTTAACATTTGTCCATTTTAGTTTCAAAACCACTTCTTATAATGACCTTGACAGTGAAGAAACTTGTGGAATTTCTTTTGCTATATGACATTCATTAGCAAGTAATGCATAAAGAATGTTAAAACTGTGTAGCTGAAATATATCAAGAGCTATATTTTTTCATTATGTTAGAAAACAAGATATGTAACTTAAATGATAGGTACATAGAATATTCTGAAAGTTTGTACCACAGTTAAGGGCAGTTAGGAAAATGTAATAGATGTGGAATGAAATTTCTTAACAGATAGTAATATTTGTAGCAGTTACTTAATGGTGAGCTGAAGGATGATTACATCTACTAGGTAATAAGCTATTACTTGCAGCTTTGAATCTGACTTCTGTCAGCTTCAGAACATACATCCTACCATACATTTCCATCCCTCATGTCAACCTTTAAAAATAGGCTAGGAAAGCAGAATGAAATCTTTTCATGTTCACTGTCACAGCTTTGGCTGTTTATAAAGAAGAAAAATCAAATCAATGCTTCCCATTATGTAATAAATCTTGACTTTACCTCCCCATAGATTACATCTGTATCTTCAGAGAGGCTCAGTCAGTCTGGTTCATTTGATGGGCACATGCATGTCATGCAATACTTGATGAGAAATTTGTGAGCATACTTTAGCCATGTCTACGTTGAGCTGTCAGAAAGTTTTCTCTTGGGTATATTTCCTTTTGCTGTGCATCAGAGCAAAATAATATTTTATTGTTGGTCATAATTAATAATTCATTGAAATGCACCAAATGAACACACACACAAAAGAATGTGGATATAAATCTTATTAGGTCCCTGGATAAAGTCAGAGCATGCTTTTGCATTTTGAATTTCCAGGCATATATTATATCATCCAATATTGGAACAAGCTGAGAAATGTAATATAAAAATTTGATAAATTGCTTTCTGCCTGTAAATGAGAAAACAGACTTGTAAAATGTGAAATGAACCATTCTGGCAAAGTAGAATTTGAGCTTAGAGTGTAAACACTTGAGTTAATGGCTAGGGTATCTCTGAGTCTCAGAAGCTGTGGTACACAGGGAGGGTGAAAGTGAGGTTATGGAAGCTCTTCAATATTTTACTTTGAACATCCTTACAGGCCTTAATTAGACAGATTACCTGTTATGCATGGTGCAGTGTGCTGAACAGTTTTAAACTGGCTTTGTCCTCCAGGCAAATGGAAGGCAAAGTCAAAAAGAATTACACTCTACACAAATACCAATGAATGTGTTATTAATGTTTATAGTAAAAAAATGAAACCTTCCTAGCCCATACACTATTTAATTTTTAACTTCACCTAATACAAAAGAGTTTGTTAAATAATTACTGATCATTTGAATTTATGTACATAACCTGTCCACCACTTCAATGCCTCAATTTATGTGAAACCATAATGACATTTAATGTTGTAATTACTTGATTTTTTTGTTATTTATATTGCTTTATACATAAGAAAATGTGACAATATAATGGCAACTTTTCTAACATGAAAATTAAAAAAAAATGTTTTCTTTCTTTATAAGTGGATTTTTGAAATCTCAGTTCAGTTCCAAGCCTGTGCAGAAAGCACAGAGGAACAGCAAGTACGTTTGCTAACGTTTCCAGAAACAAGTGTTAACTTGCTGTATGTGTGCTAAATTCCTGAATCTATTTAATCGGTTTATTCAGCCAGCCACCTACAGGGAAGGTCACTATGTCAAGCAATCCTGAATGGTATTTTGTGTGAATTGGGAACAGAACCTTTTAAAGGCCAGAGGTTTAGGAACATAAACCAGATGTGCTCATTTGAAATAGTCTACTTATTAAAAAAAGGTCAAACACTTAGATCTTTTTTAAATTTTACTGTCAGATTCCCTCCATAGAACTGAGTTTTACTGTTCTGACTGGTATGAAATTCACTGATTTCTTAGATGAAGCATTTCTTCTGATCTTCACCACAAGTGTATCAACTCCCTATTTATAGTCTAATATTGCTTATAGGAATGTAACTAATTCAATCAGATTAATATTTTTGAAGGTAATGGTTTTAAAAATCCCTTTTCATGTTTCTATTTTTATAGTTCAGAATTACTGCAAGCAATTCATCCATACATTAGTTTACAAAACTGTTTTTCCAGGCAATAATTTGCACAGCATTAATCTAGATAACAATGTGGTTAGTGTGAAGATACTCGGTGTTTTAGTGGGGGATTTTCTCTCCAGATGTACACGTTTAAAGATTGATCTCTTGTTCATAGGATTCAAATGAAATGTCATCAATGCTATTTAATTCCATTAGTGTACCTGTTAAATTGTTTTACTGAACTGCCCATGTTGGCTGACAGGATCTTATTTTATTGCTACACTCATATCTCTGAATAGGAATTTTTAAGACCTTTCCAAAAAACCAATATCAAAGTGTGAATCAAACAACTTGCAAAACATATGAGGGGAAGGAGTAAAAATATTTTCCAACTTCCACCCAGGATACTAAATATTAAACTGAGCAGTATCCATTCTGCTTGAAGTCAGCTGAATGCTCAGAAGTACCTCAGGTCATCAGAGGCTAAAAAAACCCTTCTCTTCCCATTCTCAGCCCCACTCTTCTTGCCAGAGCCCCTCAAAGGAGCAAAGCAGAAAAAAAGAAAAATAGATATCTGATAAAGCAATCAAAAGTTACAGAGCAGAGAAAATGAAACACCTGGCTTTGATAACGTACAGCAAAGGATGTGTAGCTGATTGGTTGCCATTAAATGTCTGTAGTTATGCTTTCACTGGTATGGATTATATAGCTATGAAAATTGTTCTTATTTCAACCACATCATGTTCTTCAAGGTGGTAGCAGTCCTGGAGTTGCACCGATGCACATTGATGTTCGATTTATAGTAGTCCTTAACCTTTTGCCCCCATATTACTTTCTGATCTCTAATATGCTTAATTTTGTTTAACCACTTGCTGAAGAAAAAATATAGCAGGTATATCTGCAGTGCTGTTTAGAACATCTAGCATGTCTTGACATTTTGCATGCCAGCAAAACTGCAATTAATATGTTGTTAAGTATACCTACATGCCCTAACACTCCATTTAGAAGGAGGACCGTGGCATTGAAGACTGTTTTCCAAAAACCTTCATGTTCCTGCAGTATGCATAGGAAAAATAATTCAGCAGTTCAATTTGGTTTTGAAATCAAACTTCAAAGTGTTTTAAGAATGTTTATTGCAGATATAGAGCATGCACTTAGCAGAATAAAGATGCAGTTAGAATTTGCTGAATATTTTTTCACCCAAAAGAGATCTTTTGGAAAAACAAAAAAGCATAGAATAGCAAATCAGAAATTTAAACTCCCCTATGTGTACCAATATCATCTCTCACTCTAAATGTAGATATTTTGGGAAGGTCAGTAGCTTCTTTGAATATAAAATGTGTTGACATGAATATTTATTAAAAGCGAGCAAGCATCGCAATGATGAATAAATCTGAAGAGGTTAGTATTGGGATTGGTGCCGTTTAATGTCTTTGTCAGTGATGTGGACAGTATGGTTTGTTGCACCCTCAGCAAGTTTGCTGATGACACCAAGCTGTGTGGTGCAGTTGACAGGCTGAAGGAAAGGGATACCATCCAGAGGGACCTTGACAGGTTTGAGAAGTGAGCCTGCGCAAACCTCACGAAGTTCAACAAGAACAAGTGCAAGGTCCTGAACATGTGTCAGGGCAATCCAAAGCAAAAATACAGGCTGGGTGGAAAATGGATTGAGAACAACCCTGAGAAGCAGGACTTGGGTATGCTGGTTGATAAGAAACTTGACATGACCTGGCAATGTGTGCTTGCAACCCAGAAGGCTAACTGAACCCTGGGCTGTATGAAAAGAAATGTGGCCAGCAGGTTAAGGGAGGTGATTCTCCTCCTCTGCTCTCATGAGAGCACACCTGAAGTACTGTGGCTCTGTGACACCCAACACAAGAAGCACATGGACCTGTTGGATTGAGTCCAGAGAAGGGCCACAAAGATGATCAGGGGCTGAAGCACTTCCCCTATGAATAAAGGCTGAGAGAGTTGTGGTTGTTCAGCCTGGAGAAGAGAAGGCTTCAGAGAGACCTTATAGAGGCCTTCCAGTACCTAAAGAGACCTAGCATAAAGCTGAAGAGGAACTTTTTAGAAGGACAGATAGTGATATGATGAGCATTAATGATTTTAAACTCAAAGAAGGTACATTTTAGATTAGATGTAAGGAAGAAATTCTTCACTATGAGGGTAGTGAGACTCTGGAACAAGTTGTAGGAAGAAGTTCTGGATGCTCCCTCCTTGGAAGTGTTCAAGGTCAGGTTGTATGGGGCTTTGAGCAACCTGGTCTAGTGGAAGGTGTCCCTGCCCATGGCAGGGTCATTGAAGTAAGCTGATGTTTAAGGTTCCTTCCAACAGAAATCATTCTATAATTTTATGATTTGAACATAGCTTTACTACATTCTCTCTATTTCTGCATGGATGAATGAGAGTCATGAAGATTTAGTAGCGTAATCAATGATGGTTGGAGTGGAAAAGCAGAGTTTAACTCCAGTCTCCAGGTTACCTAGCAAAATCCTAACTAAGCCCCTGAAACCTTCCAGAGTTCAGTCATTCATCTGAGACTTAGTTCCTGTTTGCAAAACAAATTTAATTGTACTTCCTTACTTTGCAGGATTGTTGTGACAATATGTACATTAAAGATTTAGTACAATGGGGACTGTACAAGCACAGTCAACACCCAGCAGGCTGGCCACGCATGGAGCTGCATACTGATTAAGCTGTAATCTCTGCAGCTTGAAGCCTGATAGCTCTGCCCTTCAGTTTGGAAAATTCCACTGAACTCCAATGTAGGGAGGTACCACACACGCTTGTGTTCCTTTCCTCAGCATGTTTGGCACTATATAAGCATGCATATTTAGCATTTCTGCTTAGGACTCTTAACATGTCTTGACATTTGCAAGAAAGTCAAGATTAGTGCATACTCTTATTCTTGACATCTGGCCCTCGGTGTCACTCTTCCTTCCTCTTACTACAGGTAAAGAGAAAAATTCTTAGAAAGCACAGTTCCCCTCTAGGCCAATTGTTTGACAGGTTGTTGCACAACTGCAGATTACTTTTGCACAGCCTCAAAAAAGTGATTGAAATGAAAAAACATGGCTTACGTTGCTTAGGTTTGCTGAAGGAAGTCTTAATGGCAGCCCTAAACAGCACAGACATCACCTACAACTATATTAGATACAGGACAGAAAATGCAACTCATCAGCCATATGAGCAGCCTGCCTTTCCATCAACCCTGCAGTGTTGGTGAGTCTGCCTTGGAAGAGCACCTGAAGAAATGCCCCACCTTTTACAGGTACAGAGGCTACTGAAAAGCAAGTGACGTCCTTAATAGTACATTAATACTTTTTTTTTTTTTCCTCCTTTAGTACATTTCTCTTTACTTTCTGCTAAGATTGCTACTGGCACTCTACCTTATCAGCCCCATGTTGCCCAAATCCCTTTGGATGATAAAATTCTGTTATTGTGGAATTTACTCTGGAGCTGCAGGGTGGATGAACAAGAGAATAGGGTAAGGTTTACTCTGGTAGGCTGAGAATTTTAAAGAACCTATGTTTCATTGAATATATGGATTTTAAATGACTTTATTAGAACTTTCATTTAAGTGTTTCCTAAAGTCTTATTGCGATACTATTAACAACATGCCAAATTTGGAAATTGATAATGCAGAGATAAGCAAATTATTTGTTACAAAAAGGGCATCATTGATCTCTGGAGAAATGGAATATTCTAATGTCTGTTAATACCAGCAGAAATAAATTGCATTTGGTAAACATAATGTTAGTCATTTGCAAACATGAAAAAATGTGGGTGTTATTTTTTATTTCAAATACTTTTGATTGCATATTGAATTTATTTAAGTTAAACTAAATTGTAACATAGTAAGACTTTGGCTATAGACAGAAATTCCCTTCTATGTGCACATGGGTTTTTCTTCCCTGCAATTCCCTTTCTTCCTTCCTTAGGAAGTTCTTTAGGAGTAATAAGGAAGATGACTTCAGGAGAAAGGGACATTAAAAGAAAAAATAAGTTCAGTGTGTATCTAATTTTAGCTACTTTTCCTTATCCAGTTACGCTATCTACCAGATTTCACGTTTCGTTTTTTGGCTCCATTGGTTGTTATCATTCAGATTATGTATTCAGAAATTTAGGTAACGGTACTCAAATTGTACATAACAGAAGGAAATCTGTAAATAAGTATAGTCAATTTGAAAAGTTATTAAGTTGTCACTTCCCAATAAACCACCATAAGAAGTAGGTCACATCTTTAAAATATTAATCAGAAAAAACATTGAAGTCACTTTCTTTTAGTTTTCTGTTTATTGCAAAAGAAATTACTGAATTGATACTGTAAACAAATATTTTTCAGAAAGCACAATTTGATGGCCACTCAGGCTGAATTACATCTTTGCTTCTAAATGTGGAAAAGTACATTTTCCCACACTCTCTTCCTGAAGGAAAAAAAAAGTCCAATTCTATCCACCTGATTAATACAGTGCAGTTGCTGTACCATAGTGCAGCCGAGGGAAAGATGGATTAATATGTCAGCTAAAATTGACAGCAGGATGACTAGGAACCTGCTTGATATAATTCCATGGGGTTTCAGGCCTTCTAGGTGAATGCTTATAGCAAGAAAACCAAAAACTTGGTTTTAAATAAAGATATAAAATTGCTGAAGTTGCCTTTATTCTGACACAGAATAATAAAATTGGGAATTTAATTTAAAAAAAATACTTAAATAAAAATTAATTCTTCTCTGAAATACTTATTAGAACAGACTTTTCTATCTTATTCCAGGAACAGGTTGGTCCTCTGTTCTTTCTTAGAAATAACAGATGTTTTAGAATAAAAGGTCTGGTGATATAAAATGTACTGATCATAATGTTAATGCATATAACAAGGGACTCAATTTTTAATCCCAGCTCATATACAGAGAAAATAAGGAAATAAAACTGAAATCAGATTAAAACTACCTATAGGAGTGGGTATTTTGTAGTATTTACTAAACATCCGAGAAGGTGACCTTATAAATGCAGGTGCTATCAATGGTAGTGGTGTGTCAAGTGAAGTTTGTAAAATATCTACTTTTCTTTCCAAATACAGGTGATTTCTTTCCCCTTGTGTCCTGTCCAGCAAGGTGTTAAATGTCTTGGGATGTGGCTGGGGTCCAGCCTTCCAGGAAGGAGAGTTGGATGAGTACATGCCACATGAGAATAAACTCTGAAAGCATTTTTTTTGTCCATCTCTACTTCACAGTCCAAACCTGGGTCAGCCAGCTAGCTGTCTGGAAGAAAAGAGAAGTACAAGAGGGTGCCGGTTCAAATTCAAGCTTTTTCCTTCTGGGCAGTATAAAAACCCTGGTAAGTAAAGCCAGTGCAGACTACTTCAGGCTTTCCCTACTGTGGCTATTTCATTCTAGTATTTTGGAAGAAAATCAGTTCCTATTGATATAGCCTCATATCAATAAGGTTTCATTATTTTTGTTTAAAGATGCTATGTATAGTAGCTCATATAACATTAAAAAATATTTTTGTATAATCATGTAAAATACACTGCTACATATTAAAGGACTTCACATCTCTCAGGCAAAAAAGTCCAAATGTAGTTCAAACATATGTTGCAAACAAACCAAAAGATGCATGCTGCAGACTAAGCTTCAAGGCACTAATTGTGACAGCAATCTAATATCCAAAATTTAAATTTTTGCAACTACACTGATCAGTGCCTCCTGCTTATTGTCCAACTCCTCCATCAGCACTCTCATTTTTGCTGTGTAAACAATTATGTTTCACCCTTCATTCAGGGAATGATCTTCTGCAAAAAATAAGGAAATTAACAGCAAGAACTTCTTTTTAATAGTGTGAGATAAAAATTCTCTGCAATCTGCAATAACAATTGTTTTGTTTCTATGAGTTTGTTTTCTGAAAGGTATAAATTTGTCACTTGTGGTGTTCTGAAAGGCTTAGCATACAGATCAACCCTCTTGCTTAGATAATTGTATAATTAGAGATATATCTCCAATGAATTCAACATCCACCCTTATATAGGTAACTAGAATGCACTGTAAATGTTGTCGTTGCTGCAAGTAATAAGGAGCTGCAGCTCAGCCAGCTGGGGTGAGGCATAAGGTACTTTGATGTCCTGCCTCTCATCTGGCAGATTTGGAGTTTCTAGCAAGAAGAAAGGCAATGAAGTACTGGCACAAATGGCCCCTGAGGAACTGGTGGGCTCCTTGGCCTCGGGGCAAATAACATCTTCCTCTCTACCAGGAACTGCCTCGAAATATTGAGATCACAAAGCTCCTCTTCAACTCGATATAGGCAGGCCCTAAAATTAAGCTCATCAATACTTATCTGATTGAGAGAGAAAGTTTTGAAAATCTGCAAGCACAGAAAGATTTTATGAAGCCAGACATGCCCATTAATTACTCTGGCCTCTTTTCAGATGATGTCCCTAGGCTCCCCATGTAACTATGAAAGCTGGAGCCTTGGTAAGTCTCCAGCTATAACTGTAAATGGAATAAAATTTTATTTGCTTTATATCGGTCATCAGTACGGAGGGTGGTGGCTACTGAGATCTAAGGTATTCGACCTGAGTAAATAATCTGTAAGGATGTAGCTGGAATTAATCACTTCACTGAACCTAAATATGTATAATATTTCACTTGCAACTTGGTTAAGACAGAAATATCCTAACACACAGTGGAACACTAGTAATTAGGAATGCTTGAGCAAAGGGAAAACATTGGACAGAGCAGAACATATTAATACAGAAGATACCTTATTTTTGTCAGGTGAGAGTTTTTCTGGAACTCCAGCAAAAATCCTTATAGCAAGTGATAAATGAAACCAAAAGGTTCTGTGAAAAACAGAAGGTTTCTATAGAATTTAATCCTAATTTTTAGAATTTCAAGGGGAACTATGTCTTTTTTATATTTGTTAAACCTTCTAAAATAGTCTATAATGCTGTTGTACATTGTTCTATACTTAAATCTTTTGAATGTCTGAAAGCCTGTCTGGAAAAGTCTTTCCCATATAATCTGACAGCATTTGTAGAGACTTCAACTTAGACAAATTTTTTCTTAATTTCACATGCAGAGAAATGTGGCCAAGCTGAGAATATAGTTCAGATGTAGTAAGCTCACAGATCTCTTTCTTTGTCATTGAATACACAAGTGTTCCATTATTAACAGTGTACTTAAACAAAGAAGACTTTAATATCAATCTTGTAGAACATACAACAAAATTGTCAGGGATATCTAAACAGGAAAATGATTTCCTGAGAAATGTATGTCCTGATGAGAAGCCAGTGAGTTAGTCTTTTAACTTCAACAAGGTTTTGACTGGTCCTTCAACTTTTAAACCTAAAGAGAACTGTATTTCCCCCTCTTTAATATGGAAATTATAGATAAAATTCTCTCTTACCCTTATAGTTACATGAATTACTGTAGTAAAACATCCCAAAGTCCTACACACTGTAGGCTGTCTAGGAAGGGGTAACACAGATCTCTCTGAAGTCAGGTGTATAGGTTTTGAAAATTATTGTAAAACTTCCTAAAATATATTAGTTGTGGTTTATTCTTCATTGGATCATTAAAAAGGTAAATGCATGGTTGACACTATTTGTCCTATGCCTGTGCTTGAACTGTCTCCCAACATACCTAAACCTCCCTTACTTTCTTCCCTCTTCTATCAGCTGCAGAGAGCCAATGCAATGCTAGCTTATGTTAAATTAAAAGTAGTGGTTTGATCTGATTTTGCTATCTAAACTCACCTGTAGAAAGCCTTCTCTAGCTGTTTGCAAATCCTTTATCTCTCCAGCTCACACAGAATATTTATGAGGGCAGGGAGGGGATGAGGAACTATCAGCATATCTCAACAGTTCTTCCAAGACAGCTGCTTTCTAGATCAGTTTAAGCTCATCCTTTTAGCCTGGAAGTCATATGCATGCCATGGTGATGCATTCAAAAGGACCAGTCTCCACACTGGATGCAAATATAATGGTGGAAGACATTTAGTAGGAAAGGCTACAGTGGGGGGAGGTGGCTGATTTACCAAAGGTTTGATTATTCAGTCTCTAACATGAACATCATAAAGATGATGCCTGCCTGAAATATCTTATCCAGTATGAAATACATGTTCATTTTTCTGTTGGGATCTGGGATCACACAGTTCCATGGTGGTCTGTCTTGTCATGTAAGTGTTAAGGCTGAACTTCAATTTATTTTCCCTAGAGAAATAAAAAAGTGACATTGTCATGATGGCACTTCCTGACACACATTACTATATGCTACAGTCTTGTCCCAGCCTGCGCCTGAGCACCTGAACATTTGGAAGCAGAGCTGAAGGGGATGAGGTGGTGACAGGGTAAGTAAGGAAACATTTAATGCAGAAGGATATTTATTCTAATACATACCTTACAATTTCATAGAAATTACAGGTTGAAGAAACCTTTTGTGTGGTTTTGCACATTCCTCAAAATTGTTCCTATTCCCTAAACTACACTGATACATTGCTTCATTTCATTTTAAAAGACTAAAGTAATAGTTACCTACATTTTCCCTTTTTTTTTCTAAACTACTTATAAACTCTGTACACTGGGGATTGCTAAAAGCTTCCCCTTGCTCCACTGAGGTGTTTATGAATGACTATCTTTTCCACCTTATTACTGTTTTGGGGAAGAAAATATGTATCTGGGGCCAATATGGTGATTATTCACAGTAGATTATTCATAGTTTTGCCTAGATAAAGAGCTTCAGTGATGCATTTCCTTAGTAAACATTTACAAGAGATTTTATTTTGGTTTGGGTATTTTTACATAGAAAATTTCCAATTTTTCAGCTTCATCCTGAGTGTAATTAATAGAAAACATTTTTTTTCTGCTGTAAATGAAGTATATACTGTACAAGCAGTAATATATTACTCAACTATGTAGAAATCTATTCCTTATATATAAACCTTTTCCAGTTTAGAGAAGGTTGGTTAGGTTTAATGTTGCTCTGAGATATGATAGTAAAAAAAATACGTTTTATATATAAAATATTTTTATTTATTCAAGACTACTAATTGTCCCAAAGCATTAATTAATGAAAATAATTCCCCTTACACTCCACTAGCAATTCCTTCAAAACTACACTATAATATGGTTTAAGGAAAAATGTGCTTTTCATTGTTCAATTATTGTCATGGCAAATATCCAGAGCAGTGAATAAAGACAATAAAATACCTTATAAGAAGTTAGAGGCCCCTGAACACTTTTATTATACTGTACACACTGGAATCAGTGAAAGAGTTTTTAGGTACTATAGTCTGGGAAACCATCTGGTTTGTTCTATTTTAAACAAAGAAAGCCATTTTTATATTTGTACTTTCCCCCTTATTGGAGGGGAGTACTTATGCTGCTGCAGCGAAGATTGTGTCAGCACTTCCTTTATTAAATCCATTATAAGAACCAGAAGAGAGACTAGAGAGCTGTCAAGTGTCTACAGGTGGGTGAGAGGGAGGCCTGGGACTGGAGCAGTCAGAGATCTTCTTGCTGGCCCAGCTGTGCATATTAGCCCAGCTGAACTTCACAGACTCCAGTAACTTCATCTGAGCACCTGCAAATGAATTTCACAAACTTAATTAAATAATCAGTTAACACTTGGTGCATCAAGAGGTCATAAAAGGAGCAGGAGTCTATGCATTGGTATTGACTGCTCACATTTCAATAACGTATGTTCCTGGGTGAGATCACCTCCCATAGAGGCAATTATTCAGGTAGTGTTGCTGGGCTGGGCTTGGTGACAACTATGGGAAGGAAGGAGGGAAGGACAGGGGTGTTTATCTGCAGAGCATGTTCTTGGAGTCTTTCCTGAAACAATGCCTGAGCTATGTCCTTCCTCCTCCTGCACCATGGCTTGGCAGCTGGCAGGGCAGGAGCAAGGCAAGTCTTCAGGCCCCTCAGTTCCTCTGGCCATATGGTGGGAAGGATGTGGTGCCACCCACACTTTGTCAGCCTGCAGGCAGGCTATTCTTCCATACAACAAGGGTCTATGCTGGAGCCTGACAGTTACTTGTACCTGGTGGTATCAGTATAAAGTAACAGAAGATAAAAATGCCCATGGCATTTCAAAACTCTGAAGAGACACACTCCAGCCCTGATGAACAGTAAAAAATGTCACAGAAAATAGTGAGATTTGTTTTGTTCCACTTCAGAATTAAATAAATGTGGAAATGTTATTATTTCCTGTGGGAAATGCTATCTCCATAAAGTACATAATCATGCTGATTAGTTCTAGCTTTTGTTTCTCAGGAGAAGTTTTTAACTATACTTCCTACTCAACACATTTTACAAGTAGACAAATTTTGTATTTTGCATTAAAAACACAGGTACTTCCCTTTGAAGATTCCTATTTTTCTTTTTATTGTGGCAGAAAGTCTTACAACACATCACAGTTTAACTTTTAAAAATTAAAGATTGACTCTTACATTAAGTTGTGGACTTGAAGGTCTCTTTCTGCAGACTGTCACTTAGAATAGACTTAACACAGAGATAGTCCATGGTAACATAACAAGGGCCTTGCTAAAGAGTTGTACAAATGGAACAGCATTTTTTAAAGATGTCCTGAAATTCTCAGGAATCATCATTAAACTAGAAAGAAAAAAGTGTGACTAGTGACTTTTCTGTGTAGTACACAAAGTATTTGAGAAAACCGATGAGTTTCTTGTTAACTTTTGTTAATTGTCAAGTCTTGATAACAAATGAATTGTGTAGACAGCTTGCTTCTTTCACATCTAAATTTGAGATATTATTCCTTCAGCTGGTGCTACCTTCACCATAAATAGCTTGTACAGGAGCTTCCACACATCTTCTGAGTCAAGTCAGCTAAATCATCTTGAATCACTACCAAAGGTGAATTAAAGTAACTAATAACTTCCATGCAGAAAGTGGCTTTCAATTAAGTTGTCTGCCAGAATTGCATCAGTTTCCCTGATAAATAAAATCTGGTGTGCTTAAACTCTAGAAATGGTTTGTTTTCATTAATCAAGTCAGTAAAGAGTCTTCTCCACTTTAATTCATGTGTACAATTTTTGAACTATCTTCTGTGTCTGCACAGAAACGCAAATTAGATTAAAATCTTTCTAGGCTCACAGATGGAAAACCCACTGCTATGATACAGCTCTGGATGGGAAATAGCTTTCTCATACCATATATTTTTATACTAAAAAAACCAAACCAAACCAAAAAAAACCACAAAAAACCCACAAACCCTCACAACCCTGTTTTCCCTTCAGAGAATTTTAACAAGAAACTTCAGGAATCACCAGTTGAGAATAACCTCACATGCTAACTGTAATGAAAGCATTCCAAGCACATGCTTGTATCAAGCTCAGAACTTGAATCTGATGTTACTCAAAGAGCCACAGTGTCCCTACTCTTAAGGTTTTTCTCTCAGTTTCAACACATAGCATCTTGCAACTGAAAAACCTCTCCAGTAAAAGTTTCAAGGTAACACCATGTTCAGTGCTGTGAAAAAAAGTTACTGTTCATATCTCACATCTTACAATAAGATACGTTTATATTTGTGCTGCATTTTCTCCCTTTTCTGGGTTGTTGGGTTTTTCTCTATATATGATTTTAATATGCATGGGATTTTTCAGGTGTTTCAAGCCACATAAAGCCTTCCTCTGTAAAGAAGACTGCCAGTTCGCAGCACTCCAATTCTGTGTTCAGACATTTAGTAAGCTCTTTTCTGCACCCCTGAATCTGGCAATAGACTCTTGTGAAGTTCCCATACTGATTATTCCTACTTTGGGATTTGCATAGGGCTGGTATCAAACCATGTACTACTGATCACAAACTGAGCACTGCTCAGTGTGAAAATTGGAACAGCAAATTGATGTTGTCTTTGCCATACTTGAAGAATGCCTTGAGATATCATCAGCTCTGTCAGGATTTGATTCAAATCTTACTTCAAAGGCTTCTAAAGGACAACAAAGGGCAGAGACAGGAGTTAGTGATACGAAGGGTACTTGAAAAAGCTTTCCTGCATTTCTGAGATTGCTTCACTACATCTTAAAAATGTTCATAATTCGAAGTTTTTCTGTTTGCTCAAGAGCTGGAAATATCATGGCACAGCTTTGTCACCAAGTAGATGAGTGAACACGGCAGACTTCTGTTCAGTGGGAAATAGCGTACACAAAACACTTTAATCCTGAGCTTCTTTCCACCCATCAGTGTATCCTGGAGGGATAAATAAATTGTGTGATTTACATTTTTCATATATTGGGTTTGGAGATACCTAGTGCCATTTACTTCAGCTGAGGTCATTGTTAATTTAAGTCATGCTTTTGCTTTGATGAATCACTCAGAGATGTTATGATCTGTTTATCTGGGCTTTGGAAGAGAAGGTCTGATCTTGCCAGGTTAAGTACTGAATGGTGAAGTCACCCACATGTATGAAATTGCTTGCAGATGGCTAGGATGGAAGTTGAGCTTAATCTCCACATTTCTCTAGCTTTTATAAAACTTATTTTCAGACATGGGGATATTTTATTTTATTGCATTTACTCATTTTGATTTCTCCTGTGACCAAAGAATTCTTCACCCAGCTACTTTGTTCTTAATTGTAAGTGAGCAATTACTTCAGGATGTGTTACTTTTGTAGCGTAAGCTATTCCCAGAACAAGAGAAACACTGAGAAAGGCAGGGTGTGCCCAAGATATTTCCAAAACTTTATTCATGCTATTTTTATCCTTTTTTCATGCTGCAGTTACTTTTACTGTGTTAGTCTTAGCAGAGTGGTTGCAAAGTGATTTTCACAAATGAGATTTTTCCTTTCCCAATTATGTTGTACTCTATTTATGGCTGTTCCACTAAAATTTAACTTCTAGTGTTGTTTTTGTAGGCTTGACAATTCCCTTGTCTTTCTGTTTCTCATGAAAAATGCAGAAATTCAGCTGCATCTCTTTATAGTGTCCATTAAATTCTTTAAGAGATTCTTGTGAAGTCTTAGAAAGATACTCACTAATGAGGTATGATTGCTATATCCTGGATGAGTACTTAAACAACCACTGACCTGTTCATTATAAAATCTAATTTGAAAAGATGTGACATTTATACCTTATGTAGAAAACTCATAATTAAAAAAAGAAAATAAACAAACTGGAAAAAACCCTACCTTATGTAAACCTAACATAGTACTGGTAAATACTTTATGAATGAGAATTCCTTAAAAGGCAGGAGTTGTTTATAAAAACTATAAAATTCACTATGCCTTCTCAGATAGTTTTATTTTCACAAAATTTGTGCAAAGTCATGCCATTCAGGAAGCTTCAATTAAGCAATTTATTTATGCAAATGGTGAATGTAGTAAGTTAATTAGAACAGCAATGGGTGTTTGCTAGAGATTCCAAGTTTGGCAGGCTAATCACTCCACTCTGGCATGCTGCATGCCATTTGTCCCTTAGGCTTCCCATAAAAATCAGTCAAAAGTCCTCATAAAAATGACAGATTGCTTCAAACTCAGAGGCTGTGTCCTGAATATGTTCTAAATAGGATTTGGTGTTTTGCAGGGGAATGGATTTGTAATCAGATGCTGAGACCCAAGAGAGAGAGGACTAAAGCAGACAGGAGGAGAAGATGAAATGAATATATATGAAGCATCCAAAGAGCATTTTTGAGTAGGGTATGACTCGGGAATCAAATTTCCCTATACATACACACAAAAGCCAGACTTGTGCTTTTCAATATTGTACTGAATATATTGACACCCTCACAAAAAGTCAGAAGTAAATGTTTAAATGAGAAAAAAGAAACAAACCAAACCAAGCAACCAACCAAAAAAACAACAAAAACAAACCAACCCACCAAGCAACCCAAAACCCAACACCAAATAGACCCCCTCCCCCCATGTATTTACCTGGCATTTCATTGTTTTGCTCTTCAGGATTATTTCCTTAATCCTAGGTAAGGCAGGTAAAGTAAGTAAATCTTCCTGATACTCCAACCACAGAACATTAATTGTAATCTCTGCTTAAATGTTTTTGAGCTTTTGGCTTCAAAGGCTGGCTACCAACTCACTGTATATGGTGTAATTTTAGTCCTTTTTGTCATGCAGTGATGAGGTGGAGTCATTTACATGTTGCTAGGAATTAAGTTTGGTGTCATTCATTTCACTGTTCCATGAATAAGCAGTTGATCCTTCTGATTATGATTTATGTGTTGACTTACTCAAAGTATAAAGATGTTGACTCTCAAGATTTTTTATTCTGTATATTATTTCATAGTTCTTTTAAGTTCAATATTTTTTTCCTCTGATTCAGTAAAATTGCTACTTCTGCTGCTGCACTTAGAGGCTAAATTTTTCAATTTTTATTGGCTCCTATTACACTTCAAAGGATGAAAGAAGTTCTATTTGATTGTTCAGTTTTGGCATATGCTGCTGTGGACCGAGAACATACATTTCACACTGTCCTTCCAATAATTCTGGCATCATTCACTGAAATAGCAAAATCATGGGTCAGAGATCTGGGAGTAAGCCACGATCCTCATGGCACAGTAGCTGGGAATTCAGGCTTCCCATAATGCCTGTGTGCATGTGTGTGTGGTCCATCTACAGATCATTGATTGATCCTGATGACATGTGGCATAGGAGTGGAAAAGGCACAGAACAGCCATTGTCATATTCACAAAGCTGAAAGGATGTTACCAAGAATTTAATGTGTTTTCATTGCATCATCCATACATTTGATGAAAATACTATATGGGGTTTTTTCCTAAAGTATATTTAATGTTTGTAACCACATGGAAAAAACTGCATAGCTGTATATGCACTTGGGAGTAGTGAAGCCATTCAGTACAATTATTATTTTTTATTATTCTAGATGTTTTTCTTTTTCTTATTTCAGAAGAATTCTCACAGTTAGATCTTTTGCTACACTGACAAGTGCCTTGCAGTTCTGATGATAATGATAAAATGTCTCAGATCATTGTGCAGATAAATGCTGATTTTTTTTTTTTTAAGAGAATTATTACACTCCCTCCTATTGCTGGAATGGGCCTATTTCTTCACTATTTTCAGCCTTTAGGGTGGGCAATATGTTTTAGTCCTTCCTTTCTTTCTCCAGCTTTTCAGCTTCAATCCATCTGTTAAAGGAAAACAACATCATCCATTATTCTCCCTTCTCAAATTTTTTTCCGTTAACACCAATATATTTTAATGTCAAGAGATACTGAAGATTTTCTATTTATTACTGGTGAAATGGCTAGTCATCAGTTCATCCCAGGGGAAGAATCATATATCTAAGTGGAATGAAAATATCACCCTTTAAAGGGAATTGATGATTGAAATTTTGATGAAATGTAGTAATGAAAGTGAGAAGTACACCTAAAATGACCTTCCTGAGAAATTTTGAAATTCGATATAAATCTCCCAGTCCCACCTACAGCTCGTCTTTTATAACTGCAAGATGTTCTTATCCTACCTTCTCCTGTATCTCTGCCTGTGCTCTTGAAAAGTCTGTGTCATAGTTGAAAAATAGAAGTGATCCCTTGTGGATACACAGAGTCTTTTCTCTAGCTGATTGCAAGCACTGGCACAGAAGAATTATTCCAGAAGCATTCATCACTGGGCAGTGCCCAACTGGCAAGTGACAGCAAAGGTGCAATGCAGGTGACAGAAAAGCCATCTAACTTAAGGTTTGCTGATGAACAGAAGTCTAAGAGCTTTGGATTCACAGAAATGGCTGTAGCAAATTTCTCTTTTGTGATTTTCCTTTTTTCATTATTTTTGACATTTCAGAGATGAAGCTTTGTTATATACCACAAACCTATGGCAGTGAACCAGGGAGATAAGAATTCACTGAGATACAGAACATACGGACTAAGAAAATGTGTGAAAAATTGAAATGACAAGGGTGGGTTGATAGCTTGTTTGCTACTGAGCTATAGCACCTTGGCTGGAGAATTAGGTAGCTGGAGACACAGTAAAATAAAATGTGCTGACTATGGATAGAAGGAAAAAGCCGAAATATTTAAACCTCCTATGTCAGGACTTACAATAGATAGATAGACAATTCAGCATTAACACAGGAGTACTACAGATAAAATGTGATATACAGTTGATGAAGTATCATTTTCAACATTTTGTACAGGACTTGTATACTTAAAACAAAAAGTAAAAATGTAGAAAATGTAAATGAAATGTAGAAGGTTCTCCACAAAGCTACCAAATAAAATACAGTAATGTTTAATCAAATATGATCATATACAGGAAAACAATAGAAATAAGAAACTAAATTTATTAAGGACTAGAAAAAAGTTTGTAAAAAAATAATCTTTAATACTGATCTCATTTAATCTGATTTGTTTTCTGATGGTGTTAAACATTCTCATGTGCATTATATGGACTTGCACAAGCTACTCTCCCTTTTACATTGACCAATCTTCCCATCAACAAAAGGATTAAGAGGGTAATACCTCTGCAATTCCTTGGAAATTCAAAGAGGATTTGTTGTTTTCTCTGTGAAAAACTTGAGCAACAAACCCAATTTTAGACTGGCATATTTTTCCGTGTCTCACCTACAAGCCTCATTGGAAGAGGTGGTGATAGAGCCATAATTCCCTTTGTTTTCCACACTCTCCATCACACCCCAGATATTAATAAAATCCCAGCTGTGCTCCAAAGCATTTATTTTTTTCTATAAACACAGGTTCTATAATTAGAAAAATCCCTGTTAAGGAAGGTTTCATCTTATGAGTTGAAAAAAAGGAAATTACTGTTTGAATTATATCAGTTGATTCTTAAATATAATGAAATAAATTCAATCTAACTTCTATCAAGTTTCTCTAACAGCCTTGTTCTTCCCATCAGACTATCCACAAAGAATATGCCACATCAATATGCCATACTATCTGAAACAGTCATATTCTAACCTACCAACTCAGCACTTAGATTTGCAAATTAATTCCATTTGACTTCAAGTCATTATGTGATAATCTTACAGCTTAAATCTCATCACGGTGTGTTGTTAATAGACAGGTTTCACTAGAATCTCAATCTAAATCAGAAACTGATCTTTTTTTTCTTAACTGCATACTATTACACCCAGATGAAAATGAATAAATATTTAATTAAATAATCCTTTCAAACATAGGAAAACTTGCATTGATTTTCCTCTAGAAAAATAAAATCTGGCACAAGATGACTAATTTTTAAAGGTATTTTAGAAAGAAGTTCAAGTCTTCTAGGTAAATGTTGTTCCTAAAAGCCAGGAAATTTACTTTTCCAAAAAAAAGTAATTTGTAACTAAACAAAAATAATTATGAGATAAAGTAGTTAATTTATCTAACAGTTTGATTGGGCAGTATCTAAACCAGAGTAAGATTTGTTAGAAGTTTATACAATCAAATTCTGAAAATATCTGGTCTTATTTTACAGATGTTATGTATGAGTTAATAATAGAAATACTGTCATATTTTTGGTTTGGTGACTTAAAAACCAAATTCTCTGGAATGTTGGATGAGCATAAGACTTGAAAATATCAATTTATAAATAAAATCACAAGGTTTTATATATGGTATTTCTGTTTGTTCATTTAAGAGAGCAATTTCCCAACTGAACTTGAGAAAGCACCCACTGTTATACTAAGATGTGAATAAAACAGCAACCAACCCCTCAGTAACTTTCTGAAACTTCCAAATTTCATAAAAATCTGCTGAAATTGACAATTTTAAGTATATTTTCTGTAGCTGTGGTATTAAAGCATAAAGAAATAGATGCAAAATCTTTTCATAAGGATCTGGTTAGCATGGTGTAAAAGAGTGATCTGGATAAATACAGCATGCCTGGCTTCCTATTCTACATGAGTGCGTACATTTACATACATAAATATTTCCCAGAAAACTCCTCAACTTTTTATTTATCTAGAGCCAATATTTGTTGTATATGCCCTTTTCAGAAGCAACTTTCTCTTCCAAAATCCTTTCTGACTGTAAAAATACAGATTAATATTCTGCTATGTTAGCACAGCAGTGACCATTGGTAATCCACATATATGAACATATCCTTTTTTCTTCTCTACAACATACTTGAAGAATCTCTAAGCTTTTATTCAAATAAAAGAATTTTAAAATAATTATTCCTATTGCCAAAAAGAATGAGTGCTGTAAGAATAATGCTGAGCACTAAACCTTCTTTTGCATGACAAATATCACAAACCATACAGAGATCTCCAAATGATGCAATGATATTGTCAGTGCTTCCCTGAGGGGAGGAAAGAAAAAAAAACAAACAACAACAACAAAAACCCCAAACAACAGAGTAATATTATACTGATCCTGCCCTGATCCTTTGGAAACCATGCAGATTTACTACACTGAATAGGAAATGTGAGCAGTAATTTATGAAAATTAGCATTCTGCCTCTACAGCTACCTGATGGAAAAACAAGGAAAGCCCAACAATACTTTTTAGAGTGTAAATTAATATATTCAGAAAATAGAAGTGGTTATACCAGAAGGTTTACACCACACTGCCTGACGTGCCCATTTAGTTTGCCATTATATGTCATTGCTTTGCCTCTACAACAGTTTGTCTATTTCACCAGTCATCCTGCAGACTGACTGGTGGCATTTGTCATTAGACCAGGAGATTAGTGCCAATAACCACCTGCCATCACTCTGATTTTGCATATGACTAAAACCACAGCAGACTGAAGTGAGTAATGTCCACTTGTTAGAGGCTAATTATTGCAATTATCCTTATATAGTCTCATCAGATTAGCATGTTAGTTGTATTAAATAGATCTAGAGAGATCAGTATGAAAACCTTTACAAACATAGCAGCCACATTCCATTGTAGTACAGTTTAAGGATTCATCTGCAATTAGTAGCACAAATATGTGTTGTCCTTTTATATATATATATATATATATACAATAATATATATATATTTAAGGATTCATCTGCAATTAGTAACACAAATATGTGTTGTCCTTTTTTATATATATATATATACACACACAATAATAAGGCACATCAATTGGATTAGCTGTTGATGTCATACAGTTTCCAGTATTGTAAATTTGAAGAAAATACCTGTCAATATTGACAAATTTCTAGCTGATGTTGCCTGGAAGATTACAAGGACACTTCCTGAGATCCCTTCTAGTCATTTTACTTTTTTTCTTCAGTTATTCTAAGGCACTAGTTTCCTGATAATCTGTTTGAAATGCAACACTGAAAAGGACTTTAAAGGCATGATATGAGAGCATATACACAAAAAGTCTAAGAGATTAAGGAGTACATAGCTCAGTTTCAAAACACTTCTCATATCCAGGGACCACAGATTTCCAGCAGGACATGAGAAATTTAAAAGTAATTTGCCCTCTATTCAAATAAAAATAAATGCATAAAATGCTTGTAGTGATTCAGCTGCCTGTGTAGGTAATGGAAGTGCAAGAGGTCAAAAAGACCTAACACACTTTACTCCTCTCCCATATAATCTACTCTTAATAGTTAAGCAGAAGGTAACCCAATGTAAATTTATTGTAAATAAATGTAAATGAGACTTTGTCCATCAAAGGAAAACAACCCTTCTTGAAATAGTAAAATTTTCCTCTAAAGTGTTCTTTTTTTAAATCTTATACACTAACAAACAATTGTCTTAATATAAATTGTGGTTTAGTTCATAAATAATATTGGTCAATAGTGAAGTATTTTTAAAATGTGATTTAGGAAACAATCCAAACTACAGCGGCTCATAATTCATCACAACTGTCCAAAGCAGTCTAGCAGTTCCTTCTGGGTTGGGAATCTTCCCGTAATAGAACTTCTTCACTTTGTAGAAAGACATTTTTACTATATCTTTTTCCTCATTTCTATACTGTTAGACCTGACATCTGTCCCTGTTGCTTTTTCTTTAACTTTGGAGTTTTGCATGCTGCCACAGGGAAATTTCATTCCAGTACAACCTAACAAGAAAGCTATATAAGTCTTCACAAAGACTGAGCTTGATCTTCAATTTTCTTTTCATTTAATTTTTGAAAACCCACATAATAATCTGAGGTGACTATCTGAAGTAAATTTGACATCTTAAACACTCTGAATATATAATTTTCTATGACAAAGTATACTCAGCCATCCAACTTTCTAGCTTTTCTGACAACATACCAGTGAGAAAAACAAACAAGACAAGGAATCGTTTACAAATATTTCTGTGCCTTAATAGGCATTAAATGTAAAAGCAAATGTTTAGTGAAATAAACCATCTTTCTTACCACCTTTAGACACATCAATTCCCACTTTTCTCAGCTAATATTCCCACTTCTGCTGCTGTTTCTGTGCCTCTGAGTGGTGCTTTCTTGGTGTACAAATGCTACCAAGAAATTACATTGTCCAGTGATGTAAACTTGCCTAGCTCTATTGACTTTAGTAGCACAAGGCTGATTTAAGCCATCTGATAAACTGACCCTTAGACCCTTACCATTTCTCACTCTCTGTGCCAGGTAATTTTTCTTTTTGCTGTTTTTTCTGAAGAGTGAAGTCTGACTAACTTGATAGAAAAATAAGAACTAATTGCTTCAGTTTCATACCTGAAGAATCTTTAATATTCAAATATTTTTACTAGTACAGTTGAACATGTTTAGTATATCCTTTCCTTCTGTTAGCAGCTCACCGTACCAAAATGGTAATCATTCGTCCCACTTGAGAACACAGGTGTTAAAATACTATTTTACCTGGAAAAGGAAAAATTGAATGTCCTGTCATAGTTACTTGGCCATGATGCTAAAACTGGTAGAAATGTAAAAACTGGTGGGCTTTTGGGGGGTGGTTTGTTTGTTTGTTTTCTTATTTGTTTGGCAGTTTGTTTATTTTTTCCAGATTGCCAACAGTGACCAATAATATCAAGAAGTTTCGCCTTTTCCTGTTAGTGTGTTACACAGTGTTGATAAGATTCATGGTTCAAAACTGAACCACAGCATAATTAAAATAAATAAATAAATAAAACAAGCAAAAAAAGCCAAACAAACACCAAACATGTAAGGTCCAGTTGCCCCACTTGTAACTCAAACCACAAACTGCATAATGAGGTGGACTGACAAACTGACAAGGTTTTCTCTTGACTTTGCTCTCGCTTAGCATACTTTTTCTCTTGTTCCATCATCCAATGATTTATGCAGGATATATGAACAAGGAATTGGCTCTAAGTCAATTAATATTGTCTGCACAAGTACATTACTATTGTGAATTAAATTATAGAACTCAATGATTGATCTTTTGGAACACAATTAATAGGGATGAATTGGAATATGGGTCCTCAGTTCAGATTAGGTCAAATATTAGGACCAATTCATTTTATCAAAAAGAAAGACATCCTAGGGTATCATATTTATGTCTATTGTTTATTTTTTGTAAGAACAAGGTAGGAACTTTGTCCTTAATGAGGACCTGCAGTAAGAAGAATTACAGTTGTTAAGTGTTTTCTTGTCACTCAGAAGAATACACAAAAGGACAAAAATCTTTAGATAAAAATGCTCATTGTTAAAACCACTGGGAGCAGAGCAGAAAGACAAACATATCTTATTTAATGATCCTTTAGGAGCCAACTTACTCAGATTAAAATTATATAAATCTCTTTTCTGGTTTCTTTACACGATTCATTGGCACCCTTAGTGTTTCACAACTCTTTTCTCATCAGCATCTCAGATATATAACTGATTTGGAGCTCATCCCAACTGAAAATTAAAGGACTACGAACTTTTTCTTCTTGACTTAATAAAATGCAGTTTTCAAAGGTTGTGTTTATGCCTTTTTGACCAGACAAATTAGTCATTATATCTTCTTAAACAATTCATTAGTTACTAATGGCTGCAGTGACATCTGCTGATGACAGTGAAGCTGATCAAGTAATGCTTTCAGTGCTGCTAAATTAATTTGCTCATAAATTCATGGGTTTGCAAAGAGCATAGAGGAACAATCAGAGATTTACTCTTGAATAATTATTTATTTATCCAGAATTGAAACCTCTAACTGTTCTACCACAACTTGAATCCAGGAGCGTACATGCATGTGAACTCTATGGTCAGGGGAAAGTTGAAGAGAATACGGTTTACATGGGCCATCTACCTTTATGTCCTCCACTGATATTTCAGAAGTCACTCTTTCCATTAAAACACATGGACACTGAAAGACTAGAAAGGGGGAGAGTCTGTTTGGAGAGTTGGCTCTTCTCCACATAGCAAGGACTCTGCTCAAACATTACAATCATCCAAAAGCCCAAAAGACACTAAAAACATCTATGCAGCTTTGTTAGATTGCTCTTTGGCTGACTTTTTAACCTACACATGCAAATCTCTACATCAGAACCCTAGGTGAGAAATATTGCCTGATTCTCTAAAATCTGACAAGTACTGAGCTTTCCCTTCTGGAAAGAAAGATGAGCAACCTGCTTGCATGTCTCCTCCTACAACCCAGGCTGATCCTGGGCATTCTGGGAAATGGCTAGCAGGGAGGGGCCAGAAATGTGCCTGGCAGAACCATCTAACCCTATGGAATAATTCCCTAACCCTGTTCAACTAATGGAGGCACAAATACCACTGGGTACATTTTGATAAGTCAGTCAAGGTGTACATGCTCATAAAATAACCGTGCCATTATAGGCCTGATCCCTGCTGTATTCACAGGGTAGAAGCCAAGAGCAGGTCTGGGTGGTAATGCTGTCATCCTGTTGTTTTGTTTCCCAAGTTTCCCACTCCTCTAATAAAGATTTTTTGTTGTTGTTGTGCACATGACCTCAGAGTACTTCAGAGTGTCAGACTTCTGACTATAAAGGATAGTGGTTAAGTCATGTTTCAGGAGAGAACTAAGACATACTGAAGCCTTTGCTACCATTAACAACTGGCAGAAGGGCTAAAGACAGATTACAAGCATGCAGAGATTTTCTGTGCATGCTAAAAAGGCAGCACATAATTTAGTATGTCCAGCAAAGGCACAGAGGACTGAATAGATCTCTTAGGTGTATCTAAGCAAACCAAATCTGGGTTTATTTATACTAGGATTATTCCATTCATAACTGATAAAATACAATGGTATGTCCTCAGATTCTTAGAGGATTAAAACAGTCTTCGTGCCCTCTGTGAGTAAGGAGACTTCATTTCCAAGGAAACAATAACCCAGTATAGGACATTATGGGAACTTTTTGCTACAGCAACATACTATGTTCATGCACCTATCTCCAAGAATTTGTTCACATGCAAATATAGGGATGGAAATGGAGCACAATTACAAGCCCAGAGCCTGACACCTATCCTAAACAAGCAGAACATAGGTTGCATGTTTCAGTTTGGCAAGTCTCACTTCTTTTCTTCTACAAATTGAGTTTCATGCCAAAATGTCTGTGACCTCAGTGCTTTGATTCTCCTCATACAGTCATTAACACTTCAAACATTCCTGATTTTTCAATCGTTTCACTAAAATGTTTAAAATCTGATTTCAATAAAAATGTAGTTTAAAATCTTTTATTGAAATAAAATATCAGTGGTCAAGTATAATATCTACATTAGGAAGAACTTAGATGAAAAATATAGATTAAAAATTTGCTTTAACGTTTCCTAGAACTGGGGGGTTTTTCCTTGAATGTACTTTAAAAAAGTAAATTTTTGTTCTTGGATTAAAATTCATGAGCATTCTGAAATTTTCAATATTTTAAAACTTTTTCAACCTGGGCAAGTTTGCATGAAATAGAAAACCATTTCCCATTCAGCTGAATTACTGAAGTATTCATAGGATAATTCTATTAAGAAAATGACTGAAAACACAGTAAGTGACCTCAGAGACTCATTCAGCCTGCTGAATTTCCTCTTGATACAACAAAGAGCAATTAGATTTTTAGAAGAAAGAAAATATCTATTACCTGTTCATGCTGCTAATGGTCACATCCACAATCCAATGCATTTAAACAGTTCCTAGTGATTTAATAATTGCCATTCTCTTACAAAAATAACAATTTTCTCATACCCTTATAATATGAAGATAGTTTTCTAGTGTGAATGTCTGCATCTGCAATTATTCATATTCAATGGCTTGAATTTTTTTTAAAGGTTTTTCTGGCAAATTGTTTCAAGCCAGTTTGTAATCCTGCTTTGCAATTTAAAAGTTGAATGAATGTTTCTAGACTCCATTTATAACATGGGAACTATAATAGGAATGATTTCCCAGCCCACTGAATTTAGTAGTAGGCTTTTCCTTTGCTTGTCTGCGTCTAAACTCTTACTCCACAATGCTGGATTAACCTTTCTTCATGAAAATAGCCCTTGTATGGAGATAGTTTTGACAAACAAGGGAGTGCCACACATCCTCTGGCAGTCTATTACATACACAATAGCGTTTCCAAACTACCACTTCTTTGTGCCTTCTTTGAAGTTAGAACACCAAGTGACTTAGCTCCAGACAGCTAATTGTGTGTTTTCTTTCCATATTCTGACAAAAAGAATCTACATTATCCTGTTTGCACATCAAGTACAGGCATGAGGGCAAATCTTTAATTGCAGACACAGCTGTTGCATCAGCCATAAAACACTTTTTTACAGATAATTTCTATGCTGTCTGATTTTACTGTGGTTACCTAATATACTTAAAGAAAAAAATGTGACAAAATTCAGTGGTTTTTATGTGTGGCTGAGAGTGGCAGAAAATTGGCTGTCTTTCTTCATGAAGATGAAAGCAATACATAGTGATATACATTCTATTTGCTTCATTTTATCCACTATTCAAATAATCCTATTCTGATCCTATTTTAGTCCTCATTAACTCATTATTTTAAAATTCAATAGTCTCATTTTGCTTAAAATTCCACTCATCTTGCTCTTAGTTTTGGATTCCACATCCTATTAGTGAACTAGATTTACTATAATCTGTGTTCATTCCTGCAGATTGTGTAATAAAGGAAAACTGGAATCAGGAAGAGCTTCTGACCTCCATCTCCAAAGAAGAGTAGAGTTTGATTAGCTTCTGTGTATGCCTTGCTGAAATGTCACTTGGGATCAGATTGCCTGCTGCTCTTTGCCCAAGTGCACTGCAAGGCGAGCATTTGGCTCAGTAGCATTCCTGCATAGGAGGAGGCTCTTAGCCTGCCTACGCAGCAGTATTTGTGGCTGTTTAAGGGCAAAATCATTCTGTTAGATTTATGCACTGATCTAGACAGATAGACAGAGCCAGTGGTACTGAGGCTGTCTCCATCTCAGAGCAGTCCCTGAGGCCCTTGGTAGCTGAGCAAGGTCAAACCAGCAAACTGGAACTGTGTCAGGATCAGCTTTAAAGATACCCCCTAAGGCACAAGCTTCATCCATCTCCTCCATCCACTGAAAAAGTGGTGAAACTCATACAGGATATTGTTGCTGAAGGAAGCTTGGGAGAAAGGGATCATGTGAGAAAAGGGCATTTGATTTTGAATTGCAGAAGGTTGAAACATTTCAGTATTTCCTGTGTTACCGAAGATCATAAGAAATGCTTACTATTCCATTAATGCTAATCATATGTTTCCTTTTGATTCTATTGAGCTTTGGATAATTTTTTATAATATCTTAAGTAATGCAGTATGGGATTTTGATTATATTTTAAGATTATAGTGTTTACAATACTTTATACAAACACACAATTGTTGCATTTATGCTTTCATGTCTAGAGCCCATATCAAACTAGTTATCTCATAAGACATGCAGTATTTTGGAAAAGTTTTTGGTCTTGTGTCATATAAAGGGAAATAAGTAATCACTGCAAGTAAGGAGGGGAAGGTGTCACTGGTGCAGAATGACATACATCAGTTGCTAAGCTGGGCATAAACAAACAATGTGCTTTTGATCATGCGAAAACTCAGCATTTGGGGAGTGACAAACTTGGAAATGTTTTGCTGTTATGCTCAGTTACTGGCAAAACAGGAGCTTATTGTCTGATCTTCTGACCATATGACCACAGTCTTCTTTAAGTAGACAGTAAAAAATAGAACTAGAGTAAGACTGTAATTAATATTCACATTTGATCAGAAACGTATAATAGGAAAACAACATTAATTTTATGATAATCTGAAGGATCCACATGGAGAACAGAAGTCTGGCAAATAATAATCTGCTCAATCTAGTTGGTAAAATATCTGAAAGTTGAAGTGAAAAAATTTTGGATGTTTTTATGCATCTTTATTAACAAGAGTAATTAGCTTACTGATGACTGTGATGAAGTGTCTCTCCTTAAAAATTTGCAAGTTAGAACTTTATAAAATTTCGGTTCTATTTCAGATACAAAGTATGTAGATGTCTTGTAGCCTCAGCTTTATATGAAACCAGAACAAATGATTGGTCAACTCTTCTTATGGCATGAAGTTTAGAATATAAAGCTTCTCCCATAGAAATCAATGGGAAGGGCTTTATAGACTCTAGTAGGCACAAGATGAGGCACCTTGGCTTGCTGGTATTTGTTCTAAAATTTTTCTTTCAAAGGGAAGCTTTCATCAGTTAGCTTTATTTTTTTTAGCTTTTAATTGAGTTAAAAAAAAAAAAAAAAAAAAACACAGAAAAAGGGCTAAACTCTTAACTGGTATAAATAGGCAAATTGGCCTGTAGACTTTGTTGGAGCTCTAGCAAATTACACCTACTGATGATTCAGCCCATGAGTCTAACTATGGGATAAAACAGGAACTCTCAAAAGGTAGAGGTAAACAAAATCATTTTTAGTCAGTAATTAAGTCTTCTAAACCTCAAGAACCTTAATGAGCTGTGAGCAACAGAACTTTCTCCATTTCAATGTGTTGCTCCTCATGTTTCATGCTACTTTATTAGATTAGCTTGCAAATTAGCTTACATTAATGAAAAATGATTAAACTTAAACCAATGGAAATTAAATGGCTTAACTGTAAAGGCATTTTAAATTGCTTTTAAAATTAACAATGAGTCTATTCATTGATCTTTCCATGCTTAAAGTTTAGCAACAACTTCTCTCTGTGGATGGATTGTGTCTATAAAACAGTTAAAGGCATCTTTGTAAAGTGACATCTCAAATCTCTTGTCTTCAGGCTTTTCCCTGTAAACTCTTCATTGTTCAAATTAGGTTCAGAGAGATTTAAGCAGCAGAGCAGAGGTAAAAAGTACATTGCTACACTGTGACTGACTCAGACCCAGGCAGCTGACAAACAATTCTCTCTGTACATATGATGCATGTCTACTTATAATACTAACTCGGAGGATAATTTAAGGAGAAGTTATGCATGTGTATTTTATGTCTGTGTACTTCATGCAATTTGTTCAGTGATATGCTAGAAAAGGTAGAACTCTATTTGAATGAATGTGGTGTTTGGATCCTTGTAGTAAATTACATTACTCTTACATAGAAAAAATAAACAGTATTGAACAGTATGCTTTTAGTATACACTAGAAACACAGCCAAAATTGTTGAAGTTTGTTTTTCTTAAGTATTTTGAAATGTTTCTATTCTCTCTTAAGTACATCCACCTGTTGGCTAGTAAACCATCCCAGACAAATTGCAGCCTAATTTAATTTACAGTGTAGAAGTACCACACATTCATGCTTCAGCCGATATATAGGACCCCAATATAAATTTGAAATGTAAGACGTCTGTAAGACATCTGCTGAAAACACTGAGCTTCCAAAAAGAAGTAAACCAAAAAGTGAAGTCCCTGTAACCTACACAAGCATAGCAAACCCTAGAAACCATTCAAGGATGAAAACGATGGGACCCAAGCTGGAGGGAGCTCACAGGTTCTTTGCAATTAAGGAGGTTTAACAGTGGCTTCCTGAGCCCTGGTGTGCTTTGAATGAACAGGTTATTCAATGTCTGCAAAGAAAGAGACTGCTGGAACAGCTGCACAGAGACTGGGGAGGAAGGAACTAGCACTTCCTAGTATCAGCACCATTTGGGCCCTAGGGAACCAACCCAGCCTTCTGATTTCAGTAGTCTCCTAAGCACTTTAGGGGATATTATATGGAATCATTCTTTACATGACACTCCAAAAAGAAAGATTACTTAAAAACTGAGCAATGCCTTAGAGTGCTCTTCTGCAAGGGACTGAATTAGATCCAGACTAAACATAAACCAAAGAATACAAAGTCTTTCATGAACAAGCATACAAGCAAAGGGTTTGTTAGTTTGTATTGTAATTTACTGTTATTTACTTTTTGAAAATCAATGTTCTACAAAGAAACAATGTGTGTTGAAAACACAGTGTTATAGGAAAAATCATGGAGTTTAAATAATGGTTAAAGAAAGAATCTGATTTTATTAAATATCTAGATTTCTTAAGAATTTAAATATATCAATTTCATTATCTCCAAGGTCTAGAAGATTGTATTTGTTTCCCCTTAAATAGCTAAGGAAGGAAGATATGAACTATGAGAATTGTTAAAGCTACAAAAAGTCTTTGTGTTTTCTTTTGCAAGAAAAGGTAATTTGTTAAGAAACATCCTTGACAGGATGACGAAACATAGATCTTTTGGATTTCCCCTCTCTCCCCAGTATATAGACATGGGAGTCACAAGAAAGCTAGGCTTATTGTAACACATTGACTGATAATTAGATACAAATAAATTAAAAAAAACCCCAAACCACACAAAACCCCCAACAAACAAAAACCCAGAAACGAAGAATAGAACAAACCAAAAAACCACAACCCACAATAACCTAGGAAATCAGATCTTACAATAGTACCTATTGGGATTCTGAAATAAAGTCCACTGCTCTCAGGTATCAGCAGGTAGTGAAATTAAAAGAAATTCACAGAAAATCAATTATTGCCAAAACTGGCTCTTAAAGGGTGCTGTCCCAAGTAGAAATTTCTTTAGCTCCACAGTTGTACTGAAAATTTTAGATTTCTTATATCATTATAGATTATTATGCCACAAAATTAATAAATTTGTTTCAAATGTTTGGCATACTCTACAGTATTCTGCCTTCAGAATTATATTTCATGCTTTAAACTATACATGATAATGAAATTAAGCAGCTGAACAGAAAGAATTTATTTGATTCAGCCTTACAATAAAAATCATGAGGGGTATTGGTTTGATAACTGATATGACATGGAGGTAAGAGCTTTTCAAAAGCCATGAGGCCATTGCAGCTTATTATTTTCAATAGCTTCAATTCCATTCTACTTAAATTACTAATCATGCTCTCACTTCCCTGCTCCCCACCACTGACATCATGTGCTGTAGGTAAAGTGGAATGTATTTTACACTGCTTTTACTAATCCAAGATGAGGTTAAATAGCTAAAATTATTTAATGGTAGGGGTGTTTTGTTTGTTTGACTGATTGTTTTCAGGGTTTTTTTCAAAAACTATGCATTGTCTCCAGTTTGCACAAAATTCCATTCTTTGGAAGGGTAGTGATGGCCAAATATGAATTTAACTGCAAAACATGGAATAAACCCAGATTTCCTCTAATAGATGTAATAGCATTTTTAATACATAAGGACTGCTTTTCAGCATTCAAAAAGTCATCTGAAGTTTTCAGAAATGTAAAGTAGTACTACCATATTATATTAAGTGGCATTACTTTGTTTAAAAATATATAACATCATTATGACAGATGATGAAATTATTTGGTTTTCCCTATGATAAAACAATAAATCTGTCATAAGAACCTTGTAAGTTCTGACTTTAAGTTTTTAAAATTGGACAAAAGTCAAAACTCGCTCTGTAAAGAAGACACTATCAAAAATTACACAGTTCAGTGAACCACTGTGTTTCTACCTCTGATGGAAAACTTTAGGCCAGACTTATTAAAAATACAATCAGTACCTGGCTTCATGACTGAATGCTTTGAAATAAACCATCAACCATGGACTGGAGAGTTCACTTGCATAGCAGTTTCATGCTTAGTATTTTGAGAGTAGTTGATCTTCATACACTTCCTAGAGATAACAGAAGTTAACACATCCCCCTCCACAGATCTGCTGGAAGGTAGGGAAATTAGCCCCATCACATGGGCAAAAGCAGTAAAGGTATGGATTACAATTCACAAAGGAGTAGCGTATGATGTTTAACACCAGATGATGTTTAGGCAGTCAGCTGCTGAGAATCTGAGCCTTCCAAATACAGTTACAGGTTAGTACTAGCTAATACCTCTTAAAGATGTGTGTGAACACTGTTTGTATTTAAATTCCTAGCTTAGAGAGTTAGGAGTTAAGGCTTTCAAGAACACTTCAGAGCTGCCAAAACCTTTCTATCAGCTAGAAAAGTAACTTGAAATCTAGCATCTATAAAGATACAGTTTAAATATTTTCTTTTATAATCTAATCCTTTGTCATAAAACCACTCTGGAAAAGTCTATTCAGTAAATTCAATTCACTTATTTTTCAACCTTTATAACAATGTCACAAAGATTTTATGAATGTATTTGTAGATTTAGTTTTCTGGGCCCTTCTCCTTCACTTTGCGTCACCTATAAATATCATTGCACTCATAAATATCTACTGTTTTACTCAATGTAGACATACTAAAGATCTGTTTGTGTTTGCAACTAATCAGAATGCTTATATATTTTCCTGATAAGGACATAGTCTCTCTGTCTGTGAGCATGGTTTAAGCGAGGCAACAATTTTTAACAAATGTAGATCTGCTTTAGTAAGTTCCTGGAGTAAGACTTTCTAAAGAACACTAAATGTCTCCTGCTCTGGTTCACAGGCTCTTTCTGAAACTGAAGGAAAGCTGCCAGGAAGAGTTCATTTATCAGACACCTGCAGTCCACAAATGAACTTCAGTTACTCGAGTCATGAAGAAGGAGCTGTAGTCCCAGATGCTAAATTTCACTGACTTAAGTTGTTACTTTATCTTGCTGGCTTACAACAATTCTTCTGCTGCCTCTCATCAACACATACAAAGATTCAGATTTAAATGAACATATACTTACCCACAGGGTTAACACAAAAAGACAGAGCAAAGCTCTTTCTTCAGAAGACAACAATTGTAGTATATCCCTCACATTTATTTTAACAAAACAAAGTAGGATAAAAGCATTTAAATCTTCTTCAGGGGCATCTCAGCTGGAAGTACAGCTGCCTTCATCAACCTTTCTCACAATACATATGCAGCACCTGGCACAAAAGTCAGGTCACAGATGGAAATGAATCTCACTGATTCTCTGTGTTTTGGCTCTTTTGGTGCATGGGCTGCCCCTTAGTAAATACAGGCAATTAAATAAATTGGGGGAACCATACAGTCAGAGAGGGGCTTGCATCTTCTTTGTAAACATCAGTCCTGACTGCACACTATAAATCTGTCTGGAACTAAGAACTTGGACCATTAATTTGAATCTAGATATTCATTCCTTTCCATTTTTCTCTCATCTGAGACATACATTTCTGATGTGTCCACATGGAAGGGATTATACTTATGCTTCCTTCTTTTATTTTCCAAACATGTTTGGAAAGCTGGCCATAACCATGCCAATTGAGTGGTGTGTGTTTGGAGGACAAAGCAGAGGAGAATCCCAATGTGACGTTGCTGGGGCACACACATGGACAGCTTGAGCCAGCCAAAGGGAAAGGCTGTAAATCACACTCAGAAGGAGATTGATGATGTTTGTGGAACAAGCTCTCAGGGTGCCAAAGAGGTGTTTGTTCCTAAGGCTTAAGAATTATTTTTGTGAAAGGCTTTTATCATTAAAGTTGATGATGTGCCCACAACCAAGAAAATAAAAGAGTGATGGTTGCAACAGGGGAGCAATTTGTATTCTTTTGTGTGACAAAAACTGTCATCATCCATCCATTTGACAGTTACAATTTGTTAATTTTTTCTCCAGGGTGTTTGTAACAAAGATTTGAATTAATTGTTATGTGATTTGCATCTTTATTTCCACTATGTATGATATCTGTAGCATTTGGCAGATCTAGCTCATAGTTCATGTCTAATTTACATACAGTAGAGACCTCTTAAACATGTAACCTTTGTGTATAATAAATTCGTTCATTGTAAGAGGCTGGTTTATTTTATGAGGTGTTAATTAAAGTTGTTCTCAACCTAAGATAATGTAGGCAAAAAAAAATAGTATACAGTAGTCCTGTTAGTTGAACAAGTTAATTTACAGTTACTTATATATTACACCATTAATGTTTTTATATTTGCTAGACAATTATTGAGAAACAAGAGTGAATAAGAACATAAACAGACAAAATTAGACACTTGTTTGTGATATGTATATATGAAGACTTGAGCACCTGTTTTACACTTGCACATTCCCGATACCTGAGCAATATATTTTTGAATAATGATAGGAAGAAAGGAGCACTAAATAAATTATTATCTCCTCTTCTTACAGTTTTCTTGTATCTCATTTTATGGGTTTTTTGTTATGCTAATGCATGGAAAGAGTAATATATGACTAATCAATATTTTCTGCAACAACTACTGTCTAAATGTAGGTGAAGTGTGGGAAAGTCAGTGTTAGTGTAAAAGACTGCTTTATTATACAATCAGATATACATTGTGGTGAGTCATGCTGTATTTTATTTTATGTAGACACTAGTGTGTTTGCAGGTCTGACTGAAAGTATATAGCATAATAAAACATCAAGAAGGAAACGGCATGTTCCACTGTAAGCAACTTCAATAATCTTTCTCTTATACCCCAGAGTTTATTCATGGTAACACATTAATCTTAGTCACTGTGATATGTAATAACTTGAAACTGTGCAAAAATAAAAAATAATTGGGCAAATTTTTACTTCATTACTGCCCTTTACTAAACTTGAAATGTACAGGTAGTTTAACTGTACTTTTCAAAGCTCAGAAACGTCATGCTGATAGAATGTTCAGTGAAATGGCTGAGCTAAAGGAAACTTTCAACTGACAAAGATTTGCAGGATTTTAGCCTGTCATTTTGTCTGTAGTTCCCTAGATTAACTTTACCCTCCAAAATGTCCTAAATCCTGCAAGATTAAAAAGAAACTGTACTTTGCAGAGACCTAGCTGCAGCTCTAAAGTGTACTTGTTCTCCTCAGTAAAGTTATGCTTTGTATTTGGAGATTTCCACGGAACTGGATTTTAGTGTATGGCAGGATGAGTACCAGTGACACCAAATATGTGCCAAATACATGTAAAATACCATTCATCATCTTATATATAGTAACTGACAGTGTGTATGTCTAGTAGTTGCAATGTGAAGTAAAACAAGCTTACCCAGATATCTCTGACTGGGAGAGAAGGCAAGTGTTACTTTATTAAACCAAGCCTTTTTGCACCTTCATTTTCCATTAGCACATATAACAATTCTTTGCTGTTACCAATGAAAACTGTCATTCAAAGGACAGGAAAAAAATATTAGACATATATTACAGTAGCAACCTTGAGCCAAATTCAGGAGCCCATTCATGTTCAACATTGCAAAAATGTAAAATAGCATAGGCTTGATGTTACAAGGGATTAGACATGTACATAATATAATGCATCTAACTGAACCATTAGGTGATTACTCATCTATTTTACACAGATTTATTTGTAACATAAAAATTGATAGATTCTATAAAATAATAATATTCTGCTGTGTGTTAGAAGGCATCAAAGGACAAACCTATTTAGAAAATAGTTCCTTTTTAGAGTCTGCTGATAACTTTCAACATTTTCACAATGTTAACGTCTGGATCAGTAAAGATTTTAATTCAAAAAAACCTGGTGGGATACATTACTGTGGTTATTTCAGTGTACGTCCATCTTCCTATCAGTCTATAACAAACTATAAAAATATTTTACCTGATGTGTCTGACATAATCTTAAAGATTCAGTAAAGCTTCTGTTAAGAGTACAGAAAGAGTCATTGAATATGCTTGTGTTCGAATCACTACAAATACTACACCACATAAGCACCATCAGTTGATTAAAAGGTTTTCCAGGGAAAATTGAAAGCATAGCAAAGAAGTACTTTTCTTTATAAAATAGTTCAGGTTGTCTCAAACACTCAAAAAAAATTAAATTCAGCCAGTGAAAATACTTAAAGCTGCATTTCATCATAAGCAAAATCTTGAACTAACATAGTGACAAATATATGCATATAATAAGCACGGTACTCTTTTTTTGCCATGGCATTCAAGATTTTATATTCAAATAAACATAATTTTCTCATACCTTCCCTTTCACTTCAGGTTCATTCCACAACTATTTAGATACTACTAAATCATTTTCAGCCTCCACATAATAACTGCAAACACTTATCCTTAAAACTGTTCACTTCCTCTTTAAAAATCTAAAGAACAATAAGCAGTACTATTATAAAATAAGTTCAGTTTTGCTCATTCAAAGAAATAACTGTTATTTCACTTCTTATTTTCTGTTCAAATCAAACATTTTCCTTGTACAAGGGAACCATATTCCATGTATTCTTAAGAACCTGAGTAAACACTCTTCATCTCAGATATTAGTTGAATACTATACTTCAGTCGTGCCAAATCTTTCTTGCTAAGGAAATATTCTTTTTATAATATATACATAGAAATTACTTTACCAACTGCTGAATTCCATGTATGTCTACAGCAGATTATACTTTTCTTACCCACTTGTGCAATGGAGGATTAGCGCTACAGAAAAGGCATCCCAGCAGCCCTCTAGGGCACCATTTTTACAAGCACCTTTTTCAGCTCTAGGATCACAAGTTCCTGGATGAGAGAGAGTGGGATGTCACTCATCCCTTCAGCCACACATTTTGTCAAACAGAAGTATTTGGTTTGTTTGTCTTCATCTCATTGCCAGCATCCTTTCCCTTCTAGTGTCTTCAGCCTGACTTCTAAATGTGTAGATATCTAACAGGTAATAGTTTTATTAATTACATGTAAAATGAAAAGAGTGACTCTCAAACTAGGTTTCTGAAGGTTTCTACTACATACTGGTATTTCCCCAAAAGCGGAAAAAAGTGTTTGAAGTATTTCTGTAGTCAGTCCTGGTAAGAATGTTTTCTGGTTTTAACCACTCATGAACTTCTTGATTTAATAGATAACTTGAAATAAACTGACCAGTTTTTAAGAATTTCTGAAATATATTCTCTTTTAGCATGAAAATAATAATTTATTCCAACCAGGGCAAATTATTTAAAAATGTTTGATTCAAAGTTACAGATTCCCACAACTCTTTATTTCAAACCACAGTTTTAATATTTAACTTCTGCTCTGAAAATACTTGCTAATAATTAATTTGTCTGGGGTGAAAATTTTCCCCAATTCATCTCCTCCATCTGCTTGCACATACTGTGAAATTATAATCAGCTGTAATTTGTGACAGAGATGTGCCAAACATTTCTAAAACAATTTGGAAAGTGGCAGACTGGAATTCTTGCCAATTTGCACTCCATGCAGATGCTACTTGTTCTTCTCATTTGCCTCACCAAAGTGAGTTTAAAAAAGAAATCTTGAAGTTCTGTTAAAGCAATATTTGTGGAAAGCACTTCATATGATTTTGCTGTTCTCTTGAGTTGTAAGAATTTAGAGACTGAGTCCAAAGCTCATGAGACTCAGTGGAAAAATTCCTCTTGACTTGGTTGGAGTTAGCTTAGGTGTTAGATAGTTCTTCCACAGCTTCCAGCTAAGACCACTAATTATAGACACAAAATAGCCAGTATATCCCCTCAGAGCTTGATTATTTTTTCATTCACGTTGCACTCACAGGATTAAAGATGGATTTACAAACATTAAGTGCTTTTACTCTTAAGATAAATAACAAGAATTACTTTGGTAGACAAAATGAATGCAGTGGGTGTTTGCAACAGGGTAACTAGCAATTATTTCCTGTTCCTACTCCTAATTTCTCTTGAATTTAAAAACATAATATATATCTTCATTAAGGGAGGTAGATTATAAATAGATCAAACAAGCCATTAAACAAGATCACCAAACAGCAGACTTGAGGATTATAGAAACTGTGCTGAATTCCTCTTATGTGACCACATTATTTTGAAGTTTCCAGAAAAATGTAGATCACTTGAGATCACCAGTTTCAAATTATTTTGAAGTATAAAATTGGATGGGTGAGCAACATCAGTAGTAAATCAGCCTGTTTCAGAGCCCAGTGCTTGCAAACTCTGACTCATGTACATTAGCTATTTCCAGACTGGAATGTAAGTGTTCTAGAAGATCAGTATAACAAGTGATTCACTTGCTAAAGACGCCTATGCTCTTTGTAGCATAACGTGTGACACAGAAGTTCCACATTATGATAGACTTGAAGGTAGTGTCATGTAGGCTCCAGAAAACATTACTTAGAATAAGTCCTAGGGGTTTTTTTAACAAGCAGAATTGCCAAAATTTTCTTATTTGAAAGGTTATGTGTGTATCAAATAGGAAAAAATCTCAAATGAAACATAATTTCAAAACAAAATAAAAATAAACTTAATTTAGCATTTCTCTTTGGTTAGAACTACGTCTTCAGATAAAGGTTTTCTCAAACTTTTGTATTAAACTGGACTCTAGTTGAAAGCAAAATGCATATCTAAGATTACCAAAGGAAAAATATCCAGAGCCCTAGATGGAAAGAAAACTGCTGGATGCTGTAAGTAGATCTATTCCTTCATAGCCTCCATCAGCCCTGGGAAGCTGTGCCAGCTGGGAGCAGGGTCGGAATGCAGAAGGAGCTCCTGCTCAGGCATGTCTGCAGAGCTGCAGTGGCAATAACCCCATTTCTGAACACATCTTCACCCTGCCTGCCTCTCTTGGATGACCACATTGAAGCACACGAGGCCAGTGCTGCATCTACAGGGAAGAATATTTATTGGGTTTTATCTTGGCTGCTGAGAAGGCTTATCTCAGCTTTCTGATGTGTTAAAAGCAAAAGAGACCTCAGTCTCTCACATTGCTATTGTCACTACTGTTTGCTTTTAAGGTAACAAACTGCATACATTTCAAGTCATTCATTGTATGTGGAGCAAATTGTTGCTACTATATTGGGAAACTTTGTTTATTCAAGATGTGCATAGTCTTTTCAAGGTAAAGCTCACATCTGTAGAAAAAATGATCTTAGACTTAGAGGTGTGCTTAAGGACCCTTTTCAAATGAGGATTTAACGTACTAACAATGCATTTAGATATGACATTTGCTTCCATTTTATAAGGCTATACAGTTATTTGAAGTATATTCACACATAATAAGAAATGAATAAACGGAGATTATAGGAGGAAAGCTGGTATATGAGGTTCTTTCTGCCAAGCAGTTTAGCTATAGGACAGTACAAGCTTGCCAACATATTTCAGAATTATTCTCCCTCTAAATTCCATAGACTGTGTGGTAAAGTGGATAAGAAAAAGTAGCATTAATATCATATGCCTTTCAGTTACCAGTAAACAAATGTGCCAATTTTTCCACCATGCTTATAAAACTAAAGATTGTACAAGGTTGTTGTATTTATCAGCAGAGATGATTTATTGTTCATTTACTCTTCCTTTCATAATTTTAAGCCCAGATAACTTTTGTCATGTGACATAAATCATTATGTGTATGCTAAAATGGATGTCTTTCAGTATCTTGTCTCATTTCTAAATATATAATATCTTTTTATTTTCTTAAAGCAAATTGAAAATTCTTATTTAAGTCAGAAATAGTTGCTGATTTATACTGGACATCAGAAGATTTAACTGGATGCAAAGTTCTTGAATAACTTGAGATAGATAGATATTATGATTAATAACTGAGCTTTTATAAAAGACCAAGGCTTTTTATTCTAGTTTCTGAAACTTTTATTTTATATTTGAGTCTTTTCTGTAATGCTGCGAGGGTTAGACTGTACTTTATGCTGGTAAATGAAAGATGCTTCTCACATGATTCTAGGATGTGAGGCTGTTAAATTCAGAAATGTATTGCAAGGCTTAAACTGCATTAAGTTAACTCAGTTGCAAAAGCTGACTGTCTTACAGCAAAAATGATGCATGGTTCTTACACTTGCAGCATCAATCAGCCTGTTCCTTATTCTTATGCTGTCCATATATTTACTGAAATTTAAGAAATTCCCCTTTACAATTTCTGTCAAAGAATAACTTCTGAGAGTGCCAGAAGGGTGTTAAGGGCTCTGCAGGAGGGAAGTGCCAGACATTTTGGCCATACATGCTCTGTGGTAGCTCTGTGCCGGACAGCAGTGGAATATTTAGTTCAATGAAAGAGAACTGTGAATTCCTTGTGACATGCCAGAGCTGGAGATGGCTATGGAAATAGAAACAAAACAAGCACAGCATTTAAATTCACTATTAGAAGCTACCTGTCTCTGATGTGTGTGCAAAAATACTGAGTCAAATACCAATGCCCATCTGTAAACCCAGAGTACATTCATTATATTCAATTTATAGTAAGATAAAAGTCTCAATGCTAAAACTTTTAAACATGAATTTATAACTGGTGAAAATATTCTCACCTCATCAGTCTCAAGTTACATGGTTTATTTTCTCTACTGGATTTTCTGCCATTGCAATCAGCTTTGTCATTCCTATCACACTGCCTGCCTATAAACTCCGTTTATATCCATAAACAGAAAAGACCATCTGGGAACCTATCCAACATTTCCTCAACAAAGTATAAAATACCAATGGAGCTGGGGCGTCATCCTGTACAGAGGGGGGACCGGACAAACAGGGTTATATGGCATGCGGCTGGGGGCTCGTGCACAGAGTTCAGAGGAACAATCTCTGGAAGGAATAAAAAGTCTAGCTAAGACATTTGATGAGGGAGAAACTCTCTTAGCTGATGTACAATATGGCTATACAAACAAGTTACCATGAAGTTAACTGAGGGTGTTAATTTAGGATTTGACACATGAATGGAGAGGTGAAGCTTTAAACATAAATCTGGTGCAAATCACAGACTGAAAGCTTCATACAAACAAGCAGACTGTACATTTGAAAGCGTGAGAGGCACTGACAGACAGGCATTTGAAAATGTGATAAATGGAGTCTGGATTAATCCAAGGTGAGATTGACTATTATTAGGCTAAATCAAAGGAGCCGTGGTTGTTTTCCCAGTTCTTGAAGATTGGATTGGTTCAGTATGGCCAACTTATTCTGGAGTTTATAAGGTTATCATAATAGATTTTAAAGTATTAGACACTTCCAAAGCAACTGCCTGTGTAAACCCTGTTGCTCCAGGTAAGTATAACATAATTTGACACTCTTTCATTAAAGGGATGGTCTTTACAAACAGTGTCAATATAAAGTTTCTATAAGGCTATCTCAGATATACTATGATGTAAATGCATAACTGTGGAGTCATTTACCTATAACAATATCTAACATTCTTAAACTATGGCTGTTTTAATCTCTTCATAAGTTATCTATGTAATCATACACTTCATTAGTAACTGGATTTGTACAATTTTTGTTTAAGTATAAATCCATTTACAGAGTTAGCATTCCAATATATGTTTTTTAACTTGGGGAAACCCTCATAGGTCAGAGAACACTGGAGTCATTTACACAGAATAAATTTGATCTGCACATATATGGAGGAAAATGACAGTTCATGAATACTATGCTTCATCATTTTGTGTTTCATGTTTTGAGAGGGTAATGAAAATATATTATCAAAGTTAGAAATATCTGCAGAAATCAAAATACTTTTTCCTTTTTAGTCATAATGTACAAAACACAAACCTGTGGAATTGGCACATATGCTGTTATCAGGTGCTAACTAAAACTAACTTGTCATGCAAGGTCTTGTATTTGAGTAACATAAATATATTGATTTTATTTTTACACAAAGGAAAAGAGCAAGCCACTATTTTTAAAGTTTTCTCATCCATATAATTTGTAAGTTGTATCAAAGTTCATAAAATCTTTAGTCCATTGACAACATTTGAATTCTCCAGTTCTATATTGCACTCAGATTATCATATTTCATAAAATATTGTAACAGGAAATTGAACAAGGCTGAATGTATCTCAACAGTATTTGACACAGCATCTCACCAAAGGCTATTAAGGAAGCTAAGCTACCAAGAGCATATTCTCAGACAGATAAATAACCAGTTAAAATTTGAGTTTTCATAGGGAGTGAGGGGATAGTCCCAAGCGGAAATTGTGATGTTCATTATATTCATATTCTGTAAAAGAGGTGAATAGTGGGGCAACAAGTTTGCTTGATGACAGTAAAGATGTTCAAGACAGAAAAGGCAAGATTCAGCTGTAAAAGACTTCAGAATGTTTTCACATAATGAAGGGTCAGGAGATTAAGAACAATTAAATAGAATTCAAGTAGACAAATGTAAATTGAGGCAAGGCATAGGGGAAAAAAAACCCTAATTTTGCTTTTACAATAGCTATTTCTTAAATGACAGTTACTCTCAGGAATGGCATTATGCATTACAATGGGAAATTATTTTTAAAAATCAGATTAATTCAAAAATCAAATCAAATGTAAGGGATTATTAGAAAGGAACAGAGGAGAAGACAACATCCACATCTGAAGCATATACAGTTCCTTACTGTCTTCCTCCTCCAGCTTCAGAGATTATACTGTGGATCTCAATACAGAAGGTGAGAAGGATGATCAAAGGTGTGGAACAGATTCTGTATAGGGAAGAGCCATGATTATGTGAAATGGAAGCCCTTACCTTGGAAGGCTGTAGAAAAAGCAGATAAATTGTGAGTAGCATGAAGAAGGTAAATTAGTAAATGATTGCTCATTCTGCCTTCAAAAAACCTTAAAAATAATGTGAGTTACAATAGATAAAATTAGCAAGTGGAAGACCCCCAAAAAACAAGAGATGCTTCTGCAAGGAATGCACAATTAAGCTGTGACAGTACTGACTACAAGATATTGAAGGTGGTTGAGTTTGCAGGGCTTCAGATGAATTTGTGACATGAAAATCTGCTTAGGACAGTTAAACGCAGACATCAGTTCTGCAGTTCAGGAACTACCTGAGCCACAGATGGCTGGAAAGTATACTGCAGACTATCCCAGTATATAATATCCCTATCTACTTGTCCTGTTCTCATACTTTAATTAGGCATCTGGTACTGGCAAGTGCTGAAGAGAGAATCCTAGCTTTGACAGAGGTGTGGTCTGACTCCATATGGACATTCTTATGTTCTTATATCAATTTGCATATGATTTGGTACATGGGAAATATATGTGCTCTTTTTATTATTATTATTAACTCATTCAGAATACATGTAAGTAAAGAGCTCAGAAGCTCTGGAAGACCTACCATATGAAATTAGCAGAGAACTGATAAAACCTTAATAATGTATAGTAGTCGTATACCTTATTTCTTTTAGTTTTTGCAATAGTAAATAAAATCTCATTAGTTTTGCTGATTTTTCATATAGACTTAGGATAGTTCTGTTGGAAGCAGTAGATTCTATTTGAACAAATATGGCTCAGAAATATTGGCTACAGTAGTATGTGTACTTTTCTGTGGAAACAAATTAGGTTCCATTCACGGTTATTTTTCCAAAATTGGCTGATCAGATAGTCACTTCATCATTAGCTTTTATCCAAATTGGCTTCTATGTCTTTTTTTTTTTACATTCATGTTTTCACAAAGAAGAAATTTTGGATGGAATGCATGCAAAGTCCTAGATCAGATTTATTTTCCAAGTGCATTTTTTATACGTATCAAAGTTTTGCATTCATCATTTGTAACGGAAAATGAAATTACATGCAGCTTGAGTTTAAGCATATAAGAACATAAAGACATACATTGTCCACAAACAGGAAGTCCACAAGATTAGGCAGGACTTCCTTAGATGGTTTATAAGCCCTAATAAACCTATATACATCTTTAACAGCATAAATGTTTGTAAATCAGTGAATAGCAATTTTGCAAAACTGCATGTCTGGCCAATCAACTTAGTTTCAGAAGCCACTCTAGAACTGCTGTTTCTACATACCTAGCTGCATGTTCCTATATGTACTTGGTTTATATATATTTGTTTTAATTCCAGCAAGGATTGTGAATGAAATGCTTCGCTGAAAAGGCAGCTTTGAAAATTGAAATTTAAATAAATTTTAGTCAAATTTATGCAGGTATATTAATAAATCCTTAGCAACTGGTGGAATCAAGTAAAATTGCCTCCACATAGCCAGTCAGAGGCATTATTATGTCTTGTGTTACGTATTGAAGTCAGCAAAAACTAATTTGTACAGACAAATGTTTCACTTTAATTGTATTGTCACATTGGGGAAACTAGACAGGAATGAAGGTAAAAAACCCAGCTTTTCATGGAAATTAATCTCATTTTCCTTTTTTCTTTGCTAACCTTTGGAATATTTCTGAAGAAAGTTCTGAACATCAAACTTGTTCACATAAGAAGTCACTGAGGTTTTTATAACTTATCATGAAAATAGATAAAAGTTAAATTTGCACACTGAAACTTGCAAGGTCTTTAAATATATTTAAGGCAAAGTAAAGCACTAAGCTCTTTTATGAAGCAATAATTTGTCTCCCAGGTGGATAAACTATGAGGTTGATGGATAGTAAAATTACTACAAAGCGGAAGTCAAACGTCTGCCTGGTAAAGCAGTTCACTGCTCATCATATTGGCATTATGATAGAGGTCTTCTGGAATCTGTTTCCCTAAATGGTGGAACACAAGTGAAAAAAACCTGAGCAAACGGAAAAAGCCATACTGATTTTGCCTAGCCTAGCAAGCTAGTGCAGGTGACATCATTTTCTATGCCAGAGACACATGAGAAAGAATTATGGTAATATCTACTTGAAATTATATCAACCTAATGACTCCCTAGCCCTGAGACCAGGTTTATGATTACAGCTTTAACCTCCAGACTGGAGTGATTTTATGTCTCATTCTACTACCAAGAAGTTTTAGCTGTCTGATCACCATGTTCCATGGCATAGTCAAAATACCTTCAGTACTACATCATGCAAATTGGGACACCATACAAATTTGGAGGGTTTTGTGTTTTGGGTTTGATTCGGTTTGGTTTTGCTTTGTTTTGTTTGGGGGTATTTTTGTTGTTGGTTTTGTTTGTTTTATTTTTGTTTGTGTTGGTTTGGTTTTTGTTTTTGTTTTTCCTATAATACACAATATTTTTTCTGCTGGCCTATATTTGATGGGGTGTAACTTATACTGGCTTTCTATATACTCAGAGTTTCACTGTTGTTTAAGTAAAACATTTAACCCCTGGAGCCTTCCAGAGTCTGAACATTTTTCATGAAATATTAAGTTAATTTCAAAGCAGAAAAAGTTTGTAAAATGCCCAGTGGACAAATTAAAGCAAGAGACAAAGTATCTATAAATAGATACTTTATGCTCTATTAGGAAACATCAACTAAACATGAAATGCTCCTAGATTTGATTAAATAGTACACTGAACTGAAGAATCTCAGCAGAAGGAATGCTTTTTTCCACCAAAGTTTACATAGACTGAAATATTTTTGCAAAGCCTGTTTTATACAGACGGTTTTTTTGTTTAGTGTCCCACAAACTTTAAATATGTGATCAGTATATTATAAAGATCTATAAACTCTTTTGTTATCTGGGACTGTCCATTGACAATGATTTGACCACAAGAACAACTGAAATAAAGGTGTTCAGAACTGTCTGCTTGCTCCACATCTTTTCAAAAACATTCTTGACTTTACAATGGAAACTGCATAATGATTAGCAAAGTGAGCAAGTCTTTAAGTTTACTCTGGTTTGCTCACTGGAAAACAGGAGTCAAATCTTTCACACTCAAGGGTAGGCTGCAGCTATGGAACCTAGCAAAGGATCCAGACACAATGAAAGTGACGTGCCCCACAGTCACATTATAAAAATGACAAGGTTTTTTGATAGCTGCACTTTGAAGTCAAAGAAAGCTCAGCAGCCACTAATGCCAGTTTCTGCCAGGGATGTTGCTGAAAGTAAGAGCACACTTCCAATTGGTCCTTGCTTTGTGAGTTGTGCTGGTGCAGCATTCTTGCCACTGCTGCTTACTTGTCTTCACTTCACTTTTCAGAGTTGTTTGTTGTGTTGTGCATGTTGTTAACCATTTGTACTTCCATACAATGTGTGCCTTTATTGTAGAGTGTCTGGTATCATATCCATTCTAGTCTCTTTATATGGCTCTATAGAAACTAAATTCATCAGAAAATACCTGCCAGGTTACACATAAGTGATACATACAGAGAAAGTGTATACCACTTTTATTACAATTATAGTAACATAAAGTCATCTTTAAACTGTAAACTTTTAGCATTTTAAACAAAGTTCAGTATAGTAATATATTCTGACTATTATTGTCCTTTATAGTCCTTGCTCAGTGTCAGTTATACTGCTCACCTCTGCCTTTCCAGACTTCATTCTCAGCACTGCTGTCCCTCCAGCTCTCAACTGCCCACTGCTATGCTGAAAGGTCAGAAGTTAAAGAAAAGGATTTCTACTGAAGTCAGATATTTTTATTGCACTACAAAATACAGGAGCCCAGGACCAGGGGTTTCTGTGACAGACTTGACCTGAACAGTACATCAGTGCTTAGCATGGCATAAAAATCACCTTTCTGCTGATCTTTAAGCTGCTTCAGACAGTAGGACATTTCCATGAGTAGGACCTTTTCTCATAAATGTCCAACTAAGTAGCTTAGCTGGGCAAGGACAATGGAAAGATGTGGAACTTTTCCACTAAGGCATCTCCATTAAGGTAGCAGACAGAGGAGATATTGCAAGCCCCAACAGCGCAGAGGAATCCCTGAGCTAATTCAGACTAGACCAGAAAGCAGTAGTGGATTAAAGAGACTTTTGTCTCCTCACATTCATCTTGCATGTACCTAACTCAGATTTGATACAACTGTGGGTTTAGTCTATTGAATTTGTATCAGAACAAAAAATGGTTGCCAACTAATCATTTAAAGACTAGACAGACTCTGGGGTTGAGGCAGACAAAAGCTCTCTAGTGATCTTTATACACCTAGGTACTAGAATCGAGTTGCTCATTAATCTTTCTCTAGAACAACCCTGTAGCGTGACCTACATGTTACTTGTGCTAATAATATTTCTTTGCATTTCACTTCATTTCATGAATCCTACGCTGAAGGCTTCAGTGTTAATAAATTGTACGGTTATATTCCTCTTGACTACATCAGTCATGGTGCATTGTTTCAAAGGCAAGCCATAAGGGAAAGAATAATTTCATTAGTGATAAAAATGTTTTGACCTTATTAGCTGAGCAAACAGGAGAGTGTTTGAACCACAGGGCCCTGAGTATAGCAAAACCTTGTCTCAGCCTAAAACTATCTGCTGCAAGAATGGAGTCTGCACCACAGAGGTGTTCTTGAGACCTTGGTTGTCCTTTTAATCCTCTGGCTGAATAGCAAGTGCTGAATGGACACAGCACAGAAATATCTGAAATGAATGTAAGCCATGTTAACATATAAAAGTAAAAATGCTGCAAATGCAATTAGGTCTCTCTTTCAACTGCAACCAATTTGCAAACAAATGGAAAAAAAATGTCCACCTAATTTTAGTGCAGAGACCTCAGTGAATGAATTCAATTGAAAGCTATTTTTACAGGGATGAATTTGTCAAATGAAATTGCAAATGTTTTCCAAAAGTCTTTACAATTCTCCTCAACCCTGCATATTACATGATCTGTAAACTGGAAAATTAACAAATAAAATCATAATATTCATACACAAAATTAATCCTATTAAAATTTTGTTGACTATTTAAATTCTTACCACTTTTTACAAGTCTTTGGAATCTTTCTTCCTGTGGTATTAAATAAATTCTTGTCTATTTTGTGTCTTGACAGATGAGACATTTACAGTTACCCATTCCTCTTAGACTCAAAATATTATATTTAAATCTAAACACAGTTTGGAACTAGCTCTCTTCAGACATTATTAAAAACATTTAGTGTTATTATAACTTCACTCAGAAAACGTGTTGATTCATCCAAGAAAACTGCGGTGAATGAGGTTTTACGTCCCACTGAGCTACTAAGTTGTAAGATTGCCTCTATATAGATTTTATTTTATTCATAATATATGACATCAACACTTTTTAAAAGGTTTTGGGGATTAGAATAAATAACCTTATTGTAGCACTGGAAGAAGCCATGTTATATTCACTCATAGGGTCCTGTTCTGCAGAGTGCTCACAGTCTCAACTCCCATGATGTACTGTACAACAGCATTCAGCTCTGTGAAAGGTCTGACCCGTTAGAGTAAAGGAATTAGTCTCTTTTCCCACTGAAGTCAACAAGTCTTTGGCTGTTGACTGTAAGGGAGTCAGGAATTTTATCAACAAATTTCAAATCTCCTGTTAAGATCCGATCCTATGTGTTTTAAAAAATTGTTCCTATAAGTAGGACTTAGTCAAACAGTCATGAATACCATAATCATAATAACTAGCAATTTGTATCATTATATATTTTTATGACAGACACTGAAGGTAAAGCTGTAATAAAAACTATGGATTTATCTATCGAAAATTGACTTTTTTTGTTAATTTTATCAGTTAATGAGTGCATATAGTATGAAACCTCTCTATCCCTTCCAGTTTTGATCCGGTTAAACTGTGTGCAATTTTGTAATCAAAGTACACAATTAAGCTTTTATGCCAAACTGAATGATTCAGAATATTATGTCTATGTTCAAGATACAGTATAAACAGATATGTCAAGCACAGATTTACTGAGGAGGATTAGGGTGAATGTAATATCTAATGTAACATGACTGCTCCAGCTCATGAGATCTGCACTCTCTGTGGTGCAATAACACTCTTCAAAGTGCCTGAATCTGGTCATAATAGACTGTGCTTTCTACATCACTATTGTGTTACAGACATAGATAAGTAACAAGAGCTGAAAAAATGTGGTACAATTAGGTCATAAACATAGCCTGCTTGGGATGCTTCTGGCAGAGGGCATCATAATGAGGAGATACTTTCTCTGCTCACCTCTATCCATTTCCTCTTCAAAATCCAGTTCTGACTCTTAAAGTGCTTTTCTTTCAAAGGAAGGCAAGATGAGTAGAAAAAAAAATACTCTTTGCTCTTGCTTTTATCAAGTTGGAGAAATTCCAAATCCTTTCCCCAACCTTTTCAGAGAAAAGATGTCAGCAAGCACTGTCAGCTTCATCTGATGCACCAAACAGGTAACAACCAACAATCTGAAGGTAATTTGTGCTTCTGTGGCCTCTGCTGTGGGAAAGACATAATCATCTCAAATTGGCCTGTGGTTATGTGGGAAAAGAGCATTTCCAAACTCACTAGATGATGGTCAGCAAAATAGCAACAGCAGATCACAACGAACTCATTCCTAGAATGAAAGAAGGTTCTGCTGTGTAGGATAAGGCACAGATGCTCAAGCACGGATTGTCAGGGAGCCAAAAGCTGACCAGAGACCTACCAGAGAATCTATGTACCTCCCAAACAAAAGAAAGGATGTCCTTGTAAGTAATTATGCCTGACTAGACACAGCACACCAGCCTTGAAATTATGAGACTATGTTCTGTAAATGACACATTCTGATTTCTAGTAAGTGTCTCAGGCACATATAAGCAGGTTAAATTGTAACAGAAAACCAACCAAGAACTGCAAGCAAGCTGTGAAAAGTAAATGGAGTGATAAGATTATTACTGTATTGAGGAAGCAGAACAGAAAATTGAAATAAGAATTTGTCTGTGACCAGAAGCTGTAGAGATCCTGGTGTCTGGCCATTGACTAATATTATGTTTCCTCATAAGCTTAATTTATTTCTGCTGTTCATTGAGCTGGTTCTTACTAAGACTTTGAAATAGGAACTTTTTGTAGTGTATTGCTGCAGTACCTGAAGCTGTGACAGAGTGCAGCTGCTGTTCATTTTGTCAGAAACCGTAGATGTTGGTAACATTTGTGTTCTCTTATTATTACTGCTCTCATTTCAGATACTGTTGTTTTAAAACATTTAAAAAAACCTTTCAGAAAGTATTTATTGATCACATTCAAATTCATAGTTTCCTCTATGTTGGAATGTGGTTAGGAGACTAAAAATGTTTCTGATCTGCCAACTAGGGAAGACAAGGGAAGACAAAAAATATTATAGACATCATATTTTCATTCTTGCTACTTATTTTAGTTTATACTCTCAGGATCACAAACACAAGTTGCTTAGGGAAAAGCCAGGACATTATAAACTCAGCTTGACTTATTTCATAGTAATTCATTCATGTGTCAGTGACCTGTAAAAGTGTTGTTAACAAAGAATTCACCATTACTGATTAAAAAGGCAATTTCTTGGTGCACTGTGCAGGAAAGCAAGTCTACTTCTCAACACCATGTGTTTTTGTGATTTTCTCTCAAGATCTCAAGTACATTTTCTAAGTACATATTTTACCATTCCTTTCATAATTTGTAAACATTTGCAATGATACCACTTGTGAACATCTTTGATGGTGCTTTTTAGTTTTCCTGCAAAATGCTTAGGAATGGAAACCATGCTGTCTGCTGAACTTGATTCACAACTTACATCTCCATGTGTTATTGTTAACGCTTAGTAGCAAGTAGAATTATCCCCATCTAGTAGGTGTAACATGGCATCTGTTGAGTCCATTGCCCTCAAAGAGAATCTAGCGTAGAGAGTTTCATAGCCAGAAAATTTGTTATTAAGTAAGGCAAGGCATTAGTCCTCTCTTAAATCTGTGCACATGCTTTTTGTGGAAATGAACAAGATGTGTGGTGAGACAGGTTTTCTCAATTACCAGGGTTAATATTCATGTGTAAATACAGACTCAGCTAAACCCCACACATATGTTGTAATGTCTACATTCATCATCCTTTTTTTTTTTTTTCAGTTGGGTATATAATATTCATCCAAAATACCCATAAAAGACTGACTGCAAAAATCCTGTTTTATAGCCTGCCCTAGGAATGTTTGTATTAAATTGCTCAGACTGAGAAAGTTTAATTTTGATCAGGACCCCAGAGGTATAAAAGAACCATGAAGTATGGGTCATAGCGTGAGTTTAAAAGATATGCCTCTGCTTAATTTAAATCATAGTGGTAGTGCAAAATATTGTGGTTTACCAATACTACTGTTATGCATAGATTTAAATGCTTGCTTTCCACTGTCACCTTCAAGTACATGCCTCTTGTGGAAGAGTTAAATGCCTAACATATATGTGTCCTGTAATTTATCATTTGAGAAAAATAGAACTTTATCATCAGACATAAGAACAAGTGCTGCTAACATGTCTTCTGAAGAAGCTGAGCATGTATTTCAGTAGTAACTCCATTTCAAGTTGCTCCTTGTTCCTGGATCAGTGCCAGTGTTCAAATCTCTGCCTGAAGCTGGCACATGCTTCTTCTAAGAGGAGCATGAGTTTAACATCTCTACTGAAAATTAAAGAGTGCCTTGTGGTTGGATCAGATTGGCTAAGTATAATTCTATGACTTATAATTTATTTATTTGGACGTCACAAATCACAATTAGAAATACCATAAGATTAATCTTTTTTAAATTCTGAGATGTATCTGCTCAACTTTTGAAGCATAAGAATACCTTAACAAAAGAGGATAGACTATAACAGATAAATGAGGCTCCATAATCTTTTGCTGTATCTGTTTGGTAGTGTTTTTAAAAGATTAAAATGACAGAAAAAGCCTCAATCAAATCCAGTAAGCTCTAGAGTTTAACCCAGATGTCTAATACCATGGTACACTATCCTGGTAGGAATATCAAGGCGAAAAATCAAAGCAGAAAGCATTTTATTTTACCCATTTGTGAGTCAAACTCAAGTTCTGATTCTTCTGATGCTTTAAATATTTGCTTTCTTATTTTTTTTTTAGCTTGACCATTGATTTACATGGTACCTCTATCTGCATTTCTCTGCCAGTGCAATAGACCTTCTCAAATAAAATACCTTTCACAAATATGTTGAATTTTAGAGGGGAAGAGTTTGAACAAAAAAATTGTCACATATACTTTAATATGGTTGAAATTTTCTGATCAAGATTTCCTTGAAAGAACATTTCTGTTTTCCAAATTCAATATATTCTATAAGAAAATACAAAATGTCAGAGCCTGAGTGAAAGGGTTTGAATCAAAATATTTTTTTCATAAGATGAGGCTTATGGATTTCCTTTTTACTGTATTTTGCAAAAATACAGAACAATACATGCAAATCAGAGAATTCGGTTACTATTTTCCCCAGTTCCTATAGAAATAAAAATAGTTTTACAAACATTAACTCTTTCTGGCATGATCTGCTAACTTTTTCTGGCTAAGAACCCTTTCCTGTCCAAATGCACAAGCTAGGTGGCAGTTTCAGATAATTAAAATGCACAGAGGTGCTAAGCATGGCTCTTCATTTACACAAATTACAGCTCTGTATTGCCTTCTGCAGAAGTTGTGAACATGCACCATATGGGGTGAGAGAATCAGGGTTAAGGCTGTGTCTCTTATTGATTTGAAGGTGGACCATGGTTCAGTTAGACTTTTTGGAGTAGGACAAATTTCATCTATCTTGGAATTAATTGCAGCTGCAGTACCATCTATCAAATACCATATTTAATTCCAAACATTATGGAGATGAGTTTTTCACATGGATCAAATGTTCTTAAGAATTTTCACTGGAGTGTTCATAATATACTTTCTAAAAAGTCTTTACAGTCAGGTAATATTTATGTAAGTGTCCTCTCTTCCACAGTATTCTTTTCTCTGTCTAACTCTTCTGAGTTTAGTGTCATAATCCCAATTTGTGTTACAGTTAAGCCTCTCTTAGCTCTTTCAGTTCTAATTGCTCAGAGGTAGAAGGATCTGACAGACTGTTTGCAGAGTCCTTTCACTGATTGCAGTGTTCCTTTCCTTTTATCCCTTCTTCCTTTCCTTCCAAAAAAACCCCCAAAAAACAAAAAAAGTCACAAGGTAAGGTGACCCTGTCATAACAGGTGTTAAAGAGCTGAGAGTACTTTTACAAGGTGCTGCCCATTTACAACTGTAAGCTATAAGCATAAATAGGAGATGTAGTGTCTTATGTTATAGTAACAGCTTGTCCTACACAACTGTTAACACGTGGTTCCTGAAACGCCCACTGCAGCATTCCAGCATTCTCAACATTGTACAGGCTTTGACACTGCACTATTGTACTTTCTGGAAGAAAAGAGAGATTACAGAATATAAATGGAATGTAACACAGGAATGACCTGAGAAAAAATGAATGTACATCTCACTCTGGTTCTCAAATGAACAAATTTTGTACTTGTTCCCCATCTATACCAGGATTCCCCTGCCTGTAAGATCATGTTAGACATAAACCTGGAAATAAAATTCCATGTTTAAATGACTTGAAACACTGAAAATAAGGGCCTTAAATTTGTCCCCAGTTGATTCAGGTACAGTCACACTGAATACTTCATCAAGATCATTATCCTACCCTAGCCTAATAAAATATTTCTAGCATTGTCCTCACTTGGCTATGCCATCTACACACAAAGATCTCACTACATCATGCTAGAAAGGATGTTGCCTGATTTTGTGCCATGATCCTCTGTGTCTGTAGCAAACAGAAACTGACTTCATCAAGAGATCTAGGTTCTAAGCTATTCCCTTTTTCTATCATTTTCCCCAGGGCATATGGACCATATCTGGAAGCCCCAAAAGGGCAGGAAGAATGTGCTTGTCCTTTGGAGCCAGCCACCCGAATGCCTGCACAGAATAAGACCATGCCCTCCAGCCCGCAACCTTCAGGTATAATTGTGGAGGTTTTCAGCTCCATCTATAAGGCACTTGTCTCAAAGGTACTGTCCCTGGAAGGTACCTGGAAGCCGAAGAACCCTCCTCTGATTTGTATATGTGCTGATGTGACAGGGGCAGTGTTTTTTAAATGTAAAGGAAATATTTCAGGAGACAACTAAGATAAGGTTTTTGCTTAGCAAAGACCAAATCTTTTGCTAATGTCCAAGACCAAATGACCTTATACATGTAAGGTAAAAGCAAATACCTTATTCCTCAGGCAACCCCTAAAGATGAGATATTAGTGTTCTTTGGTCTTGGAGTGATCCAAGACATTTGGTTTCTCTCTTGAAACATGTGGACTATGTGGAAATGGGACACTTAATGGGGAGCTGAGGTAGACCTAATAAGGACTGTTAAGGCAAAAAGCTAGGAGACCAAATTTAACCTGTCATAGTCTTCCACAAAGGCCAACAAAGCAACATCAATTTTTGCCTGAAACAGCACAAATGGCACCACAGAAAGATCAAAAATATTACTATTTAGATGGATAGTTTTTTATAGGTTGCATTCCTCACTTCCTAAATTTCTGTTACTACTTTTGTCAAGATCCATATAAATTCTCATGAAATATGTAGCAAATAGGCTGGTTACACATTCAATTTCAACAGCCAAGTGCAGAGTGCTGTTCCAGAACAATCCTTACCCTTCTGAAGTGTACTTAAAATCATAGAATCATAGAATTGTCAGAGTTGGAAGGGACCTTAAAGATCATGTAGTTCCAAGCCCCCTGCCTGGCAAGGACACCATCCACTAGACCAGGTTGCCCAGGGCCCCATCAAGCCTTGTCTTAAAAGCTTCCAGAGATGGGGCTTCCACAACTTCTCTGGGCAACCTGTTCCACTGTCTCACCACAGTGAACAACTTTCTCCTAATGTCTAATCTAAATCCACCCTCCTCTAGCTCATATCCTCTTCCCCTGGTTCTGTCACTATCTGACCTCTTAAAAAGTCCCTCACCAGCTTTCTTGTAAGCCCCCTTAAGATACAGGAAGGCCACAATAAAGTCTTCTCAGAGCCTTCTTTTCCCCAGACTGAGAAGAGACTGAGTTCTCCCAACTCTCTCAGTCTGTCTTCATAAGAGTGGTGCTCCAGTCCTCTGATCGTTCTTGTGGCCCTTCTCTGGACTCACTCTACTCAGCAAGCTACTCTGCAGCCTGCTTTCTGGCCTAACAAAGTTCAAAACTGTATCAAAGAGCAACATGGAACAGTGCTCCCTTTGTTTATATCCCTATAATCAAAAGAAAATCCTTTCAACGAGTTACAGTGAATAAGAAAGGAGACTCCTTTCACTACGAGGCATTCAGGCTGCACAGGATACCTTCAGGGTTCACTACTTTGTTTGGAAACTGGGTATCTTTATGTATTTAGGAATTTCCTGTTTGTGCCACTGTTGTGTTGTTTATTTTCCAGATTTTTTTTTCTTTTAGTTTATATTTTTAAGCTATTATCAGCATATTATGGTATGGTCAGCTTGGATATGGAAAGATTGATTAAAAGCATTTCTGAAGTCAAAACCATAAACTTTCATTATTTTTAAAACTGGAATAAATCTGTTTCCTTGGTGCATGAAAAGTCAGGTGAAAGCCAGTTTTGATATTATTTCTATACTGTGAATGCATATTCAAAGTATTCATGTTACCACAGTAGCTTGACTCTGAAGCTAACATAACAGCTGCCAGTCTTTAAGGGAGAAAAGATGTCTTTTTATGTGCTGTGACATTTTTAAACGTTTACAACATTGTAATTGTAGGTGTTAGTTCTCATAGTCTGGTGTATTTTTAGATCTCTAAAATTTTGGGGTTCAGGAATTTCTTTCTTTCATCGTCTTGCCATGTCATGGCCACTTCTCTGTAACTGAGGATGTTTAAAAACAGATTTTATTCTCTCAAATTTCTTCTTCCTGATATTTCTGTGGAAAAGAGAAAATGAAAAGTAATAGAAAGAGGCAAAGACAAAAACAGTGCATGTACACAATAATAAATTCAGGCAACAAATGATAAACATTTGGTTTACATTCACTTTAAGAGCTAGTTAAAAGAAGGTCTCCAACTGAGCCTTTATTAAACATGTTTTTGTTTGTAGTAAGATTTCTTCTGATTTAATATTGCAACTGAAATTGCTTGATATTCTTCAGTGTCTGAGTGAGTATAATTTTGAAGCCAGGATTTCATATGTGTTTTAAAAGAAAGGAGGGACACCACTAAGTCTAAGGACTGAAGGGTGCAGATAAAAGAAGGAAGAGGGGAGAGATATGAGGGAAGATTTTATTTTCAGACTTTATTTTTAATGTCTCTGGCATGATTAATTTGATTTTTCATCTTGTGTTCCAGACCACAGGTGTTTCCCATTAAGACAAGTGAACTGACTTTAGCAGTATCCTGCAGAGCTGTGGGCACAGAATACCCTCTGTGAACTGCCAATAATTATTTGTCCTGGCTTTGTTTCTGGAGCTACTACTTAAATTGGTTCAAAAGCTGGTAATCTGTTTCATCCCTGAAGATTAACCCCCTTGAAAAAAGTAGTTAGTGTGCTCCACTTTACTGAACAGAATAAAAGAGCACTGATAGTGTCTTTGTTAAACTAGGGAATGATTTTTAAAGTGTGATAAAAGAAGACTTTGGAAGAGCACTCAATATGTAGCACCACTAATAATACAGCTCTACCGGTTCCCTCAATGGACTACACTGCAGATAGGACTGGTGACAAATCTAAACCTGACAAGACCTAAACCACATATTATTTACAAAAGTTTATATTGTGAAATATGCTGACTGTAACATCAGCTCCCAGTAGATGCTTGAACTATAATTAAATACACAAACCTTATGTAGCCTGTCACCTTTCAGGCAAGATCACATGGACATATGCCCACTTATGGGTCTTTGTAGCATACATTTTATGAATTGCAACCACCTACATATAGAGGCAAGTTCTTACTCTACAGTTTTTGAATGCAGGTTACAAAATAAAAAAATCTTTCTTATTTTTCACTACTCTCTGACCACAATCCCAATAGTGTCAAATTTCCTTTGAAAGCTTCAGTTCAGCAAAACATTTGAATGCTTTGCAACGTCAGAACCCAAGAGAAGTGCTGCTTCATAGGAAATTCTCAGAACTTTCTAAATAATTGTCATAAGGCCAAAAAGTACAAAAAAAATTGATTGCCTTTATAAAATGCATATTTATGTCTCTGTAAAGAGCTAAATCTTCTAATTTAACTGCATATATTATTTGGCTATGACAACTCAAACTACCATATAATTGAACTTGGAAGATGAAGCTACATTGTGAGCTAACCATTAAAAAAATCTTATTGACAATGTTCTCAGTTATAATTTGAGTTTGGCATGATCTTTCACAGAAAATGCCTTTAACCAATACCCAACAATCATTCGGTCTTCTACTATAACATCGGCTACTGTTCGTGGACATGCAAATTTCTTTGTTGTCTGTATGATTTGCAATGCATAGATTAAAGGGGGAAATTCAGCTAAATCCTGATCCCTTTGACATTGAATTCAATAGGAAAATAGGTTGGAGAAAAATGCTATTAGCTGATATGTATTGATATGTAAAAACTAATTCAGTCCATTTCTTTGATGTTTCTCCTAATAAATTTGAGTGCATTTTCCTTTGGCAGAAAAAAACAGAGTGCATTTTTCTTAGAATTAACTATTGGTCACTTAGCTCATACATTACATACTTTTGAGACTTTAAGATGTTTTGCAACAACATAACTTCAGAAGAGTACACCACGACAGAAGCCACAAGTAGTATTATCTTGTTGGTCTGAAGAGAACATTAAACGAGTTGTTGACAAGTACATTGACTTTTAAAAAACAAAACTAGTAATAAGACATCATTTAAAAATAATAAGAAGAAAATATAAAATGACATTAAAAGTATGTCTGATTTCTTCTGTTCTCTTCTACTAAGAGACACAAGGTTACAAATATCCTGCAGTCAGTTTTCAAGAGTAAGATAGCTTCAGCCACAGATTCAGACATGGCAATAGGTCTCACAAGCTCAAGGACAAGGCTGTCTCCATGCTGTAAGCAAATTAAACATTTAGATAAGATGCTGAGGTAAGTCTTGGACAGAGAATAAATTGTATCATATTGTGGCTACTTCAAATCATACAGACAATGGCCAGGTGGAAGAAGTCATTTTGGAAAGCCTGAGCTTTCCACCTGGATGCCCCCCGCTCACTTGGATGCCATCCTGGGCAACCTGCTCTAATTTAAACTGCTCTGACAGGTTCACAGGTCTACATGATTTCTAGAGGTCCATTACAACCCCTAACATTCAGTGAGTCTGTGATACCATGATCTGTAATCACACTAATTAAGATATTGCAAATGGTGTTGCTGCTAGTAGTGTTAGTACTATTGGCCACAGCAGTGTCAAGCCTGTCATGAGTTCTCAAACTCACTGAAGCAGCTGGCTAAATACCCAGATGGTTGCCCAGAAGAATACATTTGTCATTGTTTTCCTCCAGCCTAGCGTCTTTAAGGGTGCTGCAAATCCATACACACAGTCCCCAGCCATCAGTGTCAGTATGATTTAATCATACCAATATATTCCACTGCTAAGATCTTCTTTTAAAAAGTGGTAGTAGTTCTTGAGTGTACTGTAGCTCTGTACCTACTTTGCAGAAGAAGAAAGCTTTTGCAACTAAGCACAGAACCATAGAATGTTAGGGGTTGGAAGTGACCTAGAAAGATCATCAAGTCTAACACCCCTGCCAAAGCAGGACACCTTAGATAAGGTCACACAGGAACGAGTCCAGGCAGGCCTTGAATGTCTCCAGAGTAGGAGACTCCACAACCCCCCTGGGCAGCCTGTTCCAGACTTTTCTTACAAGGGCCTCAAACAAAAATTAGAGAGGCATATAAGGAAATGACTATATATTAAGTCATAGAATCATAGAATGGCTCAGGTTGGAAGGTACCTTAAAAATCATCCAGCTCCAACCTCCCTGCCACAGGCAGGGATGCCACACACTAGACCAGGTTGCACAATTATTAAAAGCTTTTCCTGTCAGGTTGAGTGCACTTTCATGGAATGATTTCATACATTCCAGACCATTCATTCATAAATTCATCTTATCTGAGGTAGATTAAAGTTAACACATTTTAAAATGATATATTAAAGACAACTAGTATCTCTATAAGGCAACAAGAACAGATTCTGTCAAGCTTCTGCAGCAAATAGTCCCTCTGTGTAGCACTAGGTTCCTTTCAGAGTCATATCAGCTTCCGCTTATTTCATGGAATATTGCAATAATAAGAGGAAAGGGTCAAGTCCCTGGTGGAGTCTGCTGTCATTCTAAATATAGTACAACTGTGTTTTATTAAATCATGATAATGAAACAAAGGGAAAGGGAGAATAAAGGTAAATGACAAAAGTAATAACTGGGAGTTACACTGCCATTTTGGTTTAACTCATGAAGAGAGCTTAGGAAGCACCCAGAAGGTTTATCAGATCCTGGCCTGCATCAAAAGAAGTGTGGAGAGCAGATCAAAGAAGGTGTTTCTGCCCCCCTCCTCTGCTTGCTGGGGTCCTCAACAGAAAGAGGACATGAACCTACCTGTTGAAGCAGGTCCAGAGGAGGGAAACAAAAATTATCAGAGGGTTGGAACTCCTCTCCTATGAGAAAAGGCTTAGAGAGTTGTGATTGTCCAGACTGGAGAAGTGAAGGCTCTGGGGAGAGCTTATCAGTACCTACAAGAGCCTATACAAAAGACTGAGAGAATCTTTTTAGCAAAGCTTGTTGTGACAGGACAAGGGGTAATGATTTTAAAGTATGGAGGGGAGATTTAGACTGGATATAAGGAGGAAATTTTTCACAATGAGGGTGGTAAAGCACTCAAGTAGGTTGCCCAGAGAGGTGGTGGGTGCCCTATCTCTGGAAAGTTTCAAGGGCAGGTTGGTCAGGGCTCTGAGCAACCTGATCTGCTTGTAGGTGTCCCTGCTCACTGCAGGGGGGGTGGACTAGATGACCTCTAAAGATACCTTCCAACTCTAACCTTTCTATGATTCTATAAATTATATGACCTGACAGATAAGTGAAAACTCTTTGTGCACAGTCATGATTCTAAGCACACATCTCCCCCAGTCCCAGCCTTTGTGCTTTGGTTCACTTCTCAGAGTGGTCACATAATGTGCAAACTATATCTCTTTTGGGGGAATTTGACTGGAAGAGACAATCCAAGACTGCAGCAAATGTGCTTATTCAGTTCATAGACCTAGTCCAAAACAGTTTCCTGAAATATATTCAGAAATTTTGTTCTCCAACCCACTCCTGCTGGACTGCACTATCTGCTACTACTCCTGTAACCTAACTAATCTCTGATTCCTCCAGTGAAGAAATTGTCAGACAATTGCTCCAAAAGCTTTCAGATTTTCCTTTTCACAGTTGCAAGTCCTCTCAGCCCATGAAAAAAAGTTTCTGAAGCTAAATAAGACAAAATAAGCTACAACTATGGGTTAATAAGCAGAAAGCAACAGGATGTATACCTTTAAGCAATCTGGTTCTTCTGCTGTTGTAAATCAGCTTCCCTAGGCTGAGTTTAGTGGAGTTAGGCTGATTTATATTATCTGAGGATATAATGCACCATATTTCAGTAATTCAGATGCTGATCTTAGCTAGAAGTATGCATATTGCAAACACATGTTGGGGCCTTGAGGGTACTTCTGGTGACATGGATTCTTTGAGGAAAAACATACTGGGGTCACTATAGTTTGCACACATGTACTTACATTATTTGAATTGAAGATAGCTCATCTGTATCTGAATGCCTTTTCATATCTTGACAAATGTCAATCACAAGTAATAGACTTCCAAGTACAATATAGCAGCTTATAATGACTAATAAACACAAAAGTAATGCAGAATGAAACACAAGGAAATTAAATTCAAATAGTTTTTGCTACTATGCACACTATTTTAATTACAGTAGCAGCATCCCCAACTACTTGCTATCACATTTTTGCTTCTGCTTTTCTATTCACCTATAACTAAAGCACCTTTTTTAAGCAATGTCTATAGATGATTTATAGTACTACAGCCTTAACTCTTTAGACAAAGTCCACTGCAGTAACTGAAATTCCTTTTAACTTCAATGACTTGCAATATTTTGCTACATTTAAACCTCATCTTGCTCTTATAAATATGCTGATATAACATTTCTTAAATGGCAGACTTATGCCAATAAAAATAAGGATGTAAATACAATAGTATTGTGAAAAAGATGATACCAATGTAGTTGTTTCTCTTCTTATATAACTCATGTTGATATTAAATACCTTTAGGCTGACATGATTGTGCCTGTAATGATGGTGGAACATGTTGTTCACTATGATCATCTGCTCCTTATTGCCTTGCATGCTGGGGATTCAGCTATAGCAGAGTCACTGCCTCTGGTTCTTGGGTATCACCACACCATACCTCAGGAACACAGGGAAAAGTAGTAAATGTTCTTGAGGGACTTTTTCTTTTTTCTAAGACAAGTGTTGAGTAGTGTTACAGGAAGATGAAAACCTCATTTTAGTACATAAGCTAAGGAGTGTATTGGAAGGATTTTTGGAGAATCAGTTACTGTAGTAAAAGAGCTATTTAACATAACTTTATCATTTTTCTGTTATCAAAAGAACAGGAGTGTGATGAAATAACTCAGAGTCTAATTTAAACCCTGAGTAGGAAATCCGATATTAAACGACCAGAATAACTATTACACCTTTGCTAGCATGCAAAGTCTCTGTCACTTAAGTGACTGATTTCCCAAGGCTTTCTGGTCTTAGAAGTTGATAGAGACATTATATTTTTATTCATTTAACTATCCATCAGCAGTTGGCAAATTTCAAAGTGACACTTATTTTTGTTCCTATTGATCACATTCTTTTCACAGCTGTTTCTTGAATTTCCTTTACAGATATTATTAAATTTATATGAACATTGAATCTGTGTCAAATGTGACCTGGGAATGACCTTAAACGTAATGAAAATCAAAACCATTTCCCTGTTTTCATTACTAGATTTTAACCAATTACTTCAAAATGAGCTCCCTCCTAATGGTTAGTTAGATTTTTTTCAGAGTTAAAAAAAAAAAAATATTTCTTCATGTCATAAATACTGAAAGAGACACCCAGTGAAAATGAAAAGGGCACAAAGTGCCAATAGTAAACAGAACACAGGTTGCATATGAATTTTGTCCCTGGTCATAATTTTCAAGTGCTTTTTTATTGATTATATAACTGAAAGAGCAAATTCTTACTTTTTGCATATGAAGCTATTACATAAATTGATTATCTGGCTTGTAGATTTTAAATAAGCTAGCAGAGAGGAGGAACAGGGCAGAAGGAAAGGGAGATTTGTAGAAACATGCATATGTCCAGAACCAGGCATTTGAAGGAGTGTTTTTTATAGTTCATCTGGGACTATACTGGTCCATACACTTCCTTTACTGTTTGGTTTGGGTTTTTTAATCTTCAAGATTTACACTTTCAAACAAAATATTTATAAATGGAGTCCCACTTGTCTGGTTTGAAAAAGAAATGTGCTAAGAGCTCAGATACCAGAGAACAGAGAATTAGTTCAGAAAACTTTTGCTTGAAATTTACTTTAGGTTTGCAGATTTTATAGAGATTTTTTACCCTTTGGGGGTAAAGTAGGTACTTCATCCTCTGATATAAGAGGAGAAAAGGTTGCAAATTTAAACTATACAACTGATACAAAACTTGTGTTCTTATAAGAGCCTGACAGGTGATGTCTTGGATCCATGGCTACAGTCATAGATATCTATACAATTGATCAACATTTAAAGTTTTGAAACTGTATACAAAATATGGGGTTTTTTTAAAACATCCATTAGTTCAGTTCTTTAATTGTGTTATGTTCTCAGTAACATTTCCATCTGATTAAGCAAGACAACGAAACCCTTTCTCTTTCCCAAGTTAATACTGCACCTCAAGCTCTTGTTCAAACTATTTACTCAACCTTCCTGGTACTATAGCAAGGGTGGATCTTAACTATCATACTTCCTCTAGGTAGAATTCATGTAGGCATGCCTGAGATGGTTTTAAACCAGATGGGTAGCCAATGATCTGTTGCCATCAGTCCAGAACTCAGACTATGTCACAGCCTCTATTCCCCAGCCCCCCAAGAGCTGAAAATACCCTTGCATCTTTAGCCTGAGCTAAGCTCAGCTGAAATACCTTGTTGGCAGATCCCAAGGTAAGTAATCTAAACTTCTTTCAGATGTAACATGCAACCAGCAGCCTCTGCCATGGATGCATGATGCAAATAATCTGTAAAAATTCATTTAGCTTAAACACATGATTAAAATTAAGCAAGCATATAATATTTGCAATTAATTTACATGTAAAGATCTTAGTTTGCATCCGTAGCTCAATAAGCAGCAATGATGTGGTGTTTACATTCTCCTTTAGAGGAGGAGGAGGTTCCTAAAAGGACAGTAATTTGAGACAATTGAAAAGCATTCCCAACTCTAGTTATGTTGACTGTTCAATCTACTGTTGCATGTTTCTTAGACTGGAGAAAAAATTTCTCACCCAAAGGCTGAACACTGTCTTTTAATGGTTTTCAATCTATTTTATATCCTTCATCAGTTAAAAAGAGAAAACATGGAGGAGTCAAATGGAAGAAGAGAACAACCGATGGGAGGATAAAATGGAATATTCACAATGCAGGGTCAGTTATCTATTTTAGGAGCAGACCTCAGCATATGCTAGTAAAAATTGTTTGCAAATTATGGACTTTAAAAAAACCAGAGCTGATTAGATGCACAAGTGATAACGTTTAGTGTGACTATATGTGAGAAAAAATAAAAGGCAGAATTTTACACAACTAGTAGGTGTTGTATTTGCCCATGGGGAGACCAACAGTTGAGAGACAATTACAGTAGTCTAGATTGAAAAAAATATACAACTCAGCTGTTTGCTGCTCTTGGCATATTAGGTTCATTGGAAATGTTTCATACCCCATCACCAGTAATGACAGCAACAGAAAACAAGTTCATACTATAAGCCTTGCTAATGACTTTGTTGTTGCTGAAAAATAAGGGAAAACTGATTTTTATTAGGTGGCACAGGCAATGCTGGACAGAGCAAAAGAAAAATGGAAAATCAACAAATAGATAAATGAACTTCTAAAAGAATTAGAATTTAGAATTTACAGCTACTCATGTGTACTATTGTCATTTGTTAAGCAAATTAGTTTTCAGCAAATGCCTGAATAGTATAAAAAGAACTCCTACAATCAAATGCCAGCATTCCTCCAGTCATCCTTGTAAGGGTATCAGTTGTTTTAAGGCTTTGGCTAAAATGAAGTCTGAAGTCTTCTGACAACATTTTGCTAATCAGCTGAATACGTGTTAATCAGCTTTAGTGAAAGCATGGCTTCACTTTCTCACACAACCTCTCCTATCTAATGTTTGTTAGCTAACCTGTTGTTTAATTAAGGACTTGTCTTGGTTATAAGTTCAGACATTGACTTCTCATTAATCACTAGCTAACGTAATACAAATCTCTAATCATTTAGTCTAGATTCCTTGTCACCAAAGGACCTCACTCTGTTATGATAATGAGTTTTTAAATAACTTGGAGCTCTAACACCAAGGTTAAGCTAAAGACCACCCAAATGGTCCCAGAACTGTCAGATGATAGGAGCATTGTGTCTTCTTAGTAACCAAATTGCCATTAGCATTTGTATTTGTATTTTTGTCTATTTGGAATAGTGCAATTTTTTTCTGTGAAGCAAAAAACATTTTAAGCCAGTCATAGATTTCCCATTCTGGGCTGAAATAAACTATAGTGTGTCCAGGATTTTGGCTCAGTTATTTTGCTTCTGATTCTCCCAAGGTACTTGCATTTTCCAAAAAAGAATGGGTTTTGTATAAGTGGTTAGAAGAATTATTGCTTCTAAGGGTAATCCTGTCTTTTTGACATGGGGAAAAAAAGTGTCCTACATCCTCTTATAGGCAAGCTTGTAAATCACAGAGGTTTTTAATGTTTTCTCATAATATTTCTGATATTTTGAGTTCAGCTATTTACCTGTTTAAAACCTTAAAGAGAATTCAGAATACAAGTCATTCATTGATGCTAGCATAAAAATAAAACATAACCAGAGAAATAGGAGCAAGACATAGAGCTGTCTAGTATGGGAAAACTCCAGCATGTATAGTAAGATTTAAACACTGGTGTTATCCATAAACTATCAATCCTAGTTCCAAAGCAAGTATTAATATGGCAGGAACTGTTATAGAATAACAGATTAAAAAAAAGACTGCACTACAGGATAATGCAAAAAAATGTTTCATTAGGATGAACTAATATTATATTTGTAGTCTGGAATTGCTATGGTCTTATCAACCTCCTTATTCAATAAGAAGTCTTTTTGGACTCTAAGATGTGATCCTTCAGATCAGGACTTATCTAATCTCTATGATATTTTTATTGCTAAAATTCCCTTAAATAAAGGGGGTATTTTGGTGTGTTATAGGTGACTGTATTAGAAAATGTGAAATTATTATATTTTCTTACATAATTCACAGAAGAAAGTCTATCTACCAGGGAGATCTCTCTTAAAACTCCAGGACAATATCAGCTCAAGTCTATACATATGGTGTTAGCAAATGATACCTTTACATGCTACCTTGTGAGACAGTACAGATAAAGAATGAATATTACATGTTTCTTAGCACTACAGATTTGTGATACCAGAATTGAAGGTCAGTCCCTCTTTCTATTATAAAATTCTTAATTTGTCTTGAACTTCAATTTTTCAATCTCCTTCTCCAAGTTGTTGCAATCTTTGGGAGTTTTGTAAGTCTTCAGATTACTTTCCTGAAGACAAAACAGGCTAATCATCTGAAAGCACTCTTTTGAAGGCCTTTGGTAACACTGTTATATGGATATGTATATGTTATATGCATAATCGTAGGGACAGCTTGTTCTGTTTCCAATTGTTATAAATAAATAAATAAAATTATTTTAAACAGGAGCAGAATACTGTGCTGTTAAATGGAAGACCTGCCTGTGTTAAGTAGGTGCTTTTCTGTACATGTTAATTTAGCAGATGAATAGTAGTGGTGCATCAGACAGATTCACGATTGCATTCACTGAATAGAAGTAGTAGTTAGGAGAGTGATTCTGGAAACCACAATATAATATTTCTTTCACATCAAAGGTAGATAACAATGAAAAAATCTCTTGTGCTACCTAAGCTATGAGGTAAATGTAGGATCCCATCCTGCAAGCCATACCCGCGGGGTTTCATTGAGCAGGTTTAGCAGGATGGGCACAGGGAAACTGCCAAAAGCAGGATATTTCAGTAGAACAGGACTTGAAGCTTGAAGGCCACAGCTATTCTTCCTCTGACTGCAGTGTCTGACCATATGCTATTGAAATGAACATAATGTAATACAAAGGCTAACAGCTAACTCTCACTCAACTCTGTTCTGGAGATGGTAAAATAAACTTTCACCTACACACATTTGTAATGCTCATATGAAAATCTTCAAGCACCTTCAAAAAGTTATAAACAAAATAAAGATTTTTAAGCCTTCAGACAGTTCGGTAGACAGAGGCACAGTAACTACCTTTGATATCCAACAACCCACTTCTGCTTCACACCATTGTTTCAACTCCTGCTGCTTCCTGCATGCACCCTCCCTGCCCTGAGTATGTTCTTCGAGAACAGGACAGCCAAACAGCTCACACACTGAGAAAACAGTAAGTTGCCAAAGGCCTTCCTTGTAGTGAGCCTTGCTGAAAAGATCTGTACATTTTTACCTTTCATAGATTTTGAGTAAGATGTTCTAAGCCAACATGTGGCCACACGACACTGGCAATGAGTGGGAGGATTCTTTAGGTACTAGACGTGATCTCAATTTCAGATAATCTGAAAACAGTGTAGTCACAGTCCTCTTGCTATTAAAATCCAGTTCAAAGCAAATAAGTGGTGGAAGGAAGGGTGGAAATTTAGGTGAAGGAGACTGAATTAAAAAGGCATAAAACAGAATCAAGGGTTTAAATTGCAGATTTCATCTGAATCTTTTTTCCAAAATCCTGCTACACACACACTGATCCATTCTGACACATTAGTCACGGAGTATTTTTAAAAAAATCTTTTTCCTCTCTTTGCTTATCTGCATTCATATTAGCTTAATTATTATAATACCAATGGTGAATCATTGCTTATATTTTAAAAGTAGTAGTTATAAAGCATATTATTTAGCATCTATTTATCTGTACTTTGGAAACCTATTTCCAAATATTTTTTTATTTAAAATTCATCTTCCCAAATCACAGTTTCACAGTTATCTATAAAGAGATAGAGAATCATGCTATCACAAACATGTTCTCATACAGGACTTGCCTACAAAAGGATATCAGGGAAGTTAATATGAAATTACCACAGTATAAATCTAGAATGTGATAAAAAAATCCCTTAGTTGTTCCCACTATTCCAAAGCATAGATGCCTTTTTGCAGATTAGGGTATTCTACTTCTAAAACCCACACAATAAGGTAAAGAATAGCTTTTCCTGAGTTGCTGCTCCACACCAGCCATACTGTACTTTTCCTTACATTTGAAGCCCTCAGAAGTCTGATTCATGCTTCTGTAATAAGGGATATTGGCAGAAGCGGTATTCAACAGCAATGCAACCTGACAACAATATTGCATTTAATGTATTTAGAAAAGAATTAATTTTGAAGGATGCTTGTAGCTAGACAGGTGCATAAGAAATGTGTTTAAAAGCAAGTGTCTAAAAAACATCTCCTGATGGTTCTTCTGAAGTAGTCGTAATGCTGTAAAAGTTGCTGCTGAGATAAGAAAGAAGAATATAGCCCTACTGGAACATTATCACACAAAAAGGGGTCTCCATCTCATATACATATTCTTCACCCTCAATACAACATCATCCTTGAGAATGGAACTATTGCTGTGTTATTAGCAGGTGTTTTGCATTAAAAGTGAGCATAATAATCATTAAAGTAATTGGATCCCAAGAAATCTCATATTGTGAAGAATACTCTCCCAGGGAAACTTATATGCACATCCACACTTAATAATGAGGTCTTTTTAACATTCTGTTGCATTCAAAGCCTTCAAGTTGAATATAGTATAATGGCTCCATGTTATGAAATTCTTAATGACTTCCATGCTCTGACTTTGATATCAGCTGGAGCTGGAAATTTTCAACCTCTTTCTAAACTATAATCCATGTCTCTGTCCCTTTACAAACAGCGTTATCCCACTCTTGTTGTACCCATAGGATTTCAGGTGCTGCTAAACTTTCAGGAAGGCATTGCTCTCGAAATGTTCCAAATACATTTTGCAAACTCCAGAAAGATCTATGGGTATGAGACTCAATGTTTACTAGTATTTGAATCTTTTCGAGGTTGATTGAAAATTATATCAAGGAGAGTGCTCACATTTAAGATTTCCTCAAAAGTAGACTTAAGAAATTTCTTTCTGTACATATCTTCTACTGTGGAATCATACTTCAACCTTTCCACTCAGTAAAAACACTACGTTTCATGAAGAAATTTTCAGCTGAGAATCCAGGCTATTATTTTTAATTGTATATAATATAGAATTTTGTAAATAAACTAACACATTTGAAAGTCCATAGCACCTGAAGTTTTAAACAGAAATATGTTAGGCTTACCAAATATTTAAATAAAGATTGTGGAAAGTCAGGCTAATCTTCAGTCTAGGTTTTACTGCTATAAAATATACTAAACATAAATCCATGTCTAGAAGAACTTATGATATAAATAGCAAATACAATAACTGGTGAAATATACCAATTTTTCATGCTTAGATATTTCAGAAAAAAACAGCCAAAAGTAATTTTATAAACTTTACAAAACAATCAACCTCTGGGATTAAGAACAAGCATGAGAAATTTCAGCTGAAAGAATAATTGTTTCAGAAAGTTAGAGGAAGCTGAAAATAGAAACCAATAATGGAAGTGTCTTGTCGACCATAACTATTATAATGGTATGAAAATGCTATAATGAGAAAACATCTAATTGTTTCTTTGTTTATTTCTTTTTTAAGAGGCCTCTAAAAAGGTGGATGAAAGACAGGAATCCAAAATCTTGCCTTACATAAACAGAGTTGCATTAACAAAAAGGTTGTTTGAAACTCATATTGCAGAATATACCTAAGATATTTTTCAAGTACTCAGCTTTAAGGCTAATTAATATTTCCTGTCTCACTGTAAATATTCCAAGCTTTCAAATAAAATTGAAATTAATTTAAATTTAAATAAGTTGAAATTAACTCAGTTTTTGACCTGTTTTATATAACTTAGTGATTTAATCAGATAAACATTTGCTAATGAGGAAAGTCAAAGCTATAAAATTATATCACCCAGAACCCCAACAGACAACCTTCTCAATGTTTCCCAGATTCCCTTACACTCTTTTTAAAATGCCTAAGTTTCTCCAAATTTAAACAGTTTCAAGAATTTGCATACAAAAGATGCAAGTTAACCAATCAGGTTGTACTCTTAGCACAAGCTCACTTGTAAGCTGCATGACACAGGAGAATTTCTTCTCTGAATTTGCCAAGGTATATTCTCCAATGTTCGTTTTGACTTACCTGCCTTTTTCTTTGTACAAAATGCACACTTAACTGTCTTTTACCAATCGGTGTATGCTCTGTTCTGCAAAGGGTAAAAACAACCTCTTTCTATTCTGTTAACTTTTCTACTTCACTTTTGCAATTAGCTTACATGAAGATGTAGAGATACAGAATTTCCATATCTGACAGGCATTGAATATGCCCTTTCTTTTCTTTGCACTTGGAATAAGATTGGGGTTTTTTAAGGATTAAACACTACATTGTCATTGCCCCAACCTAGATCTTGTCAACTGCTGTGCATGGGTTCAAGTGCCAGAGACAGGTTGTGGAGCAATGCTGTAGCTGAGGGATGGGTTGCCCCTGAGCACCAGATCAGCTGTCCAGGCATCACATGGGATTGTACCACCACCATTTTCTGTACTGGTTCACGTGGTGAGGGACCTTCACAAACAATGTTTTAGAAACTATGTATTACACGTCAGTAGTTATGTATTACTCTTCAGGAACACAAATGTTGAAACCTGAAAAACAAAATACATTCTAGGGAAAAATGTTGTGCAGGAACATATTTCCTCATTTAGACAAAGGCTTGGATTACTTTGACATTTTACAAAAATATCTTAACCAGAATGGAAAGTCCCTTAAAAAACCCCCTCTTTTTGTACAGTAATTAAGTTTAAAGTAATTGTTTTATACTTGCAAAACTATCTGCAGGACATGAAAGGGTTGCATTCTGGAGATACTGAGAACCTATGATATTCACAGATTTCCACAGAAGTGACAAATATAAAAATATTTGAAGACTAAACTCTGACTAGCTGCAATAATTGAATAGGTCTTAAAAACAACAACAGAAATTCCCCAAAAGTATAACTACATTAAAATGTTGATTAGATTTCAATTTTAGTTTTAACTATTGTTCCTCAAGCAAAGAAAGACCTGAAGCATTTTAGAGAATCATTAGCAGAGTGGAAGGACTCAGTGTTATGCAAGAACATTTTGTTTTGGCCAGTGGGATTGTAATGGGTTTATTTTCTGCTCCTAAACTTTAGGAAAAAAAAATTAACCAAAACTAAATATAAATTCTTTACGAAAGAAACATATTACTTCTTGGAAAAAAAAACTTTGCATTTACTGTGGCATTTTAATTTCTGTACCCAATCTAGTTTTTTAAATCTTATATTATGCTAAATCACTCTGAGATTCTTCAGACTGTGAACTCCTGAGACAGAGATTTCCATTTGTAAAGAATCTAACTCAAAATGATTATCTGTTGCCTTTAGGGCCTCCTAGAATAACAACAAATATGACAACAAAAATAATAGTGACATTGACAATCAATCTGAACTCTAGGGTAGGATATATAAAATTATTATAAAATGGTTTTGACATCCAACTGTAAGGAACATTGTTTTTAAGAGTATTCTTGTACATCAGCTGAAGCACATATTTTTATGCCTATACCCTATATCTCTACTGCAGTGGGCAGTCACGACCATTTTCTATTGTTATCTCTCCAGCTAAAATATAATTTGACAGAGAACATTTATTTGAGGGAAAAATAGAGAAAACAACATTGTGTATACAATTGCATAAAGTGAACAGGGAATTTGGTCTGAGAAGAGCTGATTAAAGAATGGATGGTCATTTTATGGAAATCTAACCTTTTAGAGAGTTCAACCAATAAATTTCATAAAGAAATATGTGTTCTTACAGGTGTGAACTGACTATATGTGCACAAGGTCAAAAAGAGGACAGGTTCTTAATACTACATTAGTAATAGCGGTTTCTTACATGCAACTTAAAACTGCCTCACAACAACAGTGAACTGGAAAAGTAAAATAAAGCACATCAAAGTGATGAAGTTTACACTTCTACTGTATTGAAAATCTTCATTAACATTCTTTTTTACCATGTGTATCTGAAGGAAGAAAGAAATTAGAAAGCTTAAGATTTTGTTTTAAAGCAGAAAGTATTTGATGATGGTTTTGCTCACTGAATAGTGTAGATTTATGCTAGCCCAAATTATTTAAGAAATTTATATGGAAGTCACTTGATAGTTTTAACTAAAAAATAATAATTACTGAGAAACTTATGTTTTGTTTCAAAAGGGTATTTTACGAGAAAAGAATTTTTACCAAAAAAACCCCATAAATTAAACAAGGTCTCATATTCAAGCCATCTTCTCTGTTTTTCATTTGAAAGAGAAATCTGGAAAAATGTTTTCTTGTAAATATTAAGTTCTGCCAGTAAAGTGAAAAAATCAATTATTCACACAACTTTCTTTACTAATACTCTATGTGGAGGAGTAGATTGGGCGACTAATCTTGTTTGTTGCCACATGCCACCTCCACTTGCTTACATATCTGCTGAGAAATAGCAACCTTGAGCTTCCAAAGCCTCATAGGTTTCAACCTGATTGCCTTGAAATAGCAGTATGAACTTTGTCAGGAATGTGGCTTTACTAAAATGAATTCTCACATGCTGTAAATACTATTAGAAAGGCAGGTCTCCGTAGTAACGAAGATAAGCATTTGGAAAGACAGATCACCATTTCTGAAGAATAATATTGACTTTGACTTGTATAAGTCTTTTTAAGTTATGTCAAAACCAGATTTCTTCACAAATATCTCTCACAATGAAATATTATAAAGGTATATGAAATTTAATTAACTTTTGAGGGCATGAAGATTCTTGTTTTCACAGTTTCTGCATGATTTCATGCAGACACAAACATTGTCTAGCAAGGAAAAAACCAAACAAACAGAAAACAAGATCAAATAAATCCAACTGTAGCCCAGGAACATGGATACAGAATCGAGGTAAACCTCTGGGATGTAGTACAGTGGATCTGTGCAGTGAAACTAGATAGCTATCCAAAATTTAGAGCTACATAGAATTCATTAATAAACTTTGTAAAATAGAAAATAATTACTTGAAATCCGGAGAAGATCTATGTGGGGGTCAAATTAGCCTATGACATATTTTCTAACCTTTACTTTACTCTGTTGCTCTTGGCCACTGCTGTATGTTGGGTGACATATTCCTTGGATCAGATTCTATGTTTCACTCCAATCATACAAACATGTTTCATAAAGTGAAACAATAAAATAGAATTGACTGCTCAGTGCTCAGTATGGTATCATAAACCCCATAAGGCTGTAAGCCCTATCAAAGGTCTCAAGATGTCATAACTTTAGTTGTTTACCCAAATACCGTCCCTTTGAGGACACATTTAGTTTTTGTACTTTCTTTTTCTTCTGTCATGGAAAGGCTCTAGAACGATCTAAACCTAGGGAGATGGTGTGAACACAACACACACCCCAGCTAAATGAAGCATAGAAGAGACTTGCTGAAGTAGCTTTGTAGGATTTTGGAGCAGCAGGCTATTTCTTACAAATGTTTTGTGTTTGCATAGCTGCTTGTTATCTGCTGATAGATACACAGTACATAAGCAATTTTACATGAGACTGTCTAAGAGGTGTCACTAATTGCTTAAGATAAGTACTCTCATAAGGAAGAGATTGAAAAGCTGAGCCACTGACAACTGACAAAGGTACAGTTGGCTTGTGAGCCCAAATAAATCCATTACACTTCTTAAGATCCATTATACATAATATGGATAACCACTTGAATGTTTGTGGGCTTAGTAATCTGGATCACTAAAGCCTGCTGGTCTACATTACCATTATTTGAGCTGTGGTAAAGAGTGTTTTCAGTCTTCATAAGTGATTGTGTATCCATGTACAGAACAGAAAAGGCATTCTAAATACTCTCTTTTCTTTTATATTCCATGGGCTATCTGGTATGTTAAAGAGGCTCCAGATACTCCTTTTTCACCAAGTTTTGTACTGAATAGACATGTATGATATCCTACTGCCAGTGAAAAGTCATACTTATGTATTTGCATAATACTTATGTGTTTGAAAAGCCCAAAGCTAGGACAAATGAGATCTAACAAATGCACATCACTGCACCTTTTCTACAGTGCTACTATATTTTTATACATGAATAAAAACATGTAAAAGATTTGAAGATGTACATGAATTAAAACAAAATACTCTTTGGAAAATTATACCAACAATGAAGACATGAAGGATGAGGACTCAGAGAAAAAAAAGATGAAGTGATTGTTCCTAGATTACCTTGTAAGTCTTTGGCCAGGGCAGGGCTGATGAGTTCTAACTACTGAACTACCTCTCACTTTTTCTTTTCTATTTAAAAGCCATCAGTATTAGGAATATGTCCCACAGTTATCAGATGATTTGCTGCTCATCTTCATAAGACATAACCTAATTTCCCAGTCTCACGAATACTTTTGAACAGCTGCTACTTTTCTAAAAAAACATTCTTTCAGGAAGCCAAGTCTGTCTTTGTTACTCAAGAATAATATTAATATTTTCTCCTTCACTTTGGATGCACTTGTGGTTTAAAACCACAAGCCTAGTCAAAAAGAGATTTTTCCACATGATCCGAAAGCCCACAGTCTCATGAGTCACTGTTTTTCAAATGACACCTTATATCGCTGAAACAAAGTTAATTTCCAGCATTCACTTTCAGCTCTGGAATGTCCCAAACTAAGAGGCTTTAAAACCATGATATGTTTACACCCAAAGAAGTATGGATTAACATGCCATTTTTTTACAGTACCCTCTGAGCCCTGCATTGGTGGGCTCATAGTAAGAAAGACACCTGGCCTCCCAAGCAAGGGGAAATGAAAAATAAGTCTCTGCAAAAATAAAAACCTATGTAATTAATTTCAAATTCATTCAAAGTGGCTTTATCTTTTTCTGGATTGGAAGTAGTGTATCTGCATTATACAACAGCATGTTGCTGTAAAAATCCTTTCCAAATATATGTTTGTGACAAGACATAAAAATGTGCATGCCTTCACCACCACAGAGACAAAACTCACTAAATTCTTCCATGTTCCTGAATTACAAGATTTGATAAATATTTACTTTAAACTTTTACTATCTAGATGTACTTTGGGACATAACATACCTGCATTTAAACTTTAATTCCTACTGAAATCACTTCAGGCACATAAAAACTTTTAAAAAAACATTGTTCCTATTTTGCAAGGGATGCAAAGGAAATATTTTACTGGGATCCATGAGAATTTTACTGTTGACGCCAATGAGACTCTCAGGGATTGTGTACAGAACTAGTAAGAAAGGAGAAGGGGCATAGAAGAAAAACATGAAAAGAGGAAGACTCAGAGAGGAGAACTTATAGTAGAACCTGGAAAATTAAGGTTAAGAGGAAAAGTAGATAAGGGAAGGATAACAATGGTGTTCCTAGAAGAGAAAATATCCTTGCCTCTGGAGTTTTAGAGATAAACAGTAAAATAGTTTCCCAGTAGCCTTCAGAGTCCTATAGAGTAACACGACATTTTCACAACAGCACATTTTAGGATGCAGTAAGAATTAACGTTCAGCTCCACTTAAAAATATGAAATTGAGGGCTGGGAGCATGGGGGGAACTGAATGCCACTGGATCCAACTAGCTATTCCTTTATTGCCTTTGGTATTCAGATGACATTTACACTTACCCTTTTTTAAAATCCTGGGGGAATCACTGAATTATATATGCACATATATATCCAGTACAGAGAGCTGAAAAGTACAGTTTGCCTTCAGGGCCTGCAATTAGGGATTTGCTAAGTCAGCTATGTGCTGCCAGGGAATCAAGGAAATCTCCATTAGAATGCCATTAGGACCTGAAGAAAAGCTCTGCATTTCTTAGCCTCCTTGCTCTACATACACTCTATTATACTCCAGAAAATTTCCATATTTTTACAGAAAAATTCCTCCTTAATGAATATTATTGCAGGTTCTAATAGGTTTCTTTAGATCAGCATAAATACTTTTCCATCATCCTACCTAAGGTGGTCTGAGTTATCTGATGTGTCTGGCAGCCTCTGTCACTGACACATAGAAACTTCAGCAAGAGTGGGTTGAGCACTGTTCACACGGAACTGCTGAAATGACTGTTTGATAAGAGCAAGTTTTTTAAATTGCCAGTGAATGTTCAAATCAATGTTAATGCTCATGCTAGATTTGCCTGGTTTGCTCTCTGACCTTCAAATAGAAATGTTTGTTCATAAACAGCTGGTTCTTTTAATCTTCCTATCATTGTTGTGTGAACAGTTATACAAAAGCCATAAAGGGAGCAATAGAACAGGAGGAAAAGAACAGAGCTTGATCATTTCTTGAGAATTTTTATAGTGATATTCTTGGTAATTGTAATCTGCACCTGTTTTTATTTGACATTAAGGTCTGCGAACCAACAAGAAAGACTGAAATTGCTGCCATAAAGCATAAAAGGAGTTTTTCATTAACTTGTAAAATAAATCTGCGGAATATGTTATGTCATTTTTCACTCACTCGGAAATTTTGGCAACACGGATACATAGTATAAGGTCCATGCATGCAAGAACACACATGCACATGTGTTCTATGTACATGTTATAGCAGCACAAATGAAAGTTCCCATGTGATCATAATGGGTTTGGTTAGCTGAAGCTGGTGAGAGTACCAACTGAGCTGAGATCTCAGTGGGTTTGGGTTTTTTGTTTGTTTTTAGTTTCCTTGATCCAAAAGTGTTTTGAAGAATAAACTACTAAACTTTTGTAGAATAAACTACAGGAACTAGAAATACCTACTGTTGGAAGAATCTCCTGTGGGAGGAAGCATTCTGAAATTCCAAGCTTAGTATTCAAACTACCTAAATAATTTTTCCTATGGCATTACTTCTATTAATTTAGTAGAAATTGTTACATAACATATTTTAATCTTATTTAGTGTTATCATATGTAACATACTGCAACATACAGGGACCTCCAGCTATTTCTTTAGAGAATTTTGGAGAAGCAGCACAACTTGGATATGATGGTTCTGGCTGCTTTGGGAGGCATGCTGCTCACCAGAGATAAACCAAAACTCAGGAAAAGCACTTGTCATAATCTACAGGGAATTCCATGGCACAATCTAGGTCTTCCATTAATACTATAAGTTTATCATGGCATGAGGAACAGTGCTTGCAAAACCTGTCACTTCAACAGTTCTTAGGAAAGATACAGAATAAAGAAGTTAACAATTTCTGGTCACCTGCCAACAGCTTTCCTTCCAGGTTGAATCTAACCTTTTATATACAATGTGTATTGTGCAATTGACAGAGTTTTAGTTGATAACTTGAATCATTCCCTTCACTACTCACATATCTGCCAAGATCTCTAAAAATGTGGAAGGTTTGTGGAAAGGTAGATGATGAATTTAATGTAAATAGTTTAACAGATTCTAGCTGTTCACCTGAATCATGTAAAATGTATGAAACTGATGTGCCTTACATAAGTGATGGCAGAGTAAGGCACTGGATCTTGAAGAAAGTTTACCTGAAAGAATGGTGTACCAAGAGATTAAAAAATCATTATAAGGAGGTAAGGAATCAAGTATTTTTACATTTCTCTTTTCAAGTTTCCCAAATACACTAATTCACAATTAAGTCTAGTAGCTTCTGAAGTTTCCCCTTAAAAAACCCCAAAAGTTTTGAGTTGCAACAGCATAACATAGTTATTAAAGCAAATACATTCCATTTTTATGCTTGCCTACCTTAGAGACCATTAAACTGACTCTTTTCTCATAACCTACTAAAATCCAGTCTTAGTTTAAAATCTTTGTCTGTCAAATACAAACCAGAATTCCATTTAGGTTTGAGTTATGAATCTATGAAAACAGGATATATGACAGAAACTTTCACAAACCTCTAACTATGGAAGTGCTAAAAAGGCACTTGTTGGAATACAAAATATCATCGGTTAACCTACCTCTTCATTCATGCCTTTGCTAAGTGTCTGGTTACTGTATATTATTTAGATTTTGTATAGTTTATGTAAATTGTTAAACACCTGTTATATTCCCATTAAAAAAATATATAGAACAATCCCTTCAGTTTAATTGATTCTTGGCTTGAATTGTCATTATTTTCTCAGTGACTACAAAGAAACATAAGTTCCCTTATGGTCAGATTCTGTTGGCAAAACACAGATGTTCAGGATCTACCATTCTGAAACTTTATGGGTTTTGTGATTTAGTTGAGAAAATATCATTAAAACACAATTAGTAAGTCAGTGGTGAAAAACAATGACAGATAAGTTCTCACCATTTGCATTCTCCTTCCTTGCAGATGTGATAATGCAGTTTGGTTGTTTGTATCCTATCTGAGTTTTCTGACACATCTATCTATAAATTGAATGTGCTTTTACCATAAGCTGCTGTCTGCTTTGTTTCCATCAAGATAGTGCTTTTATGAAAATGTTTAGGAGAATGGAAGCCTCTAGAAGAAGGTAAACTGGGTGCACCTCTAAGCTGTAGGTCATGCTATTAGTTGAAAAAGAACATGACATGTTTCCTATACAAGAATTACTTTTGCCCTTTCTTTGTCAAAGAGGGAAACTATAATTTTGTTCACATCACCTTACAAACTAGAATAGTCCTATGCACACCTTTCCAAGACAGTTGTGCAAGCCTTCTTTTCAGAAAACGGGAGGAGAAAAAGGTGGGACAAGTTACACCGACTTACCAAAGGGATATTCTACACCATATGACATGATGTTCAGCATATAAAGCTGAGAGAAGAAGAAGGAGCAGGAAGGGTACATTCAGAGTGGTGGCATATGTCTTCCCAAGTAAATGTTACATGCAATGGAGCTCTGCTTTCCTGGAGATGGTTGAACACCTGCCTGCCAATGGCATTTAGTGGGTAAATTCCTCATTTTGCTCAGCCAGCTTTCTCTGGTTTTTATTTCTGCATATTGATGCTGGTTTTGTCAATTTGTTTGTGCTTGCCATAAAATATGATGTTATAATTTTACTAATAGAAAAATAATGGATATTCAAATTATATTATAGTTTTATTACATTTACAAAGTCCTCATCTGGGGATTTCTAAGTTTGAAGGTTTGAACCAGCTTGTAGATATCAGACCATTTGCTGATTCTGGCATCCCAGAATAAGTGCTGTTAATGTCTCTGTGGGAATGAACAATCTGGAGTTCAGCAGAGAAGGGGTAATTTTCATACCCATACATTACACTTGTCTGACAAACAGAAATCAAAAAGAATGTACTGCTGTCATTAAGAAGAACAGTGATTCGACATGGTGATGAAGGTTGGTGAATGTTAGTAGCCTCAGTTATTAGAGTTAACCTGATGTAAAGGAGAACTTGGCCTGCTTTATGGGAGCACTGACAAACCTTATGTTGAATACAAAGGGTAAGAGACAACTAATTTGAGCTTTACTGGAGTTTCATTCTGCCATAGCTGAAGTGGACTGAACAAGGGAAAGGCAGACACTATTAAACTAAACAGAAACCATCATTTTTTAAAATTAAACCAAACTTGAATTTTCAAGTGTTATCACTAGCACCTCATGGCCACTTCATAGTTTCCCAAGTCCATGTAGGACAAGAATAGGAATCAGAATTGTAGGAAATTTCTTTTACTAAGTCAAAACTGTAATAGACATCGGAAAAGTTTCATTGAATGTATAAAGCAGAGTCTTGATCTCCTAGCACTGTGTGACATTCATTCTCAAGGGCACTAGTTTGTCCTCCTACAGCTGTGCTTTTACAAGTCACTGTGTCCAGAGCACAGAGCCTAATACAGGAATTTGACCTTTCTACTCTTTGCATAGCATACAGAATATGTTCAGATCTCACACACACACTTTTAAGCCTCCCCCCTATGCCAGCTGATTGTCTTCAGTTTGACAGTAATCCCCTTCCCTGGGACATAATTCCTGTCTTTAATGTGGAATGAACCTGAAAGCTGGAAGACATCCTCTTTACTTCTATAAACAGTTGTGGATGAACACAGCTTATCCTGTTCAACATTTTTTAAAAGGTTCTCTATGGGTTTTATTAGCATTATTCGAGTAACCATAGCTCCTCAGTCTTAGCCAGCATTAATGTTTGCATATTAACATACTTGAGATAGTAGGAATGTATTAAATATACCCCAATAATTATTAAATATAATAAATGCAAGTGTTGCACCATCAAAAAAGACTCAAGGCACAATATGTCATGTAACAATATAGCACATAACAAGACAAATAAGATATTCAACAAACATAAAAACTACAACTGTAATAACCTGTCTTGCAAATACTAAGCTAATAAGTAAAATTAAGGAGGACTTATTTTCATGAAAGTTTTATCTCTAATCCTTGTAAGAAAACTCTCTTCACCTTCAGTACATGACTGATATTTTCCTGTGTACCTCCATTCTATGTAATTTTATTAATGACTTCTGCCAGCCTCAGAAGAGGAGAGAGGTGAAAAAAGGCCTCTGCTGGTATTTCTAGTGTACAAAACCTGCCACTGGCTAGTGGCTTACAGCATCAAACCACACCTAAAAGGACACTGCCAAAACAACATCTTTTTTCCTGTCTACCCATTGGAGGAGACCCAAAAATTAAATATGTGCTAAACAAGCTACCTTGTTTTGTGTAATGAAAATTATTATCTTTCTTCATATCTGGACAGCATGGATGATGTTGTCTTTTGGTTGTCTCTTGGTAGGCAGAAAAGCTTCCTACATTTCCAAACAAATTTGTCTGTTTCTTCAGAGTCCTCAGCATGAGACTGTAGAGGAAATGCTCTGGGCAAACATAAATACACGTTGCACAATGCTATCTGTTCTTTATGACTAAAAGAATAAATTTTGTTTTCATATCTGTCTGAATACAGATCTCTCACACATACACACAGCCATGTGCATTACGTGTATGTATACACAGACAGCTCTGCAAGTGATCTTAACAAGAATCTTTTTAACACACTCAGAGTTTGAACCAGAACCTCTCTGATTCTCAGCTACACTAGAAGTTCACAAAGAGCTAGCAATTTAGCACAGTATGCCTTGTAATTAATTTAATCATTGTCAGCATGTAACTATAAACTAAATAACAATGTCATCCTTGCACATCAATGTTTTTTTTCTCAGTGGTCTTTTGAGTTAAGTTGTCTGTGGAAGTAAGGTGAGGTCCCCTGTGAGAAGCAGGAAGGCAAGTTGCCAGATTTGTTAAGATGTGGAGCTACTACACATTTGTTAATATGGGAGTTACTAGCTGCCTGTTATCAAAGAGCAAGTTTGGCATCATTTTCAAATCAGCAAAAAATGGAAGTATTAAGACATTTAGGAAAGTAATTCTGCAAATGTTTTACAGCAGCAAGTGAGAGAGAAGTCTGACTGCTGTACTTGTTGCACTGGAACTGCTCCAAAGCTCAGTGGTCTTATGATTCATGGATTTGGTTGAGAACTTTCTCTGTCTTTAAGTGGCTGAAGGTGATTTTAATATTCAGTTAGGTTCTTTGTGTAGAAAAGAATAACAAGTGCTCAAAAGTGTGACTGAAAGGGAGATTGAGTTGTCCTTTTATACTAGTGTAACATACGATTGGAAATACTTGCATTGATTTCCAACTTGACATTGTCTCCTCAGGTGCCCTGTAACATCTTTCTTTTTCTCAGGGTAATACAAGATTGTCATAGTCTGCAAAGATAAACAATGCAAAGTGATTTATCAAAAGAGAATTTGATCCAGTGTAGTAGCAGCCTTCGGTGGCACTGCAAGCAACTTCCAGACACAGCACAGTTCTTCAGATGTGAGAATCTGTCCCAAGTGCAGCAGCCTGGTGAGCGACTTTGGGAGGCTTAAGCAGCCTCTGACACCTTTGGGAAGATCAGCCAAGCAGTGGAAGTGGTGTCAGTGCTTGAAAAAATGCACAGCTGTCTTTCAAGGGACAAGGGAACTAGAGGAAAAGCTGCAAATAGAATAACTATTCAGGGATAGATTGATGGGGAGTGAAGGTCACAGAATGGTTATTTAAGAATAGAAGTGGTAACGGGAGCAGCAGAAGCAATTTACCTGACCAGAAAAAATCCCAAAATTGGCCTTTATTTGTAACAGCCAAAGAAATTCTCTTTATCTCCTTCTTATTTGATGGGCAGAAGATAGGAAAAAGAAATTGAAGGGATTTCCCCAGAGACCAAGCATTCCTTCTCCTCCAACAGCAAAGGGAAAGGAGTTAATTTCATTTTGTTGTGGTGTAATAATGCTTAAAAGGACCAGTTTTAGGAGAAAAAAAGGCACTTCCAGTCATTTATGATTTATGCTGAGACAGTACAATGCCAGCATTTTCAGATGTTCAGAAGCCAACTGGAAAACAAAAAGTATTTCCAAAAATTCCTGGGGCTAGAAGTGCAAATCTCACTCACACTCATGAGGTCATACATAAACAGTAACTTGGTGACACTGCAGGGCTGCTCAGAAGCACTTATTGAAGTGGAGAAAGCTGCAGACCTGCATGTCCTGTAAGGCTGTCTAAGCTTTGTAAACCTACAGATCAAATACGAAGCCTATGCCAGTAAGCTGCATTTCTCACACTGCTCTAAATCTGCTTGTCTCTAATTAATCCCCAGTTCAGCTATTCCCCAATTCAACTGTTACCACTTACACCCACTAAGGATCTGTCCCTGTTCTTCAATGAGGAGAAGTTCCTCAGGCTCATCTGTGCTGCAGGTTTTATATTCAGCCTCCCATGTGTGTTCTCTTCACCATCTGTAGGGAATTTTGCCTGTGTCCTGCTTTATTCCAAGAAAACTACACTTTGGTGCTTAATTTTTTTCATGCAAAATGAGCTTGCCACAAGAGATTTCAGGTTTGAGATGACAGTTTGGCCCTAAATTGATTTAAAACCACAATAGTAAATTTAGATTTCTCATTGGGCATATTCACTGGGCAGACATTTCTTCTAGTATGTATTCATGTGCATTCACACACACACATTTGTGTCTGTGCATGAACATATGCTTGAGGACAGACTAATGAACACAGCACCTACCACTGAAACCATAAACTGAAATTAAGCCTAAGGTAGTGCTTATAACCTCTTGCAGTCAAGACATTTATTTAGATCCACATGAAGACCCAAGTTTAAAAATTTGTCAGCAATATATTTTTCTTTAATACTGTCATCTTTACTCTAAAATATTTAGTTGCATATTTAAATGTGACTTCAATGGCCACAGAGAGGACAGGAATAATGAAATTATTTGAAGGTTATTAGAAACACTGTTAGAAGCTAGAGAAATGGCAGGACTATTCATAATCAGCCCCTTGCACGAAGCCATTTGATTTTTTGGTATGAAAACTACAACTATGTTTATGAACAAGACATCATCAAATTTGGCACAAGAATATGTTCATTATTCCCTGTAAGTAGGACCCCATTATGAGTGATGATGTGTCAAAAGTCACAAAAATGTTGAAATACCTCTTCAGCTGAAAAAAGTAGTGCACAATGAATCTATGTGTGAAATGTATTAAGTCCAGACTAGAATAGTACTTCTGTCTCCATTAGCAACAAGCACCCAAGAGGATGCAGTGACTGACTTAAAGAAAAGATTGTTTGTGATATGAATGATAATTTCCCAGAGACACACCAAAGTGGTGGCACAAATATTCACCCTGAATCTCCTTCCCAATTCCCATTTCAAGTGGTGTTTCAAGCCAATGAGGTAAGCACTGCCAGCCAATCCTCTTATTATTATTTATCACTCTATTTTCACATATAGAACCTTTGCATTAGCTATTAGCAATGATTCAGTAGCACTGTAGATTATAAGTGAATAAGGGAAAGTTTACTCCAGAGACCTCACTTTGCCAGCAGTTCCTCTACATTTTTCTCCTCTTTAGTAGCTATCCCATCTATGATTCTTTTCACTATATTTGCCTTTTTAATGACATTTTACACAGCTGTTAGACAATTCACTTTATCCAAGGATTTCTTTTCAATGAACAGTAATTTGAATGAGTGCAGGTTTCCAAAATGAAAGTTTAGTTTTCTTGGGGAAATAAAAAAAAAACAAACCACCACATAGGTGGAGTTTACAGATATAATAATGTTATTACTTAGAAGGGAATAATAAGAAATCAAAAGTTTAACAATACATAAAGATTATTGATTCCCTATGCCTATACATACATTAATTACTTTTCATGCTATTAAAGTTCACTAACACATATACAGGTCACTTGAATAAGTAATAGTCTTTCTAGTAACACTCTTGAGGTACTGAAAGCCCTACTTCATTGAGGACCAACAATTTTTCATGTATTGTTTTAAAGCTAGCTTTAAATGTGCTTATCTATATACATCAGAAAGTAGTCACATGATTAGTAAAGGATGTATACAACATTAGTTTATTTGTTCAATTATGTTCTATACATACATGTTAAATAACTTTATTGATTTCTGTTCCTCATTGCTGTTTCCTCATTTATTTAGATTTATAACTATAACAAATTAAATATTCTTTTCAGGTTCTTTTCTTTTTTTTTTCCTCCCTGTTATTCTTTTCTCTTAAGTTTCCAAAAGTTTGTTGTGACTTTTCAGATAAGCACTCCTAACATATAAGACATTGTTAACAGAAGTTCAGAACCAGAACATAAAAACTTCTTGTGGAAAGGTGCACTACAAATATGAACAAATGTTTTACAGTTTATCTGGGGGTGGGGGAGGAAGGGGTGGCAAAGGAAAAAAAAAAAAAACCTAACCAAATTGCAACTACCTAACATTTCAGATGCATAGCTGTGGTAATGACTACATTTGCTTCTATGAATTGGATTCAAATGATGGTAATTTCCATTTTCATGTGATCAGTCTTTCAAATTTGAAAGTCTGCATTAGATAACTGCTTCAGTTCTCCAGAGTGAGCAAAGTAAATTACTGGAAAAGACTCCAAAATTGGGCTTAAGAACAACCCTATAGTCACAGAGTAGCACTGAGGGGTTTCCTCTGAGGTACTTAACTTTTGGCATAAATGTGTGTATAGTGGAGGAACAGGGTTTTTGTCTAATCCACAGCATATATTTTATTTGCAGCTGATCCCTTTATTCCCTGTAATAGGAGCTAAATCTTCACACCTGACAGACCCTGACAAATGCCAGGGGACTGAGCAGCGTGCAGGCTGAGCCTCTTCCATCGTGGTCTGGAAACCCCTGGCAATCCAGTGTTTTCACATTAAAGCTTCACAAGGGAGTCCACCCTGAAAACCATGGGGAGTTTTTAGTATCATTTTCCTTTTCTACAGTTACAACTAAAACTGCTGTTGTCTCAGGACTCTGTGTCTTTGGGTCACCTTCAGAGGTCCTTCTTATCAAACCAGATTGAAATGGGCTCCCTTATAAGCCTACAGGAACCAGGAAACTGAGCCAGAGAAGAACTGCAGTTAGTTATTAGCAAGTTCTTCCAAGGCAGCCTAAAGGGGATTGCCCACCAGTGTTTGAATATCTAGCTATCAATTCACTGCAGTTCTAGCAAGAAGAAGCTGTGGGTGTGTGTGGGGGGGGGTGGTGCGGAATCTAGTAAATGACTAACACATGTGCATAGAGCAGGACCTTAGCTCTAGATGTACTAATAACTGTGACTTTTTGTACAAGATTTTTTGGAAGAGGTCAGAGGAATTTAACAAACAAGGTACTACCAGGCTTCCTGTTACTTGTAATTACAAGAATGGGCAATCTTTCATTTTAATAGGTCACATACTTTTTCCCTTGCTTTTCTTACAAGCAATGATGTTAAGAAAAAAAAAAAAAAAGAAGAAAGAAACCATTGCCATTTAAAACTTTTAGACTAAACATTAACACTGTTGGTACGCTAGCAGAAACTGGGACAAATTCTGCCCTAACTAGAAGAGTGCAAAGGGCCAGCTAGCAGCAGCATGATGCATAACAAATGAGCTGTCTGGAAAAGGTAGGAAAAGGGTGGCAGAAGAAGAGGCATTGCAGTGGTGGGGAACAGTAGGAAATGCAGTTCAAAGACTTGTTTTACAGGGGTGTCTGAAAATCCTGCAGGTATGCACAGCTATTACTGCTTTCCACTAGCAGATCTAGGGGCAACAGAAATAAGAAGCTTTACTGTGTTCTACTGTCTTAGCTAATCCTTGCTTAATTTTTCAATGGAAGATCTGTCTTTGCTGAGCAGGTGATTTGCTGTTTTAATTGTACCTATGTCTAGATGTCAACTGAAAGTACAATTTAAGATATGTATTGAGACAAGAAAAAAAAGACAAATTTTCCTTGAAAAGAACACTGATTTTTCTGTTTCTTTAAGTGTTGATTGATTCTACAAAGGGAATACTAAGAGAATAACTGTTGATCAGCACTGTCTCTTCTTGGTAATTACCACAAAAATACTGAGTTTGGATGGTTCAGATCACACTAAAGATCTTAAATTCTTCCTGCTTCCAGTAAGACACAATGATTTTTGTTATTACTATTAGATGTACATAGAGCTTTGTTACAGTTACTTTTTGCCACACATCAACGCCTCCTCCTTTACCCCCAACAGATTATGCTGAAAATCAGGGATAAAATCAAATTAGGAATATAGCAATTGTTATACATGAAACCAACCAGGATCTTGTTATCATAGTATTCTGTGCTTACAACACAAAATTGTTAGAAAATTTATTTCAGAGAAAATTTCTCCTTTTATTTAAATTTAGAAGGATAACAAAGTCCATAAAACAAAGAAAAAGAACAAGTAGTAAGATTACTTACAACACATGTGAGTTGCCCAATGATCCCCAAAGCACACCCCAAAATCAAATTTCCCTCCTTTTAAAGGTTTCTCAAGTCCCACCTAGTTCTCTTAACAGAAGGGGCGTTTCCTCTCCTCTGGTTGGCTATATTGTGTTGAGAGGCGGGGCACTGACCAAAATGGCAGCCTCTAGGCTGACTACATGGCCAAAATGGCAGCCTCCATGGCTGACCACATGGCAGGGTGTTTGCTTTATTTACATATATTTTGCAATCCCTTCATTTCCGGCTGCATGTTCCCTGATACTTGTCCAGACATGTCCAAGTATCTTACAACTCCACAATACGCCTATAGATTAGTAGAAAACCCCCCTTTGCATGCACCCCCTTATACTGGTGACCCTAGTTTAATCCATTTGCTTGTAATAAAACTGTATATTTATTTCTCACAATCTGGTAATGAAAATATTTCACAGGCAATTGTACTTCTAAAAATTACCATTTCTTGGTACTAGTGCTGAAACCGTTATAAGAAAATGTTACTGCTGTAACTATTTTTTTTAAATATCAGTGTTTTATCAGTAATTCTTTAACAGTACTTTTTAAAAAAGCTAATATTATGCTCTTCATCTCAGAGGGCTTGAGTATCTCATGGCATTACTAGATGCCTCTGTATGCAGCCTTTTACTCACCCACTCCCACCTACAATCCTACAACCACCTGGCCCTGGCAAAAGCCACCAGAGCCCTGTGGAAAGGTGTTCTCATCAAGCATGAGTAATTAGCATCCTTGTTTTCTCTGTAAGCAGAGTATTAAAAGACTGAAACAGTGCTCAGTCAACCACCACTATAAAAGAAGACCCTGTTCCCAGCCCAGGCATTATCTAGGTCTTTGGGCTGTGAGCACCAACCTCTCTGTAAGGCTGATGGCTACAGGTTTCTACCTCTGGATGACTCCCATTGCTAGTACTTGGCGCTGCAGTGAGGCTGCAGCCTGCTCAGCTTGTCAACACTATGTAATCAGACTCCAAGGCATTTTGATCAGCTGCCTAAAGCTGATCAACAAACCACTCCCAGACCTCCAGTGGTTTGAGCATGGATAGTGACAGAGCTGTTGCACGAGCAGTGCAGCAACAAAGTTTAGGAGTGCTATGCTTGCAGGGTCACTTTATCTAGTCTCCTATAATAGCAGGTTATTGTGTGATAGAGAATTAACATAGCAGGGATGACAGAGGAAATGGTCACTTACAACTGACCTGAGCAGTATGCTGCAAAAAAAGTGTGGGATGTGTGGGGTTAGGCTGAGAGCAGTAACCTCTGCAGTTAGGAACTGCCTCATGTCCCTGGTGTTTGTTGGCTCTCACTCTCTCATTAGCAGTTCTGCCATAGACAGGATGAGATGGATGGGTCAGAAATCATGGTGTAGATGCTCCTGTGTGACCTAGGATTTGAGTAGCTGCCCTGTATGTGAGAAGGACTAGTGGCAGTAATGAGCCATTAAACTGAAGTGGATTGTTTCTTGTGAGTGTACCACCACTTTTGTATAAGTGAAGGATGCCCCTACAACCCAGCCCTTCTGTACCACTTTATTTTTTAGTGCTGGATTTTTAGACTAAAAAGGCATACTAGCTGTTCTCCAAGGAGTACCAGGCTCTCCTCACACAAGTGCTGGGAACCCACCTACCCCACTGTGTATTTACCTTGTGGCCCCATGCAGTTTTGACTGCCAAGAACAGCAGAGACAGCTGGTTTGATGCTTAGAGTGTCAGTACTGGTTGCTTCAAATCAGAAAGGAAACTCTCCACCAGGGCTGAGCAGGAGCAGTGCATCATCTCTGCCTGCACCGTATGCACTGTAAGTAGATTGCAATTTACTAGCATTTAGAGCCTAATCCTGCAAGATGCTGAATGCCATATGGCACACACAGAGCAACCTCTTTCCACACACCTCCTAATAAGTCAGCAGTTTTTAACTTTTACTTTTCAATGAAAAGCACTGCTCGTATAATAGACTAAATTTTGTAATAAAAAGTGAAAGGTAGCAGCTAACACAGCAGCATTTAAAGCTGCATCTGGAATACAATTGCTGTTTAAAACCAATGGGGAAAAGCAAGGTATGGAGCATCATGAAGAGGGCTTAGAATGAAGACCTTTAAGAAGAAGAATGCGTTATAAATAATAAACACCTATACAGTTGTACATGATATAAAACAAATTCTATTTCAGTGCCTTGGTGGCATTAATAAACTTCTCAGCTTTATTCTCCTGGTTTATGAGATCACCAGCACCCCTCTATGGAATTACATGCTTTTCCACCACAATGTAAAAAATCATTAAGACAGTTTTTCAATATTTTGTTATTGTTTGACCTACAGATTAATATGCCTCTCTAGAATTTGCATCTCCCCTATTGTCTCAGAACAAATTACAGCACAATAAATGCCGTCTGACTAGAGAGTATTTTGTAGCATTTCACTACTTGCAGTATCGTTATGACTGCCTCCTGCATCAGCAAAAATGATTAGAATAAAAAAGTTAGTTTTTAGGAGCTCTGAGATTGCAATGAGGTTATAGATCAGAAGATATTTTCTTGCACTAGTGCCCTTGGGCTTGGGAAAACATTCTGGCTCTTAAATGTTAATTGCTAAATTAGTGAAGCCTAAGCCAAACGGAGGCAAGTTCTTCAGGCAGGAATGACTAACTTCATGAAAAGAAAATAATCAGGGAGAGCTCTGTTAAATATTTTCTGTAAAATCTGAAAGAGCAAAAAATTTTCTGCCTTCAATATCGATTAACAGGATCCAGTATCAATTCAGTCTGCATTGACAGAAAGGCTTCCTTCTTTTCATTACTGTCACGTCAGAGAAAATTTTAGGAGTTCTCTTTAGTTCTGCACTGAAATCAGGAAAACTTTTCTGTTCCACTAGAGTTTTGTGTGAAACCCAGTAAACCTTACTTTCTATGGATTAACTGTTGCTTAGAAAGTGGGATCCTTTTTATGTCAAAGTCATTTTCAGCCTAAGGATCATCAAAAAACAGTTAGAAATTCTAGGAAGGGGAGACAAGTAAGAGAGCCTGGGAAGAAGTGATGAATAACTGGGATTGTTTGGGGGAAAGAAGCAGTGCAGGAAGGAAGCCCAGGGTGTTTATGTGAGCAGAGGAACTGGAAAAAAAGCCAGGAGAGCTGGGAGAAGTTAGTGAATGGAGCAGCAGGAGGAAACAGAAAAAAAATATTAGAGATTCTGTGAAAGGAAGAAAAAGGTGACAGTACCAAAGACTGTGCAAGAAGCAAAGGGTACTTGCAGTTAGGAATTGGAGACCTGTCAGAGAATTTATGTGAGTGATGCACCAGCTGTAGTAGTGGTACAGAACTGTTGTCACTGGAGACCAGATGCCTGGGGAAAGTGATGAGGCAGAAACAACATACCTAGGTTTTGAGCCAAAACCACTAGTAAGTCTATTAAAAAAAATATATATATATAAAAAGCTTTAAACAATAACTGAGGCAGCAAACAGGATGGCATTAAGCTAGTTGTTAATTGTAGATCTCCCTTTTGTGCTACAGCTGAGATGTAGAAATAATGAGAATCACTGAAAAATTAAACACAAAGCAAGAAAATGAAACATGTATGGATACACAGCAGTCTTTAACTACATATGTTTAATGATCTTAAGATTTATGTGCACTGCACACAGCTACAGTCATGCTCATGGGATGGATGATTTTCACAAAATAAAAACAGCTGTGGGGAAATTTTCTCAAAGTGTAATAGTAACAATAAAAGCAGTAAAATTAAAAGATGTACCTTAAAATGTTATTCAAGCTGACAGTCCATATGCAACTCTCTTTTTATACCAGATACAGCTCAATTAAAATGCAATTATAAGTATAATATTTGCTCCATATTTTGTGCATGCTCTGAGAATAGCACCAAATACTCCAATATAAGTTTATCTTTTTAATGAGCTTTGGGTTATTCCATGAACATGTGTATCTTAATAAGGACTGTGCATTATACCCTCTATGGGACTTTCAATAACGGTTCAATGTAGAGATGGCAAAATAACTTGGATGAAGTGAAAGGAAGAAAAGTGAAGTACGAATGATGGAAATTTACATATAATAAAGTTTCCCAGCAATGTGATGGTAGGAAGCAATATAATTTTCAAGGTCTGAAGGGAGGGGAGTTCCATTCTAGAGGCCCTAAGAGGCAAACAGAAATCTGGTTCATTTCTAAACCAGGCTTGGCGAGGAAAAAGGTTTTCCTGCTTGCCAAAGTCTCTGAGATTTCTAAAATTTCCCTTTCCTCCCTGAAATGGAGCTGGACCAGAGAGGATGAAGCAACATGAAGGAGTTAAATACTCTCCTAACAGTAAGAACATGAATGTCACTTTTCCAACTGAGTGACATTCAGCCACTTTAGTGCATAACTAAATTTCAAGGATATCAATATTAGGGGTTTAGCACTTTCCTACTGGAGTTAGTTAGTCTCGTATACATTGTACACATATCGGGGCCACTGAGAAAAGCTCTAAAGAGCAGGAAGGGTGACCCATGGAGCAGGTCACCATGGTGTGATTCCTTGCTTTGTGAAATTCTGACTTGAATCCTTGATTCTACAACTCTGATACTTGCCCTAATAATTTGTTGATTGTGAGGTAGTTCACTTTTATCTTTTTCCCCTTTCTTTATTTCTCTCTCTCTCTCTTCCACTGCTTTTCAAAGCTGGCAGGTTTATTCTCAGTTAACTGCTGTGATCTGACGGAAAAAAAGAGAAACCTAAAAATCAACCATTTAAAAAAGGTTATGATCACTATGAAGAATCTCAGCACTAACAGTTGCAGGAAATATCACTGTAACATATCACACTTATTTCTGTCTTGTCTTTTTTTCTTTTTTTTTTTTTTAAATATATAAGGAACAAGATATTTTGTATGACCTAGTTACAGCAACTATCAGCAAAGGTTAACCTTTTAAGGACAGTCATTGCCTGTATACCATGAATTTTTCAGTATCTCTTCTTTTTGTAGTAGTTCTTATCCTTTCTTTGTCTTTGTTTCCATCATTATGCCATTATTATAATCCCACTGAGGCCTTCTCAAGTAGAATTAGTACAGCACTTAATTACTGGAATTAGAAATTACAAATATCACAGTTTTTATGTGGTTGATCTTATCTAAGCTCTTCTGTTTATGAACTTGAATAATCTTGAATCAATGACTTCCAATATTTTCCAAAGACTTAAAGAGGCTGGGTTTTCTTTTTGTCTCCTCTGTTCTTACTTTCTCTTTCTTTGTTCAAAGTATGACTTTTTTTGACAGTAGGTGTACTAGCAGGGAATTTTGTCTAATTCTGGATTAGCCTTTTCTTTTTTCCTAGCCCTCCATCACTAATTCCTCATTTACAACTTGCATCTAACAATAAGTTCATCAATCTAGCATAAAATCACCCCAAATCTTTACTCAAAGTCTCTCATAATACTACCTGTTTAATGCAGGCTTATATGGATCTTTTTCTTTAGCTCTGAAGTTGGCATACTTGGCCTGAATCATTGTAAAGTTGTTTAAGCAGATACAGGAAGATTAATTTGCATCATTGCTGCATTTCTTAGCTAGTTGGATAAACATGACATTACAGTTTTTTGGGTTTTCATATACGACACTCCTTACCTTGCTGCTTTCCATTCTCAACTTGTCCATCCAGTATCTCTGGCATTAGCATGCAGTGATACTATCTCTTACTTCACAGAAAATAACAGCAAACTAGTCTAAGTCTCTTCAAAGGAGAGAAATAAAATTAAGGAAGAGAAAAAGGTTAAACAAACAAAACCCAAAACCAAACAGACAAAAAACAACAACAAAACCCACAAAAAACAAACCAAACCAAAACCTCTGTGGTGAGGCTAAGTATAATATAGAGCTAAACCCATAATCTCTGTGGCTGCAAAATACTTCCTACTTTTAGATACCAGGGAGCCTATTCAAATGACTCCAAGTACACCAGTAGGCCATAACTTGGAGCACCTGAATTGCTTTAACATGCTGAAAAGCAGAGATGTCTGAGCAGATGTGTTGCATCTGTACTGTGTATTATTTCAGCTATTTTAAAACAATTGCATTACAAATACAACTATGAAAATAATCTGGGTTTGTTTTTTTTTTTTCCTAAATGCTTCCAGTCATGCATGTGTTTATTTCTTCTGAAAGGATTCTCTGAAGAATATCATAATTAGGCTTGTACTGAAATATTGCCTGAGTAACCCATTGTTTAGGAATCTAGTGTAATTTGAAAGTGCTCTGATTTGAAAGCTACACTTTCCTTTTGTTCTGGTCAATAAGCACATTTTTAGATTTTGTCTTCCTTCCCCTTTAACATGATGTAAACTTCACATACTGTTAATTTAAAAACTTATCAAAATCAAATGATAGAGGAACTGTATGAAGTACTGTGACACTGCAGTGTTCTTTACAGTGATTTCTCTTCCATTCAGTTTTGCAAATATCTACATGATTTCAATTCTAGTGTAATTTTTTCCCAGTTTCAGGAGCCATTACTTTCTTGCTTCTAAACTTTTAAGATCTCCTCCATGCAAAAAGTAATTAAAATTAGCAGTCTCTCTCTGGTGGAACTCTGGAGTTTCCATGGATACTTTCCTCATTGTTTTAGTTTAGTTTGTCATTTCATACCTCCCAAATTCTGTATCAATCCAAGCCACAAAAAATATTGGAAAGTAATAGCTATAGTTAAGAAGATATTCATATATATACATCAGAGTGAGAAACACCTTCTCTTGTATATAAGTGATGGACAAACACAAAAAGAGGGCAGAAAGTATCTGTTTTAAAGAATTCATGATATAAGAAAGGATGTTTTAATGAGGTCATTAGCTGAAGGTCTGGTTCCTGCTCTCTCTGTTGCAGTCACGGTTCTCCTAGGTACCTAACTGTAATGGTTTGACCCAGGCTTTTCCTGGTGACCAGTTTGTAACCAGGGAAGTGATCATATTTACCCAGTATTCCACACGATTTTACGTAACTGGGGTATAAATACAGAGGGGGAGAGGCCCTTGTTCTCTTTTGCCTTCCGGTGGATCCGAGGACGCAGGTTCTCTGCTATCGGTCTCACCCGTGCAGAGGAGTCAAGCCTTGTAGGCCTTGAGAGGCAGCTGTTGCTGGCGTCGGTCAGTGCGACTCTGCTATCTTAAGGAGAGTAGTAAGATTCTGTTTTTATTAGTTCTATCCTGGGTTTCGAGAGTACATACCTGTTTTAGTTTTCCTTTTCCCTTTTTTCCCTTTTTTCCCCCTTCCCCTTCCCTTTTCCCCTTCCCTTGGGGGTTCCCTCTACTGTGTACATAGTATTTTAATTGTATATAACTGCTATATATATAAATATAAATACTTTTGATGTAGTTCGGGTTGTTTCGGGCTCTTTAGTTTCTCTCGTAGTTTTTTTTTCTTAAACTCAGAGAGGAAGGGAGGGGGAAGGATTTCACTGTGAGTTTGGGCATTTGGCAGGGAGCCAGGTCCAAACCATCACACTAACTCACTGATTTCAAAGGGAATGAGATACCTAAATATCATTGCAGGTACAGGTTTGAGTCTTTTTTTTTTTTTCTATTATTGAGCTATAAAATGGGGATAATAATATTTCCCTTGCTTCTCATGCAGTCACACTTGTGTACTGTAAGGATGAATACAGTGGAGAGTATGAACTGTTCAGCTACTACAATAATGGGAGCCATAAGAAAAGCCAAAACCAGAAAGAAAATTATCATGAAAGTCTGGTGGAATGGAAAAAGGCAGTAAGGGACTGCCATGGACCTGGGAAAAAAGTCTAGATAAGCTAATGGAAATTAATTAAAGAAGCTCCTGTGATATGAAAAAAGAAAAGAAATACTAGGGAATGCATCTGAACTTCTGGCTTCTTATCCAAAATGAGTCCCAAACCACTCCCAAACTACAGAAGTTTTTCTCTGTGTATAATGATGCATTTATAATCTTGCTTTTTACTCTACATCAACATATTCAAGTATAGAATCATATTACAATGAGGAATTCCTATTAAAGGATCACAATCTCAACTGAAAACTATGATTTTAATTTCTTCTATCTCAGAATCTTTTGTATGTGAATGTATTCTAATAAATGTGTATATTTGTGCATGAAAGACGTGTGGGAGACAGAATTTCCTCTGCATTTTGTACAAAGAAAGCAATTTTTCAGCTATAATGCATTTTCATTCTTACACATAATTGGCAATTTGTACAGTATTTTAAATTAATTTTTAAAGCAATACATCTCAGCTTATAAAGTTACAAGGAACAGAACTTGCTTTTATATTTCAAAATTAAAATGTATTTAATTCTTGGGAAATATTTTCATCAGGTTTAGACAAAGGAATTTTTCTACTTATTTTTCATATTAAGTGACTAATGTACTTGTAATGTAGCAAAAAAAAAAAAGATTTAGGGTATGTGTTTCATTGATATCATATGCAATTTCAAAGTAAGGGCTCATTCTGGTCAAACAAGTATAGAAGAGGTTGAAACTGTTTTCCTTTAGCCACATGTTTAAAACCCCTGGAATTTTTTTCCATCTTGCTTTTATCAAAGCAGGCCAAAGTTTCTGGTAGAGCTTTACTTTGGAGGAAGGCTTTTGGTCTTAAGATATACAATCCTGAAGGATGAAATCTGGAGAAAACTATGCTTCTTTAAGATGTAGGGTGAATTTTAAAACAAATTCAGGTCCCACAAATGGAGTGAGTTTTGGGTTTATCTATGAGCCTGACAATGCAGTATACAGTCATATATGATGACTGAGACACAATGATTCATAGAAAAAATTACTGATATCTAATTTTTAGAGAGTATACACCACATCTGCCAGTCACAGTTCACTTCTGATGCAGTCATGAAGGGAAGACGGAAGAATTTATCTACACTTCCCTGGTCCCTGTGGTCATCCCTCAAGGAGTGCGGGTGACGTCAGGACATAATCTCTGTCCAAGTTCCCCCTAAGTGTTGTGCATTTCCTTTACAACGTTGAAAATACAATGCCAGAAACAACATGGCCTTAAAATATTTTTCTTTATTTTGTGGTTAATTTTCAGTAGGTACAGAACAATATTTTTGGTCTATTATTAACAACAAAAAGATTCTATGAAAAGTATTACCAAAAAAAAGATCCTGTGAAAAATAAGTTCAAAACTGTGTTATACATTCTCTTCTTAATTCTGTACTGCTCAGCCATTTGCAGGTTGTCAGCAATATGACAATCAGTTTTTAAAGGACTTCATAAGGTGTTGTGAATTTAACAAGAGAGATATTTACATCTAAAGAACAGAGAAACCTTATCAAACATCTCTGGGTCCTTTGGTGGATTTCGTGAGATCATGCAAGGCAATTTGTCATTGCTGCATGTCAGCCATCAAGTGCTGCTCTTGTATTGTTTTGGCTATTAAAATAGCAGCTTCCAGAGCCAATTTACAATCTAAAATCATTCACAAAGCAACAGTGCTTTGTACCACAAAAATAGATGCCAGAGATAATTGGGCAGGGTGGTGTCATGTCACATGTGTGCAGTTCATTAATTAACTGCTTGAAACGGCTATAAAATAATAGCCATGTCATCAAGAAGAAACTATGAAAGTGCAAATAAAATAAAAGTGCACTGAGAAAGAAAACAGAGCAGCTGTTATTAAAATATCCTCAAGTTACTGTTCATTTTCACCACCCGCTTCTCTGGTCTTTCTTGTGCCAAACCTGAACCTCAACTGGTACCCCAAAGACCTTTATTTTATATGACTTATGGCTAGGCCTCACTCTGTGTAAAACGCAGAATCAATTCTAATTTGTCCTATTGTGTTTTAAGTGCACAGTCATCCTGGTCCACAACTGCCCTAATTTTATGCTCACAGGTACTGAAAAATGTGCCTGAAGGTGGATGGGTAAACTTCATCAAATATGACAGAGAACTCTAGGAGTTTATTCTTTTGAAGTCCTTTCTCTGGAATCAGTTTTAATTTTTACAGAACAGTTACAAAGTTTTCTTTCTTGTAGATTCCTTTTGTGTCACATTCCTCTACTTTTTAAATATCCAAAGCAAAAAAATCCAAGATCTCTGCAGCCTGTTTTGCACTCTTGATGTTGTATGTTGAAACATCCACTGCAGAATCTACAGCAGCCCAAAGGCTGCTCCAAAAGTGAAGATGCAGTAAAATCCCACAAGGGCTTGGGTCTGTGTATCTCATGTCTCAGTACTCCCCTCACAGACCCTGACATAATCCTTCTCTCTGTTAGCAGGCTAATTCTTAATACAGAACTTTGTATACTAGAATAATACTTCCTGCTGCAAGAGTCTGTGTTTGTCAGGGTTAATCTTTTGTGGACTGTTTATGGAAGTTTACCAGCTGCTTTAAAGGAGTCAGAGTCTAGAAGGAAGTCTGATTTATAATTAGCTTTTCCTATACAGTATAAAATTTAAAAAATACTATAAACAGACTTTAAAGACAGAGCTACACATGGACATAAATTCCAGGCTAGTATAGAGATTGTTTCTATTTTTATAGCATAACATGCAATGACTGTGTTTAGGAGCAGTAGAACTCATGATTATACAGAGCACTATGAAGGTTTTGTGTACCTGCACTCGTTTTGGTGCACAGCATCTTCTGCCCAGGACTGCCCTGGGGAAGGAGTAGTTCGATGTTTCTCATCATCAGAACTTTTTGGAGTGTTATAAAGTGTGTCTGACATCAGTGGACTTTGCTAGCGTAAAACACTGCAAAATAATACTGGCAAAGAGGAATCATCTTCCACCCCCACACCCTGCCTACACAGTAACTTCTGATCTCAACTCCACATCATGTTTCTCTTTGCTAACAAATTCTTATGAAATAAATACTGTGTCTGTCTAATCGAAGATTTATAGCAAGTATTAGGCTTTAAGTACAAAGCACTTTATATTTTATACCATATTTTAGCCAGGTTTATACCATTTTAGCTTCTGATTTAGCTTTGTAGAGTAATGCTTCATGAGGCAACCCATCATACTGTTACTGAATATTTGGGAAGAAAAATACAGGTAGCCTTAATAAGAGCCAAGATTTTTCAGTGGTTGTTCATGAGCTTAAAGAGATGAAATATTTCCTTGTCAGTGCTTATTCCGCACCTGACATTTCTCATATTTGATCAGTTAATAGTTATTGCCCACTATGCTACTTTAAAAGGTCAGATAAAAAAGGGTTGTTAAGTCTCGTTCAGTTGAGAAATATACTGGAAAAGCCTGTTCACATCTATATATCTCTCTTTTGAGAGGAATAGATATCAATATCAGCACTTATCAAGAACATACTTAAGATAATACTAGCAATATGTCTGGATGCTCTCCAAACAAAGATTTATGATGTAAGATTACCACATGTAATATTCTGCTCTAACTCATTTGAGTTAGATTAAGGTACAGAATACAACTGTATATATTTCTTTTGAACTCATCCACTCCATAGAGACTGTTTTAGCCAGACAATTTCTAACAAATCTGAAAAAGAAAAAGAAGCTCTTCCAAAATTACAGAAATTTTCCCGAGAAACAGTTTTTGAATATGTTTCGTGACTTTCAACTTGTAAAGAAAAAAGCCACAAATATTTGAACACTCAAGGATCTTAATGCAGAATATGTATTTTTTCTGGAAAATGTTTAACTATTCTTAATAAAGGAATATGCAGATGATTTCTCACATAAAAATGGATACATCTTTGAGGGGTTTTTTTCATTCTTGTTCATGGTGTTGATCATTTACATGCTGCATTTTGTTATAAAATGAACACAACTGATAATTTCTAAAATAATTACTTTGGCCCACATGCAAGGATGCTAAGTTCTCACATCTGTACTAATGCTGAGAGCCATTCTGTCCCAAGAGCTTCTTCCCAAAATATCAAGGACAGAAAAACCCAAAAATCACGGAACCAAATGAGCAAGCACGTTAACTCTCAGAGTTCAATTACTTTTTGTGAATGCAATCTGTTATATTAATTTGTAATCTAGGTATGCACATTCAGAGAAACATTCATATTTTTTGGTAAAAAACGTTTTTCCTGGTGTCATAGACATGTCAGAAAAGCATTTTGCCAGCCTTTTCACAATTAGTTCTAAGTAACTCTAATCAACTAGGTTTCTCTGTGACTTTGGCAGAATAGCTGCCCTAGTTTGAGCCCAAAAGACCTAGAACTGCAGTTTAACTCTGCATTCTCATCCTAATAGACTAAATTAACTGAAAAAAAGACTGAAGTAATTATGAAAATACACAAACAGTGATAATGAATATTGACTGTCTAAAACAGAAATACAGCATCTGTTGGTCAGTTAGATGAAGAAGGTGGTCTTTTTGTAAGGCACAGGACAGGATACCCCAGCTGACTCTCAGATGTCAATGACGTGTTTTTCAGCAAGTCATTGCCTTTGTGGATCTCATCAGATCCCTCCTGTGTGTAAATGTCTGTCCCTGTTGTCCTTCTCAGAAAGGAAGTTTTATTTGCTTACCTTCTTCTGAAGCCCATTTCAGCCATAGAGGTCACTGCTAAATCTTGGCATTGCAGGAAAAAATCCCTAGTGTTGCTGTTGCTGTTATTCCTATGAGGATTTTAAATATATTGTCTTAGTCAGTTCTGGAGTGTGACTGCACTGCATGTTAAACTGGTAGGATATAAACCTCCTCAGATTTCCTCAGTTTTGACCCAGGTATGATTTAGCTTATTTCTCCACTCAAAAATAGTGTATAGGAAGTGTAAACACTTTGAAAAATGCAGTGAACATAGAAGTATTACAGAATGCTTTGCAAGCTCTGTGTTCAGCAGAATTTGCATGTATACTAGGGGGTTTGTGTTGTAGTTCTCCAGCTGAGATCCCAGCTCCTTTAAATGGCCGACAGACCTTTATTTTGTAAATATAAATAAAATGGTAAATTCTCACACTGCAATAGAAATTTTACATGTATGACTTGCTACATACATATTTAGGGACAAATTCACCTACTGCTAACATCTATGATCTTCTGGAGAGAGAAAATAGTTATCATGTTGCATTAATAACATTAAGAGAGTTGCTTTCTGAAAGCAAAATTGAAGAAAAAAGCCAAGAAGTCAACCTGTAATATTAGCACAACTTTATTATACTTCATTATTTCATATCTCTCCGTGATGTTTTTTCTCATCTATCTCCTTTCTCAGCTAAATAAGTATAATTTTTCCAATCTATTTTTTTATAAGACATCTTTTAGATGTCCTTCTCTGGTACTTTTCTTGCTATATGCATTTTAAGATAGGATAACCAGAAGTGAACATGGCACTGGTGTACCTTCTTTTTATATACTGGCACATACAATGGTTTTAAGATAAGTTACAGATTTCCCCTTGTTTATTTTTCAAAATTCAGTCACTTCAGGACTTCAGATGTTCACAAAAGTGTTGAAACAATGCATTATCTGCAGCTCTACCAAAGGGATTACTGAAAGATAGATAAATCATGGTCAACAGAAACAGACTTGAACTCTATTTGAATAGAGCTTTTTGCAGCTTAGAATATATGTAAACACGAGTTATGTGAGGTTACAAATATCGTGTATCTATAGTTTAATTATTGACTTTTTTGAATGATATTCACCTGCAAGAGGAATTTTGCTTGCATTAACCTCATTACTTTTCAGACTTAGAGAATCCCTCCTCTGCACAATGAAGTATGGTACAAAGGCACAAGTCAACATCAGCCTGCCCTGACCTACATTAACAAATCACTGTTGTGGACTTTACTACAACTTTGAGAAAGCAGTTCAGAAATAACTTTGCTTTCTGGTTAGATCTTACTCAACCACATGCATGACTTATTGGCAAAGTGAAATTTTTCTGACCCTGGCACTCAGACATTCGTCAGGCATTTCTCACTTAAATATGCTCCACTTCAAAGAGTCCTGACCTTGGGCCACAGACAGGTGCTGAATATCTTCCAATTTACTGTAACAGATCAGCTTTGAAAATCAATGGGCTTTTGACTTCCTCTGTCTTCCTGTGAATTCTTCTCCAAATCTTCATACTACAACATGCTTTGAAGTCTCTTGAGAGACTGTTTGAACTGACTGCTTGAAGCCTTGCATTTCTTGGAACCCCAGTTGTAATGTATTGCACTCCCATCATACTTTAACACAGTAGTGCTTTCTGAACGGGGAATGATGCAAATGCTAGGAACTCTAGTTTCTTTTAGTCCTTATTCTGTAGCCAGTCTGACAATTGCAGGCATGAAGCCTGACCCAGGTGTTACTGAAACCAAAGGTAAGTTCTTTTCCCCTATCTACAAGTAATGGTTCGCTGAAAGGCTGAATACAATGCATATGGCACAAGATTACTATAAAATACTACTCACAATCAAGCTCAAATGAAAGATGCTGGAGTTAAAAAAGATAAGTTCGTCAGTTGTGAGCAATGTTAAAGGCAATCAGTATTAAAAGGAAGATTTTTCAGGGAAATATCCAAATCTAATCATACAGAGGAGAACACCAGACAAAGAAGGCACCATGACATTTGCTCAAACCCAGGATCTACAGCCACATATGGTATGATGCCATGTAGCAGGAATTTCCCACTTGTTTCTCTATACTTCTTAACTGTGGAGCTCACAGCTTAATTCCTAACCAAAGGATCCTCTTGAACTGATGTGCCACTTCCTTTTTGTCATTGGAAACCTCTCAGAATACATGACACTCTTTAAAAATTAATAACTATCTAAAGCTTCCCCTCAGCCTCTGTGGTTGATTGGATCTGTTTACATTAATCTATATTGCTGTATAAGTTCTGTCTCAAATTCCCTGGTTTTTTTCTGCCATCTTTTATTTACAGTTTGAGCCCATACATCCCACTGACACTATTTGTCTTGGTTCACAGTGAATTGTGATGTCAACATCACATTTTTCTTGCCTGACTCTTTTTCTTCAATGTAAAACATAACAAGGAAAATATCTATTTTTCTCTATTAAGATTGTGACAAATAAGCTACACAAGGGTTGGCACTGTACTTTTTTTCTGGAAAACATCAAGAAAGTGGGTACTTGTCAGAGCTTTTAAGTAACAAGTTATCTGTCACCCTTTCAATAATAATCCTGATTTCCAGAAATGAGAAAAATGCATGTCATTTTTAAGTGAGGTATATTAAGAGATCCACTGAATAAGACAAACTGGATAGGGTAACCATAGCTGGCTAAGACCTTGTGGTACATAAAGAAAAAAGCTAAAAGATGGCTACGGTAGTTTGTGATGTAGTTCAGAACAAACTCAATCTTCTATCTCGTTCAGATGAAAGAAATATGCTCTGTGTTCATTATCTCAACCCTACCCATAGCTGAGCACATCATCTAGAAAGGATGCCACATGTAAGCATATCACACTCTGGTTTATACAAACACAGTACACAAGGCTGTTTGACATTAATTGGATCCACCCAGTCCTCATATGAAGGCCAATTTGGCACAAAGAAAATTTGTTCACTTTTCACAGGCAAGACTGTAATTCTACATAAAGTTGATACAAGCAACATTCACTAATTAGCAGCTTCTGCATTGTCACCTCCAAGATAAAAGTTGCCAAGTGCCCACCCTCCTGTCTCCAATTACTCTTTGGCAGGCAGTGTTACAGGCACATAAAAACAACCCCCCTTGCTCCAAATTGTTCCAAGGTGACTTGTACCTAGAGCTCAGCAAAACTGCCAGTTTAGACTACAGGGAATCTCCATCTATGATGCCCTCATCATTTTTACCTTGCAGAATTCACTTTAAATTAAAACAGAAAGTGAAGGAGACATGTGAACTAAAGCTTAACTAGCCAGTTTTATTTTAAGTAGCACAAAGTAATGGCTCTGCAAAGGACAAAACTGCTGTAAAACAGTTTCAGATTATTATAATTTGCATAAAAAATAAACCAGAAAGAACAAAGCTAATTAGTTTGCAAAGACAGAGGCATGTTAGTTGCTCAATAAACATTTTCTGAAATAACATTCATGCAGACATTCTGACATGTCAAACAAATTGCAAGAAATACAATAATTAGCAAGAAATTCTAAATATAGTGATATCATGTACTATTAGCCCATCATTTCAAATCCTCTCCCTCAGTTATATTCTGTATTCTTTTTTTTTTTTTTTCTTCAGTGGACAATTTGTAATAAGTCCTGAAAATTTCTCTGGAGGAAAGCATATACAAAATATTGCACAGAAAAAAACAAAAATGAGAATAATATACAGGTCATTGCTTGTTCTTCACTTTAACTGTAATCTACTTGTAGGAGCAGGAAAATGCTACATTTTTATGACTGTATGGTAGCTACACAAGGGTATCATAGTCTGAGACTGACATTTTTATATGATAGCCATCACTATTAAGTCATACAGAGATACTGCTACCCACTCAGAAACTACAGAAACAAGCAAAAGCTATGCTTCCTCACACAGTCACTGCTTGTGTCACCTGCACTAGCTACTTTCCTTCTCTAATGAGACAAAGACAAAATGTACCTAAAGAATATACTCATCTGACAGAGACTCTAGGCAGAAGTAAAGGCATAAAAAGTTCAAACATATGTAGAAACTTCAAAGGAAAATTCTATTTCAAGAATCAGTACCTTACACAGACATCTTCATCAGTCTTTTTTGTATAAGTTAACTCTTCTGATAAAGCTGTGAGAGTGATGTCTGCCTGCCCAACATGTTATCAAGAGAGAACTTATGTTCCATCATATATGGCAATTTTGGTATCTTTTGGAAAATCAGGAAAAAGGGAAACAAATAATTAGGCATGGTGAAAAAGAGATTATGTGAGTACACTAAAAATATTGATTTCTCCAACTCAGAGATATTTCTAAGCAATTAGACAAGAGTTGAGGTTGAATCATCAAAGAAAATGGGCTTATGCAAAATAGAGGAAAAGAGTCCACCACCACAGATGGTATTCTGCTGTTCACTGAAGAGTCTCTTCCTGGACAAATTCATGGTTACAGAATTCACCAATATACTGCATAAAAGCCTTTTGCAAGCACTGGAAGTAACTGTTAAACATTTTTCTTTTTCATTTCATTAATGAATATTCATTCTAATTTTTTTCATTTCTCAAGATTCAAAGTGTAGTAAAACCCTCACCCTTGCCAGAACTCACTTTAACAAGGGTTTTAGTTTGATGATTTTTTTAAAAAAAAACCCAGTAGCTTCACAATGACAAGAAACCTTTAAAATTACCTGTTTTTTTCAAACAAAATACTTAACATTCCAAAAGCATTTATACTAATAATATACCTCTACTAAAGGCAAAGAATGATGCAGGATTGTCTCGGCAGCTCCTTTTCATAAGAAACTACCATTAGGGCTAGACTGAGAGGATTTCAGCCAAAACAGTTCCTTAAACTATCTCAGCAAAAATCATAGAGAAAATCTTTTGTCTTTTTCAACAGACTTTTACTTCAAGGGTAAGTCTGAAGGGTCATATGCTTTAGATAGCTCTCTTACAGATATACTTTATCCTAATGAAGGTAAAATTAACTATATTCAAGGTTTTAACTGATAGGAATGACCTTTGCTAACTTTACTCAAAGTTAGCCCTATGCAACTTTAACAAGGCAAGCAAATGAGGACCTGGGCTCTTTCATGGTACCAGGGAAGGAGGATGCTTTCCCAGGAGATTTCTACATCTTACCCTGACAACCAGACAAGGTAAGTGCTATTAGCTGTGACCCACAGAGGTAGCATCTACGATAACAGTGCTTCACTTAGCGTTATCAGTACACCAGCTGTTTTCTAACTCTGGAGACTGATAAATGTCTAGTTATAGTTATTTAACTACTCCCTTGCAGTTCTCTTGATGTCTTTTTAAATTTGTACATTTGCATATTTACATAACATATAGCTATATACATAACAAAAGTTCTGTGTTACTGATTTCAATATTCAAGATGGAAAAAGATTGGCAAAATAATATGTATTTTTATATGTTTCATGAATAAGTGGCCAGAGGAATGGATGGGTAGGTGGGCAGGTGGATTCATGAAGATATCACACAATGTACATTTCTATGTGTGAGTAATATAATATTGAATTGCTTTCTTAAGGAAAAAATAGACAAAATGGACTGAATATCTCCTATCTTCACCCAGTAATAAAACCTTTAAGTGAAGTCATGTCTACAAATGTAGTGCAAATAGCAATAAAAAAAAAGACACGTATAACCCAAAAATCTCCATGATCTCAGAAGCTTAACAGACCTTGTCCTAGCCGTACCTCTTTCCTTCATCGCACTTTTATTCTCTACTTTTGCATGAGGGAACTTAGGTTTGATTTTCAGCACTTAACCCAACAAACTTTTCCCAGAGAGTAAGTCATTCCATCAATATGGAAAAAATATAATAAAGCCAAGAAAGAAGATAGATAATCTGTCAAGCAATGGAGTCTTTTTTCCAGTGGGAGAGTGTACCACTTCCACAATATTCTCCATCCCTTCCTGATCAGGCAGCTACTGTCTAGGTCACTTGAATCCAGTGTTATTTAATATAAAGAATAATAATGAATATTAATCTTATGTGATTAATGCATATGAAATCTCACATCATATTTATTAGGAGTGCAAATCATGAATTTCTAAGCCTAATAAGAAAAATTAATTGAATCAAGTGTTTAATTTCCCCTCTTCAAATCATATCTTGATGATTCATGAATTCCATAGCAAAGTCATTTACATTATCATATCATCAGGAAAAATAGTTAGTTGTTAGGAAGATAAGATTGGGAGATTAAATCCTTAAATTTCAGAAGGCCATATATTGTTCAAATGTGGGGAAAGTGTAATGGGCACAGTGAGCAGACCATGACAAAACATTTGATCCTATCAGAAGAGCAATATCATTGAGGTTTCCTGTAACGTGAAAGCATGGCTTTTTCAGACCCCTCTGACACTGCATTGAAATCTCCTTGTTCTTGTACTGTGCCCAACAGGAAGCTTAAAATATTAAATAATTTCTGAAACTGCCTTAGCAATTCAAGTTAGCTTATTAAAGTTTGGGGGCTTTCTTCCACATGTTTGAAAAACTTCTTTGTTTCACTAAGGGCAAATCTCCTGTGTTTTGTAATGTTGTTACTGAACAAGTTTAATGATTTGCTGAGGACCTCATCTAGCGGCATTACCAAGCAACATGAGATTAGAAACGTATGGTGATGTAGGCTTTCCTAGAGTAAATGAAAATATTTTATTCAGCTACCAAGAAGGGTCTCCTGAGATCAAATTAGAAGCTAGCTGTGAAGGGAGATGTTTAGGCATGGTCTGGAATTATTTATCAGCATTTTCTGCTTGTGTGAGAATAAGCAGACATTAAGTTTAATTTAAACAACGGAGAAAGAAAACAAGTTTTTTTAAGTAATTTGACTGCTAATGATATTTTGGAATTATTCTCAGTTTAATAGTTTAAGTAATTTGCAATGATAATAATTGTTCCTGCTAAAGCTCCACTAGTGTCAATTCTATCCTCACTGAAATGAACTTTCTTCAAGACCTTTAATGGACAAATAATTACAAATTTATGGTGGGCTTTGTTAATATTAATTTTGTTTTCTTGACATTTCTTTTAATTTAATTTAATTTTATTACATTCATCAACAACTAGAGAAACTGACTTAAAAGTCCATTAAAAAAGAATAAATGTTTAGGGGTTTTATATTGCACTTGTTTATCTTTATTTATAATGAGTCTGTGCTTCCAGACAGAACGGAGGCAGTTTAATTATTACTTTTTAACAGTAATGTGTGCTTTCCTTACACTCATTCAAGAGAAATATGTTTTAAATTCTTCTCACACAGCTAGAAACTGCAATTGTGATTTTATTACTCAGGTTCTATAATCTGCCCTGCAAAATATTTTGAAAACCATGAATGTGTTTAAATGGAATACTCAGGGGGCTAAACTTAAGCATTGTAATGCTTGTAAGACAAACTAGTAGAGAAGACAGTTGGTGCCCAAAGGAAAATAATACTATAATAGACATCATAGATACTCATCATAAGTAAAATACAACTCTATGAAGAATCTTATCTTAGCTAATTGCAATGAAAATTTCACCTCACGCTTGTCCACAAGGATGCAGCCATCTCAGAATTGTGGTTTTCTGATATTGTCAGGCATGATACCAATAAACCTATATTTATTTGAGCTCCTCAGTAGTAAATTTACTACTGACCCCTGAGGGACCCCACTAGACACAAGCCTTCAACTAGACTCCATCTCACTGACCACGACTCTCTGACTTCTGTCCTTCAACCAGTTCACAATCCACCTCACTACCCAACCAGCCAGACCGCACTTCCTCAGTTTAGTTTCAAGGATGCTGTGGGAGACAGTGTCAAACGCTTTACTGAAATAAAGACAAACCACATCCACTGCTCTACCGTCATTTATCCACCTGGTAAAGAAAAACTTTAACCCTTGTGGACACTGCAGTAAATTTAGATGGAATAATTTTGGCATTTTGTCTTGTCCAGCATCAACGACCCTCCTTCTAATCTCAGAATGCCAGCTACTGAAAGTTTGGTTCTCATATTCTGTGTTTTCTCATATTGACAGATATAACTGAATAAAACCACTTCCACCAGACTTGTCTGTTTACTCATTTCCCTATTGCTGGGAGTGTCTATATAAAACACCACAGCTAAAATTATCCCCAGCTATTCTGCCTCAATCATATAAAATCACTCCTTGAATATTTTTATCAATTTCTTTTTTTTTTAACAGCATCAAATTCAAGATCATTTCCTGTTTGGAGTCCGACAAAACTTCATTATAAATTACACAATAAAGATGCCTCTTCAGTTTCATTTCTGGATTTTTTTTTTTTATTCTTCCTTCATTCCTGTTTTTTACTCTATTCTCTAACACCCTTTCCTGAGGCTACAATGAACCATTCATGTTCTTCTCACACCCACCTTTTATCACTTGTAAATCCCCCCATAGAACTTATTTTCTTACAGAAATTCCTATCTTGTTTTCCCTGAAAAATAATCTCAGCATACTTTTGATTATCAGCACCTGTCTTTGTGAGGCTTGTCTCTAGGGCATATGAGGGTTTTTCTATGCTCTCTATATTTGTCATCTTATGGAAGTGATCATAGTTTTTATATACCTTACCTAACTGCTTTTTTGATGATACTCTTAATTTGCTAACAATATAAATAGGATATGTCATTCTCTATGGATTCATTACTGCAATACTTATTAAGAGTTTAACTCATTTATTAGAAGCAGAGACCTGTTTATAAGTTCTGTCACTGTACAAAACAAATAGTATTGAATTATGCCAAAAGTTCCAGCTCATAGATAGATATGAGATATTTCCAGTGGATGGATAACATATAACTCATGGTTTCTAGCAGGGCAACATTCCTAAGAGACACCATGAATGGGGGAAGGGGTAGTTATGAAAAGGTATCAGGCGCTTACAAGTTTTGGTGTACCACTAATACTAATGGTGCTTAGTATCTGCTGACATCAATGCTCCTTACATCACACGTGAAAATATGTGTTATGATATACAATTTTAACACAGTATGCTCAATTTAAATGAAAGAAACCTGTGCCAGAAGTTCTAAGTTCAGTTTGTAAATAGGCTGGCATTATAATAGCATGTTGACCTTTCTATTATTTCTGTACTATTCCTCACCAATAATTGTTGTTTTCTCTTTCTACAGATCATAGTTTCCCATTCAAAGAAATTGCTTTTATCTTCAAAATGATATGAAGGAATCTTAGGGGGAAAAAAGTAGTAAATTTGGGGAATAAATATGTACGATTTTGCATTTTAGATCACAATTATTTTACCTTGTTGATTAGTCCCTTCTTCTACAGTATTTTTTATTTCTTCATCTCTTCTCATTTTGCTTTCTCTCCTCTCTTACATAAGACCACAAGATTTTCTCAGTAGGCTGCTTGGTGATCAAATGTTAGATTTTTATAATCAAAACAAAGGTGTAGGAAATATTTCTTCTTAATAACCTACCTCTAGTCAAAATACAGCCTGAAAAACTGGTGACTTAAGCATTCATTCCCCAGTGGAAGGGCATCTTCTTCATCTTCTGCCTTTGGGGGACAGGGCAAAGCCTGGTAATTGAACAAACTAGAAACTTTAGGGATGTAGAAGAGGAACAGGTGAAAATGTACCTGATCATTATCTTCAGCCAGTAACTGCCAAGCAGAGGCTCCTGAAATACATCAAAAGAGTTACTTAGTAACACAAGGCTTCCTCCTTCCGGGGGGGAGTAGAGTAGGTTGTCTTCAGCCAGAAGAAAGTGATACACGACTACGTTTCACTCTGTTTTCACTCTGCAAAATTTATGAACTTTTAGTTGCCAGGCAGGACAAGACCCAGTAAACCACGTGATACTTTTGTTTTTAACTTTGCACAGAGTTGCTTGCTTTTTTTTTTTTTTTTTTTAAAGAGTTGGATCCAACTATTCACAATATGTTTCTTTATGTGATTCTGTAGAATAACATGCAAGGAGGGTCTTGGAGTCTGTATTATGCAAACATATGTCCCTGGTGCTGTCATTTAGGAGACTGCAGAATTAACCTTTTCATTTTCCTACCTGGTCACTTTGTTTTCCTCTCTCTTCTCCCAAACTTCTTAGTAAAAAATGAGATCCTTTGAAAAGAATTAGCATTTGTAATATTGTACTGTTTCCAACTAGAAGCACAGTTGGTCTGTACAGTTGCTGCGCAACACATACTGACAGAAAAATCCTAATGAATGATGATAGCAATTAACCAGAATTATCAACGTTAAATTCCTTTGCCAGAATGAAAGGATAGATTTCTATCTGATAGCAATATAATTTTTGTGAGCATTATCCACTCTTTTGGGAGCTCTGAAGCCATAGGGTTTTTCTCTGAGTTAATTTTAAAGGAATGCCTGACATTTTCATAAAACCCTAGTCATGAATTTTCATTTAGCCTTTTTTAAAAACCCAGATTTTTCCTCATATCTTATTGCTGTGGTGAGTGAAAATGGGCAGGTTTCCCAAGAACGCACCTGAAGTCTGCTGGTTTGCTCCATGCTGACAGTGGGATGATACAAGAAGTGTAATAAAAAGGGAAAGACATAGTGAGATGACTTAATACAAATGCCTGTGACCCTTTTTACTGAACCAGGCCCCAACTTTAATGGAGATGTTGTCACCGTTGCTTGAAAGGCTGATCTAACACTCCAGTTCAAGTAAGAAGTGGACAGGCTAAGTAGATAATTGTTATTCTTGGCTGGCACTCTAGTACACTTACTCCATGATGAAAAACAAATTGAAAGACTGTAAAACATCTCAAAAAGAAAACTACACTCAATTAATGGTTCTGACTCATAACAACAAAAGCAAGAAAATGTAGAGCCAAAGAACTCTCCCTAGTCTGGTTTTTCCATGTTGTGTCTGGGTACTGCAACATTTTCTAGTACAACAAAATGTTCACAGAAGAGCCATGATGAATCTTTGCCTCTGGGGAGTGAGCTAAGTGAAACTCATATATTAAGTTTCCAGTTTTAACAGTGCCAGAATTTAAGTACAGATTAACCTGTCACTGTACTGCGAAGAATCAGTACAGGTTTAAGCCAAATACACTTGTCTTTCTTTGGCTGGTTTTCATTGGACACTGCAGGCAAATTTGATACATGGGGTTTCCCAGCTCCAGGTCCACAAAGAGATTTGGCTCAAAAAAAGCAGATCAACCCAACTAAGGTTATGAGCCCGTGCCTATATCTTGGGAAAGGGAAGCATAGAAACTACTCACAGTTTTAGAAGGGATTTATTTTGAACTTTCTGTTCTGTTTTCATGCATCTGATTGGAGCATGAGATGCTCCAGAGCCAGGATTGCTTTGAGGAATCAAAAAGATTAATTAAATTAATGATTTTGTCAGAACAATAATAATTGTATTATTAATAAATAAGATGGCAATATCTAAAAGCCTCAACCAAGAATATGGCCTTGTTTTATTAAGCCCTAGAGTAAAATGTAATGGTGTTCCTCTGACACAAAATGTAAATGGATAGAACAAACAATGTTTCAGAAAGGAAGCTCTTATGGCTATTTTATAAATAAAGGAACGAACCATAGACAGATAGGTTACCCAAAGACACAGGAATTGTGACAAAGTGACTGAATATGCTTCCCTCAAGGCATATGCCCTAACTACGGAGCTATCCTTCTTTTCCAGGCAGCAAGAATTTGAAATCATGCCACTCCTGATAAAATACACACACTTTGTGAATAGGAATGATTTTCAGTTTACTGATAAATGAATGATTCCTGTGGACAATTTGTAGGATATTTTTTGTAATAGCTAACATTGAAAATAAGCAATTTTTCACTGCAGACATAATCTATAGAGTATTCAGATATGCATTTATAGTCCATAACTATACAATTAATTAAATTAAAATATATTTCAATAATATTTAGTGCATCTTTAATTTATACAACTGTAAATGCTGATTTATAGCCAGTATGTCATGTGCTGATGAAATGTCTGTATAAAAACCTGTGAACATTTGTACTGTAACAACTCTGTCAAAAGAACATCATGGTGATCATTTGGCAACATCTACGTGTTGTCTGATGAACTTTGCTATAATTAATTATTACTGCTAATGAACATTTGATTAAATTAATTTCCTAAAATATATAAATGATTAAGTGAGAAAACAAGAAGATACGTTTGCTGCATGTATTGATAACAGTAAATTCTATGTGACATTTTCCTGTTATTAATATAATGAAACAGTAAAATTATCTGACTTTAAAAAAGATTTTTCAAAACAACTTTTTTGAAAGCTCTGTTCTAATGCATATACACTCAGGAGGCATTTGAATGAACTCAAAATAACCACAGGGCTGACCCCTGCAATACATTCTAGTCACTATAAAATGCTGCAGAACAATATTTCTGCAGAATAAAGCAGCAGCACCATATATTCTGTAGAAGAATATATGTTTGTAGAAGAAGATACCAGAGTGGTGCATAGCAACAGGAGTTGCTGACTTTGGTTCAAATTCAGAGTTTGGTGTAAGAGAGCATCATCCCTCTCAAAACACTAGTTGAGATACAGAATACTTGTCAAGTTGATCCTCTAGATTGTACACTGCGCTACAGGTTTTGTATCAGCAATGAATGGAAGAAGAATGTATTTTCACTGAAATTGGAACACATAGAAATAAACTACTTGGCTTTGTTGTTTGTCTCTTACATTGCAATCATTAAAATATATAACTGGGACTGGGATTCAATTTCCTTTTGTTTCAAAATATTTATCTAAGTTTGTACAAAGTAGATTTTTTGGCTCATATTTCCACAGAGAAAATTAATTTGCTTATATTATAATTTACAACACACAGTGCACAAATGCTTCCTCACTCTATGACACTGTTAGAGGAAAGAAATCTCCTTTGTGCTAGTCCTTGTAGCACAGTCTCTGCCAATTACGATTGCGGTTATTGGGATGTGGTGGCAAAACACAAACCCTAGAAGCCATTGTCTGTCTTTAACACATGACTTTATGTCAGCAAGGATCCCACAAAGTTGTCCCAGCTGAGGCATACATAAGGCATATTCAAAAAGCTCTCCTGATATAGAATGCCTTTCTTAATAGGCCAAATGGGTTAAAATTTTTTGTGTGAAAGGCAGAAGAGTAAAGACAGAAAGACAATTGTTATCACACAAATCACTATTCTTCAGGAAAATGGGATAAAGTTACTTTTTTTCTGTGGTATCTGGACTGCATGTCAGATGTAACATGAGAACATTGTTCCCTGTGTAGGACTCATTGAAGCTTAACTTGCATGGCTGGTCAAGATAATAAGAGGGCATAATCCTACAGTTAGCTTTCAGTGATGTCAATAGCATCCTGTTGTATTGTTTGAAGTTAGCAGTAATGTGAAATAAACCAAATCTCAGAAGCAAATCAGTGCTTATTTTGACAATAAATGAAACATTACTTACTGCATTAAAACAGAATAAATATGTACAAATGCAATCCTCAAGACAATGCAGAGAAGTAGTGACAGTAACGTGACATACAGGACAGCACTTTCAAGAGTCAGTCATGTGCTTGACTTTTGATTTGGTACTTCTGTAAGAACGCTGAACTTTCTGCACAAAAACATTCCAGTTTATGTAAAAAGTAAAGTTTGCAAGTTTAGCTTTTTTTCATAACAAACCTATAATTTATTCTTCTAATGACTCTAAACTCCACCAAAAAAAACCAAACCCAAAATACCCAACAGTCATTTAATGTTTAATCATCGGCAATTTTACCACTTCACTAGGAATGTGACCCTCTTCTTAATTTATCACATAGCCATCAACACTTTCTACTTCCATAAGGACTCCTCCCAAATCTTTTGCAATTACCAGCAATTTACCTTACCCTACTCTCATGCATCTAGTGCTTTACAATCTTTGTGTTAGAGGTTACAGGAAAGAGACAATAATTGCTAAAATGTTTGCTTTAAGTTGCACAAGAAGATTGATGACAGATAGAAGCAGAATTCCAATTTTGTGACTTCTTGTCACTTACTTTAGCTACCATTCTGTTCTAAAACTTTTGATTCTGGAAGTAAGAAAAGAAGTCTTTTAATCTGAACATAATCAATATGTATGTGTGGATGCTTCTCACAAATCCGCATTTAGTTTCTAGCTGACCCTTTGTGGGTGTATGCTTTAAGATCAACTTTGAGTGGTTAGTGTCTAAATACAAAGCTCTTATTCACACAGATAAAGCACTCTCTTTCCACAGTCTAGTATCTTAATGATTTTTTTATAGAATCCAAGTAAGACACATAGTGTTTCTCTGTCAGCAAGGAGAACCCTTCTACTCAGAAAAATAGTGTGTTTGTGTCTGTCTGTGTGTGTGTATCACAAACATTACAGCCTTCTCATCTTACATGTTTAATGATTTATATAAACTCCATTATTGTGGAGAAAAGAACCCAGAAATTACTGAAGTACTTTCAACTTCCTTAAAACATTTCCCCACTCTTTTAGCTAAAGGATGCAACAGCTATTGACATACTAACTGTGGATCAAGTGGTTTCTTGTAGCTATAGCTCTCATTCTGTCCTCATAAACCTAGGAGATGTGGATTAATCATACTGGCATCAATGATAGACAATTCATCCTGAATCATTCAATAATCTTCAGTAAATGATTAATACACTTTTAATCACAGAATACCTGATATCCTTCCAGTCAATACTTCTCATGAGCTTAGAAAGATATATTACTGCAAGCTACAGATCGGATTCTTTTTTATTAGGACCAACAGAAAATGTCTTGAGTTTATTTGGGAAAGGAAATTTAATGACTGAATTTTTTAAGTCCAGGGAGAAATGATTGCATAATATTTTGCTGATTTTATTCCAGTTAGATCTAATTGAATATAGAAAATATATTGGTATTTTTACTAGTGGAATCTTTATTAAGTCTATTATATCTAAACTAAGTAAACTCTCTCTGAGTTGCTATTGTTCTTTCTTTAGGGCATAGCAACATTCTTTCAGGGAAGTTTGGCGGTCATCCATCATCAATGCTCTCCTTGGAGGTTACCGTGCACCACAGAGAAAGGGCTTGCCCTCTCCCTACCAACAATATTTGCCTTGCAGGAGAAAATGCCCCCTCCCCACAGCCCTAACTTTCTTTCTCTGACAAATCCATAGTCCCGCAGGAAGTGGCAAGGTGCCTATCACTGCCCTTTTTGAATATCAGACCTCTGGGCATTTCAGCTTGCCATTATACCATGAAAAATGTAGGATAAGGCAGGAGACAATGTAACTGAAATGTCAAAGGTTTGACTTCGATTTGGTTTGAAGGATGGCCAAAGGCTCAGCTCACTTCTTATTTTAGCCAAACTGTTCATAATATACATTGTCACTTTGTTAGTAATACAGCAAGTTGCATTTGGCTGGTCCAGACAGAAATAGTACCTACCCTAGGTGCAGAAAAACACTCTCTGTATAGAAATTAAAGTCGAGATTATTTTTTTCTTAACTAATTTGATATTATTTTCTATCTCTTTTTGGTCCTGGTTAGACCACAAATATGAAAATACATATCATTTCTAGGTCTTCACCTTTTAATGACAGCTGGCTTTCTTAGAGAAACACAGATATATTCTGCTTTCTCCTGAAGACCTTAATTCTGGTTTTCATGATTATTCTCTTCTTTAATTTCAAGTGTGTCACTTTGCATCTCTGGCACAGTGGGTTCCATGAGTCAAGTTTTGCAATGCTGCCACAATACTGACCTAAATGTGCATATTTTGCTGTCTACTACAGTGTGTTTGACATAGCATTCGGGGGGGGGGGGGTGCTTGTTTGAATATGTGATGGGAAACAAAATAACTTTTAAAGACAGAGGCTGCTAAATAAAATTTATTAAAATAGACTACTTTCATGAACAGAAACTGTTCATTTGGTCCAAAATTTTATTAGTCTTTCCAGAATGAAGGGGAAAAAAAAGACAGCTGATAAATTCCCTTTCTATTCATCATGCTCATTACTATGCACTTTTATCAGTAATATCTAACTGGAATACTGTAATTGGGACGGTTTCATTTGCAGACTTAGAGGAAATATTTCCATTTGGAACAGTTAATAAATTGCCAAGAAAGATATCCAGGTCCCTTACTTGTATCCAATATTTTCTCTCAAATCTGTTTTAAATCTAGTTCATTCAAATATATTTCAAAGTATCATCAGTGGGCAATGACACTCTATTTGAAACTGGAATATGCCCAATTTTTGCCCCATTGATTGGCAGCATGATTTTACTGACTGGATAGTAAAGGTGAGAGGAAAAAATGCATTAATTTCTTTGCCATAGCATTAATTAATGCAGAAATGCTCATATTACAACATATTAGACATTATTCTGATATTCAGTTTTACTGGGTAACAAAACTAAATCTTTTTATTGTAGTGCTCATAGCTATTCTCACAAGCAGAGTAGCCTGTAGTCTTCAGATTATGTCCATCTCAAATATTAGATTAATATAGTTGATTCCACATCCTTGAAACTTAAACTGTAATAAGACATTTTATTTGGTATTTAACACACCATCAAGAAAATGTACATTAAATGTTATAAGTATTGAGACTTTCAGCTTGAGGTTAACACTTCTCGATATATCTAATTTGACAATGTCACTGAGATATCCTACTGCCTGGACACAAGTGGAGAAAACAGTGCACACACAGCAGGCAGGGCCCTCAGCTTCTCTTGCTGTCTGAAAGGCTCAGGTCTTAGCATCAGGTCTTAATCTGGCATCAGGGAAATCCCAGCTCTTCTTCAGCTGATGACAGAGAGATGGGAAGAAGACAAATGTGGCTGCCTTGGTATATTGCTCTTGGGAGTGTAAACATGAGCTAATTTTTAGTGACATTAATGGTAAAATCCAGAATTAGTTTCTTTTAGATGATTCCTCTAGGTGGCTGATCTATATTAAAAGGAAATCAGACAAAGCCAAGAAAATGTCCTTAGCATCGTGAATTGGTGCAGGCTTTACTAGACAAGGTGAGGCTGCTGCATTGCAAAGGCTAACTGCAGATAATAGTTACTCCTGTGGACCTACCTTTCATTTTCTCTGTCTCTCAGTCATGTACAAATGATGAAGAGGAAACTGTCTCATGGCTGCCTTCTGATATCATTAGTTTTCTGCAAACTATATCATTTACTTTAAATTAAAAAATGTAAAACTAGGTTTCTAAGAGTTTGTTTTCAATACATGTCTTTCCCTCAGGTGCTATGGCATACTCTTCCTTTCAACAGTTGTCCCTTCTTGCAGAACCAGCAGTACATTATATTCTCAGAGTCTCACAAAGATATTTCAGAGACTTTTCCAAATCTTGCCTGATTTATTACAGTCTCATATAGCCCATCACTGCTGAATACTAACATTCATTACAAACTCTAGGGCAGATATATGTTTTACTTTGTTAAACTCTTTTGCAGTCTTAGTTCTTAATGTTTTTATTAGCTTAAACAGTTCCCTTCTGAACAGCCAAACTCTTCCTCTAAATGCTTTGAACACTCTCCTTACTTTTCCTCTCCTTCAAATCAACTGACCTTGTCTAAACATGATTTGTTTCTGCAAAATTTATTTCAACCAGTCCTTCAGAGTAGATCATTCATTATCCATATCCTTGTGTGTTTTAATTGTTGCTTTTTAACATCTTGAATACTAGTACAGAGCATAGAATAAATAGATTTTATGATGAGGGACTGTCATTTATCACTCCATGATAATCATAAGCAATCCCTTAAAAGTCATTGCCTAGTTCTGTTTTTTCCATTATGTGTTTATTTTAATAATCATAGGCTTATGCATTTAGTATAACCAGAAGTATATCTTTAGTCATGGTCTCCAAGAAAATTAAACCAAACTGTCACGTATTCCCACTTTGTGTAAATATGTAAATTTACTTTGCTGTTCTTTTAAATATTTCCAAAAATCTTCTAAATGTTGAGAGCACCCCAGTTATCCCTTTCTTAGCTTCACATTTCATACATTCCTCACTAAGAGTTTTGAAGTCAATTTCATCAAACCAATACATAAAATGAACTTACATTTTGTTGTATCTTTCCTTTTGATAACCCATTTCTTCTGAGGTCTTGATCAATCAGAGGCCATTTCTAATAAGTAGTCTTGAATTTCAAACCAAACCAGAGCAACAAAACACTAGTGTCCTGCAGAAGTGGTGGACCTGGTCATCTACATTATAATCAAACCACTGATATTTCTACTTATCAAGTATTTTGGTTGCTTCCCTTCTTATCTAGCTATATATGTGGAGAAAGAGTGGTACACAACTCAAATGTCTAGCTGGAGAGCAAACCAGAAAAAGAAAACACTTTGCTGTTCCCTCATGAAGGTGGAATATATGGACAGTATTTGGATGGCATCCTGCAGCTTGATTTAGCCAGAGCTGTGACAAAGAAGGAGTAGATGGAGGATGCCAAAGGGATGTAAAACTGCCTGAAGCCTCTCAGCTTTTTTCACATCTCAGCCCCCATTTTCCACCTATTGATGAGTTCACATGTTTATGTCAACTGTGGAAATATTATTCAGTCTGAGGAGGAAAACCATGGAAAATATTTGTACAGAAAATGCCTGTAGCACTTAGAGAAGGCTCCTTCTATCAGCCACCCAGAGAGCTTGTATCTGTATATATCCACATTTGGGCATACACATGAAAAAATGATTTTACAACAATATTTGAAATAATTATACTCTCTCAAAGGTAGCATAAGCAGGTGTTGTTCCATTGACTGTATTTGTATACTACTTCTGGGCTTATTATAATTAATTTCATGATTTGGTTATACTGGCACCAAAATGGAAGCCTGTTTTGCTGCTTTAAAAACGAAGCACTGTTAAGTATCTGCCTAAGTCTGCCAGTTAACTGCACATAGCCTTTGATCCCCTGCTTGCCACCCCATGGCTGTTTGTCCTGCTGGGGACAGCAACAAATGGTGTAGCATGAATGAACTGAAGCGTAGGTATAACCTCTCCCCTGCCCTTCCCTGTGTGGCTCCAGGAATTTAAAAGAAACAGAGATACCGTATCATGTAGGCTATATTGGAAAGGAAATTTTCACTCTTAATAAAAACTTTTGTTCTGTGGGTAAGTGTCAGTCATTTGGAGCATACTCCTTTTACAAAGTGAGAGTGAAGTGGAAGCAACTGACAGGTTTAAACATCAAAGGTATCAGAGGTTACTTTGTCATTTTGAAGCCAAGATGTTTCCTAGGAAATTATCTCTATGGGTTAAGACTGTTGTCAGTAATTGCCTACGTCCAACAAAAGGGGCATTGCTGAAATTACATAACTAATTTAAGAGGAAGAGTACACAGATAACTGGAAACCTGTGAAGCTCTCTTGGAGTCCAATCTTTCAGAATTCCCTTTCCTCAATTACCACTACTCATAAATGAGCTCTAATAGAAGCTAGGCTATCATTTGCTTTCCCTTCATGCCCCATATTTATGCCCCTAAAAAATATACATTGAATTGACAATACTGAGGAGAAAACTGCATCTAAAAGGCCACTAAAATACAGCAGAGTTCAAAGAAAAGTAATTTTGGGAAATCATTTTTCTTTGCCATAACTACCTGAAGTGAACAGGCTGCTATGAAATATCTTCATGTCTACTGATGATGAAAGACCATCTAACAACTTTGTAAATCTGTTTAAGTACTCTTTGTAAGTAGTGTTGATGACTTGTTAGAAACAATCTGAGCTAATTCTTTTCAAATACAAGTAAATATATATAAAAAATGCCTGTAGCACTTAAAGAAGGCTTCTTCTATCAGCCACCAAGAGAACCTGTATCTGTATATATCTACACATATAGCTGGTCATGAGTGGTGTTCCTCAGGCTGCTATAAGATCTCCCCAAAACCTTGTCACCCCCAGGCTGAACAATCCCGACTCTCTCAGCCTGCCCTCATAGGGGAGGGGGCCTCCTCTGGACGTGCTCTAAAAGGTCCATGTCTTTCTTATGCTGGGGACCCCAGAACTGGATGCAGTACTCCAGGTGTACTGTACATCTGTCATACCCCTGCTTCCACTGTCTGTGCATTTCCTTCTTGCACCTTTGTTTGATGAGCAGGTCCTTGCTCAGCCACAGCAGTTTCCTTCCTGCCCTGCCCGATTTACACTTCTTTTATGTGACCTAGTTTAAAGCTAGCCTTGTAGAAAAGCAAACAGCAAACAAAAGATTATTTCACATCTAATGCCTTCACAAATTCGTGTATCTCTAATATAAAGATCTGGGTTCTAATTTACTAGAAAGCAGAGGCTTGATCTTGGTGCTCTGTTGGGCAATGTGCCAATCCACAATTTACAGCTAGCCTATATTAATGATTTGTGATGTAACAAAGTACACCAGTTCCAAATTTCTAGAGAGCTGTAAGGACTTTGCAGGGACAGAAGATTTCTGTAATCCTTAATCATCGTTCCTTCATGCTTACATCCAAAATCAATATTGTTTTTCTCATTATTAGGAGAAGAAAAAACTGAAATAACAAAAAAATACCAAATCCTAAGCTACAGTGCCATGTTTTTGTTGGCAGTATGTCGTACTGAAAATTATTTTTTAAATTCTGCGCAATTTGTAAAGTGCATTTTAACATGCAACATGATACTGCATATATATATATATCTACCATACATTATGTCTACACAGATATACTTTCACTATGATGAGATAAACAGACCTTTCCACAAGAATTTTTTGTATGTTGCATATAATGTAACTTCTTTTCTACAAGTAGTAGTTGATACACAAAGCTTTAATAAAAAGCGTTTTTTTAAGAAGAAAAATTTATACTACACTACTCAAGACAAAGTTCAAAATCTGATGATCACAGACATATAGATGAGAATAGATTGTCAGCCAGTCAGTAGCATTTCATCAGTGGTTAAGAATAGCACTTTGACTGGGTTCTTCATCAATTTTCATACGAACAGGCACAAATTCATACAAACAGGCACAATCTTATATACTTCTGGCAAAAAAGACATGATAAACAGTGACAAATTAGAGCACTTTTTTCCCCTCCTATATCAACAAGCCAGGAGTTGTCTATTCAGCTCTTTGAACCTGGTAAAAATTGCCTTATAGAATTGTTTGAAAGAAAATCTGCTGAAACTGATTTTGGGTGTAAACCTATGAGGATAATTTAACTTACTGTCTACCCTTTGTCAGCTTTCAGTCCATGTAGCACATGGAGAAACTGAGAAAATGCAGGTTGCTTTCCGTTCTTAGCCATAAATCTGTGTAGAGGCAATCATATACTCTTTACAATGCCTATCCCACATGAGCATCCTTTGCTCTGCCTTCTCCTCAAACTGGTAGAAATGGAAAAAACCCAACAGTAGACTTGTGTGAAGTTACTCTGAGGGGTCTCTGTTTCCCCTGTTGCATAGTAAGGGTAATCGCTTCACTCACTGATTGCCTACTATTCCTCATTTAGCCACACAGGCAGTCTTTCAGACAATGTCAAAAAAGGGAATGCTACTGTACAATAACAATTTCAATTAAAAGGGTAAAAGTTTATTAAGTTGTGATTAACTGCATAAAATATTGCACATTACAAATACATTATTACAGATTTTACTAAAAGCAAAATTAAAAGTAAATTAAATTGAAACACAATAGCCTAAAATATGCTAAGCAAAAATTGAAAAAAATACAAAAATTGTTACTAGTCATGTTCTTAAAATAAAAAAGACTGTCTAAAGCTGCAGAAATTGAACTTATGATACTTGGGGAAAGAAATGGTCCTATCTGTGTGACAGTTTGAATTTGGATGTGATTTCAGAATGTAGAAGATTGTATAGGTCTAATATAAAGCAAGAATTACAGTGTAGTGAAGTCAGAATTTGTGAGATTGGAACGAGGTGCTGGTGCTGTGAATCTGCATTTTCCAGTGATGCAATATATCAGCTTATTTAAATGTCTATCCCTGCTCAAGGCTAACTTTTGAGTTCTGAGCTGTGTGACCTTAGTATTTGCTTTCTACTAATCTGTGAATAAGTTTTTTGTTTCTGGGGTGTTTTTGAGAGGATTAGGAAGCGGCCAATTTGAATGCATTTATTGTTATTTATACATATATCAAAAGGCAAGATAAATATAATCTTGTGTGTCTTGCTGACAAGCAAGGAGGCTAACCTTCACAACTGGATTACAAATATAAGCCTCATGAATTATAGTTACATATTATTAATTTGTTTAATCATTGCATTTTAACAAGTATAGAAGGTGAATTTTCTTTACAGCTAACCATGAATCACTGTGTATGAGTCATCATGTTGGAATGGCAAATATCCATAAGGGACATTATGAGAACATGATGTTTTTCTTAAGACTAACCTACTAAAAGAAATCTTATATGTATATTGTATGAACTGCAAAACTAAGATTTATGTATGATGTATGCATTTTACCTTATGTAAAATGCCAGATATGGTTCTGTTATTTTTATTTGTGTTTCTTAGTACAAATAGGAAAAAGGAATCTAGGAAGAGCTATCAATACAAAGCAGAGATGCTTATTGTACTCTGAAGTTCTCAGTCTATTTCTAGTCATTCCCTAATAAGCATGATTGGTTGCTTTGGTACATTTTAAGGCACTAAGATTCCTAATAATGTTGATACTACACAGAAAACATAACACATAACAAATGGTCTGAGTTTCTTTTGGCAAAAGTACAGATAAGTCCTACCAACCTTGATGCTGAGATGATGAATGCCATCGTCTAGATTTCTGCTGTCCCAACATTGTAGCCTATTTCAACATTCCTGCTTTACCAGTGACATTGACTGAAAGAAACCCTAAACCATCCACAGTCTCACCATATAAATCTCAGATACTATTTGTAATGTACTTCTAGCAAGATTCAAGAAAATTTCTGAGTTTTAAATGTTCATAAAAAATATATTTTTTTAATAAAAATGTAACACCTTGCTTTTCTATGTTGCACTACTTTTCTAAGTGGTACATTTTCACCAGTTGGTACATTGGTAGATCCATAAGTATGCTCAAAACATCCAGTATTGATGAAGGCCAAAGTAAAATTCAAGAGAAAATCCCTTCTGATATTGAAAAACTTGGGTATCTTTCCTGAAAAAGAGACAGAACTGTCTCCCCATAGTGGGAGACTGTGTTGATTTAGTAGCCCAAGAAAAATGGACATTCCCTTCTTGATAACAGAGAAAACATGAGCCTGGACATACTAGAAAAATGTTCCTGTGGAGAAAGTCTTCAGAAATTTTGAAAAATGTGGCAGCTCCTTGAAAGATCATGAAGCAAACCATGGCAGTGGATCTTTAGTTGATCCAGACCTGGATTATTTTGTAATTCACACATTATTCAGAAACAAGCTGTGTACAGCAAGAAATGAAACAGGAAAAGTAACATTGAGATCTTTACAAATATGCTTCAAGTAAAAAGACATGCAAACAGATTGCAAAACACATTTATGTTCGGAAGATGCAGACTTCTAGAGAGACATGCAAATAGAGACTTGCAAAATAAAAGTACTTTTCTTGGGTAATTATCTTAATTGGCTCTTTTTAATTTTTTATCTTTTTATTCCAAGATCAACTTGTGCGTCTTTTATTTTTATTCTACTTAGTCTTCTAGTATAGACTTGGAAAATTACTTCTTAAAGCACAGTGCTCTTACACTTAATAAAGTTTCTGGATTTGCATTTCCAAAACAATATATGGGTACGTTCTTTTTTGGTCTAGTTTCTCAGTTGCTTGAAATAATGTATTATATTGTAGATGTCCAGTGAAGTAAATGGTTTGTGAGTCTCCACTGGAAGACACAATGTGCATACGAAATCTTAAGTTCAGCCACCTTTCATTTTAGTCATCTGAGGAAAAACAAACTTTTACTCAAGTTTAAAAGGCTGAATTTTGTTTGGTCAATAAAAACTATTAAGTTGTGCCCCTTTTACTGAGAAACCAAAACACCAACTTAAGTTACTAAAGCTATACTCATCAGAAGACTATAATTGATTTCATCATCAGTTTGAGCATTCTTGCTTATTCACTATATGATTAATAGAATGTACAGAATATTGGAAAATGCTTTGGCTTCATTCCTTCTATTTAGTTCTGAGTTTCTCACCGTAGTCCACCAAACCTTAATCTTCCAACAGAAATAGCTTAGGATTCTGATGAAATTGGGAATGCTTCAACATTGCTGGTTTTTATGTGGTGCATAAACTGCCTTAGATGTGCATACATTTCATTGTGAGCAATGAATAAATAAGTTTTTTACTGAGAATACATTTTTGCATTCATTTAAAGTGAAATCTTTTAGGGACTCTAGAGGATACACTTATATAACTAAATATATGTTTTCCTTTTAAATATATTTGGGCAAGATTAAAAGAGAGGTCATTTTTATTTTGCAATGATTGTTGCAATTCTTCTTATTTTTAATTCAGACAATCTCAAACAGTGGCTTATAAATCACAAAGGTCAGTAGAAACTCCTACCACACTTTCTAGTACCATCTTCAGATATCACCCTAACTTCTCTCACTCATCACAACATCTGTAAGTCTTCAATATATTTTAAATAAATGTAAATTATTTTCACAAAACTCTGTTTACATAAAAGGAAATTTTCCACAGTCCCATCCTAATAATCACAACTACTGATGACAAAACTATTTCTGTTCTCATGGATTTCCTGTAAAAAAGCAACACATTCTTCAGACCTGGTTTTAGAATCCTATAGTAAAAAATAGACATTGTAAATGAAATGTTAAATCCTTTTTAGCTTTCATCAGACTACTATAAGCATACTGTTTCCTAAAATATACTTATTGTCATGATACCTACTGAAGCCCATTATTCATGAAGTAACAATGCTTTTTTTTCTTGCTGCATGTATTCTTTAAAATTCTCTGGGGATATGTGTTTCATTCCAAGTATGGCCACAGATTTTATATCAAAAAAAGAGACTTAGCTTTGTCTATGTATCTTTCCCATAATGTGAATTTTCCTTCTACTGGTATCCATTTAAATGTTGATGGATGAAAATTGCTCACAACATTCATTCACAGTCAAGAAGACCAATCACATCTTGGACTGTATCAAAAGAAGTGTAGTCAGCAGGTGAAGAAGGGAGGTGATACTTCCCTTCTACTCTGCTCTGGTAAGACCTCACCTGGAGTATTCTTTTCAGCTCTGGGGCCTCCAGCATAAGACAGTCATGGACATACTCGAGTGGGTCCAGAGGAGGGCTACAAAAATCATTCAAGGGTTGGAGCACCTCCTCCATGAGGACAGGCTGAGAGAGTTGGAGTTGTTTAGCCAGGAGAAAAGAAGGCTCTGGGAAGACCTTATAGTGGCCTTCCAGTACTTAAAGGAGGCCTACAGGAAAGTTGGGGAGGAACTCTTTATCAAGGAATGTAGTGATAGGACAAGGGATAATGTTTTCAAACTGAAAAAAAGATAGATTTAGACCAGTTTTTAGAAAGAAATTCTTACAGAGGGTGTTGAGACACTGCAACAGGTTGCCCAGAGAAGTTGTGGATGACCCATCCCAAGGGAATATATAAGGCCAGGTTGGATGGAGCTTTGAGCAACTGGTCTAGTGCTTGTGGCAGGGCAGGTTGGAACTAGATAATTGTAACGGTCCCTTCCAACACAAACTGTTCTATGTTTTTGTGATTTCATGCTTTCAAAGCATAAAGTATGTCTTTTTTCATTCTGTTTACAGAATTCTATACCTTAGACCAGAAAAGTGCAATGAAAATTGAACATCTCATGCACATTTAATATCAGTGATATTTTCCAGACCAAGGATAGATTATTTGCCCCCCATTATGAGAGCTCTGATCTAATGAAATGTATATATATGTATATAAAGAATATAGAAAGGTAGCACAGGTGTACATCTTCAAGTTGAAAAATGGAAATTCTTTGTGAAATGTCTGGCTGCAGCTGAGATGGCTGTGTCAGGATTATAGATAAAAGGATAAAATCCTTCAAGAAAGTTAGTAGTTCTAATGGTTCTAGTGGCTACTTGCAGAGCTGATCTCCATCCAACATAGTCCTTGGTCTCATTGTGATTTTGTTAAACATTTACTGTACGATTATGGAAATAGTCAATTCCCTATATACTAGTCAGAAAATGTATATGATTTTATTTATAACAGAATTTTAACAGGATCCACTTAATTGTAGCCAGTTTCTGATGATACTGAGTCACCCCAATGAGTTTATTGAGCACTTCCAGTGACCCCTTGTAGGAAAAGGTCCTATTAGCATTAGGAAAAGTGGCTCAATTGATTCTTCAGTGTTTGGGAGATCATTTGAAATCCCCAGGTGCTAGATGAATGCAAAGTTATATGGTCATTATGTATAACTCATATGAACAATGAGAAAATAATTATCATGCAAAGGGGCTCACTAGCACATACCTTGCCTCCCATTGACTTCATTAAGTTCCCATGTGGGAGCAAGAGCCTGTAATTTGCAGATCCCTCTGAAGAACTGGGTCTTTACAAAGTAATCTCAGCATACATCATGCTTTCACCAATGAGTTTGATGGAACATAAAACAAAATTGTGGTGACAAGTAAATCCATCAATGGCACACCCAGTAGATTCCAATTAAGTTAATTAGAGTAGACTTTCTAATGAGTGGAATGTCAAATACTGGATCCATGCCCAATGCTAATCATTCATTCATTTTGCTGTTGGTTCTAATTCACATTATGCCAAGGAGGTTTCATGCATTCTGACACCAAACTATGAGAAAAGAGCTTCTGCTTTAGAAATAGAAATAAGAAGTACAAGCACAAATTTGACATACTAATTAAATGTGCCAGGGTGAAAGCTATATTGCTAAATGTCATTCTGTCCCTATAAATGAGACATTATACAAAGCACAAGCAGGGTGTAAAACAGTATTTATAATAATTCCACAGCATAAACAAGACAGTGATAGAAACTACCCTGTTATTCCAAGGACCCTATTGAAGTGGCATCTAGATAATAAGGAAAAGTCTTGGAGACATATATCTTATATTAAAAGGGTACTGAAGTAGTAGTGTGTATCTGAGCATAACAAAGCCATGGAGTGATAACTGCATGAATACTAACCTGATATTCTGCTAAATGCTTTGCATATGTCTAAGAGAGTTCCAGAAAGATCCACTCCAGAAATACAGGCTGCTTGCATTCAGTGGAAATATTTACCTACACCAGTAGCTTAAAGACATAGAGTTAGCTGCCATCTGCTGATAATTAGTATGTTTGAGCTTATTTTGTATTAGATTCAATGACTGATGAGGATGGATGTGCACTAGGGCACCCAGCTGTGCACTAGAGAGACAGAAACACAGACACATCCATCTCATCTGAAGGTTCAACTGCAAGGACAGGAGTGTTCCCTGCAAGAGGGAAGATGGCAGTAAAATCCACCCCTCCACCCCACCCAAAAAAAAAAAAAAAAAAGAGGGAAGAAGGTATATGGCAGAAAATCACAATTCACTGCAGTTACTCTATCCAGACTCTTATTTCTTGAGTTTACTTTCTATATTTACCATCTACTTATTGCAGCAACTAACTAAACACATTTTCAAGTTCAGATGCAGAAGACTATGCCTTCAAATCCACACTCAAGATACAGGGATGTACAGGTGATGATTATTTTTAATATGGTGTGAAAGGAAGTTGTCTGATATTTCTACAACCTTAAATAAGCAGTTGGGCTTCCCAAGACACTATGACTGAAGTTATGTCTAAGGATTTACCAGACGCAAGACCTAACGGGATAGATTCTGGGTATCAGCTGTGTAATTTTTAATAATAATAAAAATAATAAATAAAATAATAATTATTATTCTTATAATATCTTTTTAAAGGTATTTAACATCCTTGGAGGTCTTAAGAAGTAAACTTTAAGCTGTAATGTATTTTCAAACTCATGCTTATTAAGTAAATCATTATCCAATGAATGAGAATAACCAAATTTGGATAAATTTATGGATAGATTAACTGATTTTTATCAAGGAAAAATCTGCCTGAACTACAGTTCTTACCTTTGCAGGTCTGTCCACTTTTTATTTGTTGATTTAACCTCGACAATGTATCACAGGCCCAAATTACCCTTAACCTCGTGACTTCATAATCGAAAAGACAAATCCCTAAATGAGATCACTCACTAAAAAATTCACAAGCAAATAATTTGAAAAATATTAGGGGAATAACAAAGAGATAAACAGAGCTTGAAATGTTTTTAAACAGAGAAAAGGAAGTAAAGATGATTTCTAGGGAGCTGTTTATCATTTCCTTGTTTTTTAATCAAAATATTTTGATTTTGATTTTAGCTTTTCAGACTTTCCTTTTAAACATGCTTTTCAAACTGGAAAAAGAAGAGGGAAAGTAGAAGGCAATCTTTCATGTCTAATAAGAATGTAGATTCAAAAAAGTCTTGATCTATATTAATAATGACAGCAATGGAATGTCACAAATGAATTGGCTAAGTCTATATTAGACATATAAGGACAGAAAAATAGGAAGGACAAAGTTTTGGGAGATTTTAAAGTTTTGTTCAGACATATACCTTTCGGGAAGTTTCCAGATTTTCAGATTTTATTTGGGACTTTTTAGAGTTCATTTGCTTCTACCTCAAAGATTCTTACAAAGTGGAGCTCCGATTTGTAGCTTACAGGTCTGAAGTAAATGATGCTGCTAAGTCATTGCAAAACCATAAGTAAATAATGAGGAATAAGATGAGCAGGCATTCAACTCATTGGAACTCATAAAAGCCAATTTTTAATAGCATGCGCAGTGTCCCTCTGCCAAAGGTCAAATTCTGATTGATATTAGGAAGTGTGTGAAGTCCATAAAGGGTAATAGCACTGTTAAAGTAGAAGATCAACAATTTCCCCACATATGCAGCTGTACCTTTTCAGTTTGTTTCACATATTAGAAGGCCATGCACACCTCTTTCTTTCATGGCATATGCTAGGAAGCTTGGAGTCCACACAATTTCAGTGACTCAGCCCAGGATGAAAAAAAAGTGGAAAGAAGCAGGAAAGTTTCTTGGTTTCCTCTCACCTGTCATGGCTCCTTCTCACATGTGATTCTGTGAATTCAATTCTGCTGGGGCTGATAAAAGTTTGACAGATCACAAAAGTCAGCCCAGAGGGACAAAAGCCCTATGAATTTAATTAATTATTTTTATTTATGTACTTACAAGGAGTATAGGTTACTTTTTGACTTTTCTTCTTAAGTTATTAGTTTTTGCTCCGTTAACTATTTTTTGACAAATCCCTTCTGTCTTTGTTCTGTCTCTTCTGTCTTCCTTTCTTTCTAATTACGCATCTATATCTTTCCTCTCTTTAACAGATCTACCTTCTTTTTGATTATTTTCACAATTTTTCCTTCTATACAGATGAATTTCTGTAAAAAAGGAAAATTGAACATACTGGATAATATTCCAAGGGACCAAACTTCCAGAAAAGTGATGTGCAACTTTAAGGAGTTGTAGTGAATTTTCTATGAATTTGAACAGGCACAGAGGTAAAATTTGGTTACAACAGTAATGCTCAGTTAAAATTAAACAGGTTTTCCATTCTTTTTTACAGAAACAAATAATTCTTTGTAGAACCCACTGACAAATGTTGTTAGAAATCAAACTGAAGATATTAATAAAAATGGCCAGCCGACCTTGTACTACTACAGATTAGTGCATTTTTACTGGAATGTTGGAGAGATGTAAAAATCTACCACAAGGACCTTATCAGCTATTTTAAGACCATCAGTTTAGAAAATCATAATTATCATCAATTAATTATCATCCACATCTAAGAAAAAATTTCAGTAGTTTCTACAGTAAAGGCAATTTGAAAGGTATTACGATGACATTTTAGGCATTTTTTCCTATTATTAATCCATAGATAAGTTTAAAAGTTTTAAAACTTTGAATTGATTATTTCAATCAATTTCAGTTATTTTTATATAATTTATTTCATGTTATTTATAAGATTACATTAATCTTATGATTAAAAAGCATTAATAATTCAAAGCATTATAATTCAAAGCTAACTTCATTCACTTTTATTTTACAAAGATTTAAAGGTAAAGATAGCACTTAAAAGTGTTTCAAATATTTTGGGAAATGAAGGATTAAAGCAGTGATTCTTTAGGTGTTATATATATTACATTTAATTTACACCTATTGACTTCAATGTGTCATATGGTACTCTACATTGAGATTTTAAACTGTCATTGTAGCCTGAAAAGTTCATCTTTTTATAGTGATAACTTCATTACCTGGAAGCTACCACTTTGGCTAACATTTTAAGTATCAGGTCAGCAGTCTTTCCAGATAAATTCAGAAGTGAGTACACTCTGCTAAAAAATCATGCTTCCTTGGCAAGTGCTTATAAAAGGCATATCAAGTACACTGGATGATTTGTAATACATGCAAGGATCAGTGGGTCATATTAAATAAAATTAGATTTAGTAAAATTGTGTATCCTACACTATATCATAAATTATTAAAATTAATGAACCTGATCCCCTCTGCAGATTACTCTATGGCTGACACCAGTATAATTTCATTGATATTAATGATTCACTTCCAGTTTCACAGTGATGTAAAACTGGAATAATAGCTTGATGATTCAGGTCTAATACTGTTAAATTAGCTGCACCATTTACATTAACAGATGGCAGGCAAATACGTCTTCCTTTGTTCATTCAACCCAGGTTATTAGGGAGTTCTTTTTCCTGTCCACTATTATATGGCACATTAATCTATATGTTTCATATGCACTTACATAACAACTTTTGGATCCTGATCTTCAGAAATGTAATTTTAGCATGGTGAGAAGAATTAGAGATTGAAGGCTGAGATGGAGGTTGTGTCAGAAATGAAATGAAATTTGTAACCTGAGCAATAACACAAACACCTCTGGCCTCTCAGGGATGTTTTCCAACCCTGGTGCATGCCTTTGGTCTGAAATATTGTTAATGAACTGACCAGTCTTTCACTAGGCCATTGCACTCTAGTGGGATAGGCTCTGCCATTGGATGACACAAGACATGCTCGTGTGTGATTGATATAGACTCTCCTCTAGACTGAATGGAATAAACAGATCTAAGTTTACATCCACTTCCTGCCTTGAAATCCAGTGAGTGAAAAAGCTACACTGTCAGAATGCTCTAATGTTTAAGCTTTTACACAGACTAAATCTAATTAACTCATTGCAATATTCTGATCATGGGGTTTTCTCACTTAAATATGACAAGCCATGTGTTTGATTTTGAAAATTTAAATAAAGAAATATGACACTCATGTCTCTGTTACTTCTCCACATCATAGTTGTTCAACATGCCTAAAAATTTATTTTATAAGCAAAAAGCCCTGTGACTGAATATAGCTTTTAATATCAGTGCTTTTGACATATAGCTTTGCTTTTGTCAGTCTCTGGTTCTTTGAGGTTGCAGTATTGTTACTGAAGAGAATAGCTTTAAATCAACAAATGAGTACTGTTACCTGAAATAGTTTTATTCTTATCCTATTGTTTCATTAACATATTTTAAAGTTGAAAGGAGAAAAGCTATTATATTGTAAACACTGAAAGAGCTATGCAGCCAAAATTAGTATTCTTCTAATAATATATTGCTTTGAAACATGACCAGTCTGAAATACATTTCGGGATATAGAAATGTTGAAAAATACAGAGTTTTCTTCAAAACCTGGTACAAATCTGTGCACAAATGTCTTAAACCTGACCATTATAGTTTAAACCTGACCATTGGAACTGGAATCATTGAAACGTTTTCAGAAATCATTTCCTTTTTTGTAATTCCGTAAGTATAGGTACAATACGGTCATCCAAATCTGAGGCTTACAAAGGAATATGATTTGCTCAGCAAACAATTTAAGTTCTGCAAGCTGGGCATCTTCAGGGCACATAAGTACTTGAAAGCCTACCAAATAGTAATGAACTTCCAGTGAAAATAATTGGAAAGATTGTTTTTAATTAAGGTTTTATTATGTAATATGGAAATCCCAGTTAAATTTCAAAATTTCGTAAGAATATGAAAACTGATTATGTCATTCGGTGAAACTGATTAAAAAGCGTTTTCATTTTAAAAAATTCCTGAAGTTCTGAAAGTGCTGAATTAAAACTTTCTCCATTCTCCTTTGCTTTTTGACTGTCTAACTAGTTATATTGCTGTTAAGTTTTCAATATTGTTCATTATTTGAATATTTGTGCTCATCTTTGTAATACAACTGTGTTATTTGTTGAATGCCAAAAAAACATAGTGCAGTAACACTTCCATCATAATACGGGTGTGAAATAGATGTGCTGTTATGCAGAATTCTAAGTTCTGTTGCCAGTTAAGAAAGTGGAGAAGACCAACACTGCAGCTAGTACAGTTTTCCAATCTTTTTCCCACCCTTTATATTCTCAAGTTTGTTGTAAGCAGAAGTAAGTAAGCTTTTGCTTACAGAGAAATGAAGTTTAATACAGTTTTTGTTAGTAGTTTTATGTGTCATGGCAATTTATATTTTTTTCGTTTCTGGACCTCCTGTGTACTTTTGTGGTCTTTCAATGGTATCAGGTCTAGCTTCACTACAACTGTCAACAGAGACAGCAAGTAGAATACTGTGGGATTGAACTGCTGGTGAAACAGCTGACACTGAAACAAATAACTATGATGGTGTGATGATGGATATCATGGTATTAAGCTGCTGCTTAATTGCATATGGTTGAAATATGAAAGAGGATTTTTATGCAGGAAAATCATTATTCCAAAAAGATAGAGTAGTTTATTATGTCCATACTTGAGGAGTTTTTCACCAAGAATGATGCTGTAGATATCCTGCTGTATTTCTTTGTTAATAAAGAGCTTTTGTGTTCTGTTGGTGGATTTTTTATTTGAAGTGTCATTAGCAGTATGTAAAAGGAATGATGACTAGTTTAGTCTTCCTTTTGGTGATAAATTGTTTTGTTTTCTCCGTTCATAAGTTGCAGCACTTGAATTTATATGTAAATAGAAGAACTTCACTTGATATATAATAAACTATAATTAAAATCATTTAGCAAAACCAAGAAAAATGCAACTTTCTAAAAAGAAAAGAAAACCACACATTTCCTGTAATTTGAGCTATTATTCTATTTCTCCTTGAAAAGGAAGAAAAAAAGACTTTTTAACACTCCCTAGAAGTCAACACTTGGCCCCTGTTAGAGCAAGAAAGGAAGCAGATTCCAAAGATAGGGAAATACAGGAGGGTTACTGGAAAAGGCTTCCTCCTGCATTACCTTGTCATCAGCCTTTCATTAAAATTTTTTATTATGATATGATATTATTTTAAAATTTAACATAATGATGTAATTGTTTTATGCCTTCAAGACTAACTTTTAGATGTTTCTTCTCCTCTTACAAGCCATTTCTTTAAATTTGGGACATCATGAAATATCTTCAGTTAGATACTTGCAGTTTTGCTGACTGATATCATACAATGTCATGTAACTGAAAGTACATGTGCTGTGTCTCATTAAAAAAAAATTTCCTCCTTTCTCTAGAAGCATGTATCTGCTGGCATTGAGAGCAAAACTTCTGCACTCCCCTTAGGAGTTAGTGGCTATGCCAGTCTCTGAATTGCAGTATTAAGTACATTCCCTGTTCCTAAACATGCTTGTTTACATTATAGACTGGCTAGATAAATGTATAAAGTATTCATTTCACAAATATAAATTTGTTTATCCCCAAATCCTGAGGTTTGTGTCTTTCATTTGGAATATATTTTAAAAAGACAATGGCATTGAATGAAGGACTTTGCACAACTTCTTTCAAAGTAGAACCTTTTCCATTAGGATCTGACTTGCTGCTGGAAGTGTTTTCTCCTGTTTAAATATATAAATCTAATGAAAATGAACTTAGGGTATTTGCAATGTTTTTGGCTAATTTTCCACCAATGGAAAATAGAGAGTACAAGGCCTATGGTGATAACCTGCTCCAAATCTCACAGAAGTTTTGAATCCTGTTTAATCCTTAAGTTCATCCCATGTTCTTTTTCTCAGCACATCTTTGCTTTTAACTTTTGCATTCTTGACACATTCTCCAAGACATTACATCGTTTCCTGTAACACAGAATATGCACCCTAGGCGTGCCCATAAACCCCTTCAAACTAGTGTTTATAATTCATGTAGCTTGCACTGTCTTCCACGTTAAGAATATCCTTTTAATGATTTCTTTAAAGCCCTCTCAATCAGCTCCACCAGCTCATGGGCTGGAATACTTTCCCCCTTTTGAGATAGGTGAACCCCATCTGTTGCCAGCAGGTCTGATGCCATAGAAACCACCCCATGGTAAAAAAACCCCAACCAATTCCACCGATGCCACCAGCCTCTGAGCTACATGTCAATCATATGGGGTTTCCTGTTCCTTTGAGTATTCACTCCTGCTACTGAAGTGATTGAGGAAAATGCTGCCTGTGCTCCTGTTCCTTCAACCAGTAGACCCAGCACCCCAAAGTCCCTTTTGATTGCCCTTGGACTGACTTCTTTCTGCAACCTTATTCCTGCCAACCTGAACAGCTAGTAGTGGATAATAATCAGAGGGCTGTAGCAGACCAGGGAGTTTCCTAGTGGTGTCTCTTACCTAAGCCCCAGGGAGGTAGAAGACACCCCTATGGGATGGGTCTGGTCAGCGTATTGGATCCTCTGTTCCCCTCAGAAGGGATTCATCTAATATCCTTCTATTTTAATTCAAAAAGGCAGCTGAAATATGTAGGGAAACGTGAGTGCTCTCCTGAAAGCAAAAGACTTGTAATGTGACAGTATTGTGCCTTTCTGTCTTTTAGATTCCAATGTTGATTGAAGTAAAATTCCAGTATGAAATAATGTCCCAGCTTTGGTAGTAATGTTATTTGCTGAAAATAAATAAATTAATGAATGAATGAGCAATTAAATAAATAAAGTTTATTTATGCAATTTACTAATACTTGTGCCAAAGTAGCTACGCATTGTGGAAAAGCTAGAGAGAAAGAGTTAGGCTAAGATTCAAAAACACAGAAGCCAAAAGTCCTCTTCATAACAGAAAAGTGGCAAGTATAAATCTTCCATGATTTACTTGTATATGATGAGTGACAGTTACTTGTGCATAAAAGGGGATACTTCATTCACTTCTGAGATGAAGAAATATGCTGAACTGCAGAACAGTTATCGTGATATTCAGGTATTTTAGAGTTTTGAATAGGAAACATTGAGCTGCACTTGTGCGATGACTAGCTTCATTGAGTTCTACCAGCAAATGTAGTACTTAACTTCAATCAATGCAGAGGTTAGGCAAAGGAAGTTTAATCTATTGATGGATTTCATAAGGGATACATGGAGACATCTGGAAAGAGGTCACTCTCATGAACCTGCTGAAAGAGCTGGCACTGTGGATTTCATAGAAAGTAGCCACAGACTTCATCAGATTACCACACCTGAATTGTGAGACAGCTGCATACTCTCAATCTTACATTACTTACAGACTGCACTGTGCAATTACTTGCAAACAGCTATTGATTCTGTTAAAAATAAATAGGAATCTATTACAGGGGAGACTGACATTTCTAGTGTTCGGAAATGTTTTACTGCCTTCCTGTTGAAATTGTGATGTCTAGCTCTAGGAAAATTATAAGCCTAAGGAAAAAAATATTTCCTACATCTTTGGGGAGAATGGTCTGGGTATTGCATCATTAGTAGAGAGATTCAAGATCAAAATTATGGGCTAATATCTAAAAATGGGAGTCCCAGACAGCTGAGAATCTAGAAGAAACAGCAGGGCAGTTTAAATGTTTAACTGCTAAAAAGTTATGTACTTGCAGCTGGTCAACCTCAAGCTGTTGGAAGCTATGAAACAGTGGGTCTTTGTAAGGCAATAAGACAGGGAAAATGATGTATCTATGCTAAAGCTATTATCATTATTAGTCGTACATATTATTACATTTTCCTATAGATTTTTTATTCATTTTTCACTGAGAAATGTAGTTCATAGTTTTGTTGCTACAGTTAACACACTTGGAACAATCATTAATAAATCCCATGGGTAAGTGTTGTTTTGCAGATATTGTCTTAACACTAGACACTGAAGTACACTGCATTTTATCACTTTTGCATCTGGTGCAATTTTCAGATGATATCCTGTGCAGAGCCAGGTTAGATGAGTATTTGGATGACAAACATATAAGGAACCACTGGACAGTCATCTAGAAATAACTAACTTTATCATAAGTAGATCTTTTTCTTGCCACTAAAACTGAAATGATCCTGAAGGACACTGCTGGGAGATGCAGTGCTTTCTTCTTGAAATCTCTGTCTTCTCTATAAGGCACATCCAAAGCCAGGCTCTAGGCCACTCCATTTTGGAGTCAAGCTAAGCTTCCCCTTTAACAATAACAAATGATCACAAAAGCTGAGTCTGTCAAATGAGTTACTGCTGTCAAATGTTATAAAGTATATTCTTCAACAAGAGGAAAGGAAGCTCTTGTGTAGCACTGGGAAAGGCAAATACAGGCTTTCTGTATTTTTGAGTACTCCTCCCAGGTCAAGTGCAGAGTGTAATTGTGATTCCCTACTAGAAGGCACAGAAATCTGAACTCTTCATCCAGACAGGTAATTTTCTTTTTTTGTTTGTTTGGTTTTTTTGTTTGTTTGTTTTGTTTTGTTTTTTGTTTTTTTTCCAGTTTATGATTATGAAAAAAGAAATCTCTGAAGCATATACGCTAAGTTGAAAAGTATTAAATTAATAACATTATAAAGATTTGATTGAGTGCAACCTGAGAGACACTGTTCAAATATTCATAAGGTCCAATGAGGTGAGCAACAGGAAAGCAAAAACACAGTATACAGTTAGAAAGAGACTTCAAGTAATTCAGCTAAGTTCAAGAGCAATTACAACATGAAAGTAGCTGTTGTAGCCAAAAAATGAAAGTTTTATACGTCTTAGTTAACATTTTATATTATATTAAGATTCAGAGATTGGGGTTAAAGTATTTATACACTTCCACTGAGAAGCATTGTTACTTTCCTATAAAGTCCATGAATAATTTATCTGTTTAACATTAATCCTGTATATACAAACTGCATACATACATGATTTTTGCTGCAGAATTTCAGATATAGCATTTTTGAAGGCAATAGGTTCATTGGAGGGGCAAGAGCTGCAAATAAAAGGAGGCTGTAACCAGAAATAGATGAAAACACAGATATTGCTACATCAGCAAAGAGAGAAGTGCCAGCAATTCTGGCTAATCAAGAGAGTCATCTTTGTCTCTAAAAGACTAAATGTAGGTGTTTTGATGTATTTAGATACTATGTGTAATAACACAAGACAATATTGATTCTTCTTGAAAATGAGAAGTAAAATTTAACACAATTATTTGATTAAGTATCTTATAAATAAAATATATAAAACATAGTAAGATTATGAAATCCACATAGTCAGTTTGTTCTTAAAAATGCAAATGTTTCATCTGTCATTTGGTTCTAAATTAGAATTTTGTGTTTCAAATAAGCTGATGGTTGCAAAAGGATTTGACAGTTTACAGAACAATGGAGACTTCCTATGGCACGAGGATGCAGAGAGAATTTCACTCTGTGTAAATGAGTGCTATCCCTTTGTATAACCTGCCTCACATTCTACAAAAATTCCCTGCCATAGTTCTTGTGAGACTAAAAATATAACCTGTCTTAGAGAAATACCCCCAAAACAGATACATATAGCACTGTGAGAAGTGACATTTCTATTTAAGCACAAACTTGCCTTTCAGTCACTCTGAACTGCTTTTCAGTGTTTCTGAAAACCCACAATAACTAGCAGTCAACACAGAAGGAAAAACTACAAACCTAGTATAATGTGCAGGCTTCAAAAATCAGAGAAGAACCTTAATTGTTTCTAAGATAACTGCTTTCTTTAAAAAACAAAATAGATTATGTGAAAAGGTGCTGCTGCATTATTATTTCAGTCTCAAAACACAGGCTTGATCTAGCCATTTCATTAGCCTGTTACACTAGGCTGAACTCTGTGTTAATCAGCTCCTTCAAAGCCTTCATTTTTAGGAAAAAGAAATTCCCTCTCAATTGGCTAAGGCAGGAAGGGTTTGTGTAGGACAATGCTTTGAAAGTTCCCTGAAAACCCAGGTCTTTTTAACTTCCAGATTTCCAACTTTTTTTTTTCAATTTTTAGGCCTGCAGCATTATAGCTTTAATTTATGTTAATGAATGATTGGATTATGTTACTGTTGCCAGAGCATCTGATATGTCTGCATTGCTTCTCTGTTCTGTGACAATGCCTTCAGTGATTAGCTGGGCACATTTAAATATTGTTTGCACTGATGTGTAACCTTCTGTGTGGCTTTTAAACAAGAAGATAGTGGCAAAAACTTTGAGTGTGTAGCAGAGAAAGAACCAAGTATGACACATCAGTGCTGTATTAGTTGTCACCTCTACACAGTGGAGAGAGAAAAGATTAAGCATTCTTCATTTGCTAGTTATGTTGGAAACTGTTTACAAGTAGAAATAACCTCCAGGTCTCTCTTTTCAGTTTAACTCATTAATTAGTAGTCACATCTGTCTAATCTATTTGCATGTTTAGATTCTGTATTATATTGATTTACAGCAAATTCTTCAGACCTGCCACATCTAAACTGTACTCAGAAAACACAAAATTATGCATGTTCTGTTCCATGAATGGTTTTGAGATTTCCACTTATCTTCTTCCTCATTCTTAGCTAGGAGGTTAAAAGCTAAGAAAAGGAAAAATTTCTGGAACACAGAATTTAGTTCAGGTAAATAAAAGCCCCCACTGAACTTGAGAGCTTGAGTTCTTTTCCTTTCTTTTCTTTACTCCTTTCTTCTCTCCTTTCTTTTTCTTTTCTTTTTTTTGTGTTATCATTAATTTCAAAAGTGGGTCCCATTTATCATAGTTTTACAGTGTTTTGTTCTCATCTTTTAAATAGAAAACAAGAGTTGCTCCCCAGTCCAGCAGCTAGTGATCGATGACAGATGTAGATGCAATTTGCCTGAGACAGGAAGAAAGGGAACCTCGATCCCCTACTTCCTCAGTTTTTGTAGCAAACACTAATATACTAAACTAAAGAAAAAACCCTCTGTTGCCAGTGTTGCAAGCACTTTTCAACATTCATTTTATTTGAGCCAAATTCATTTATTTGTGTTACACTAAGAAAGAATTTAGCTGCAGTCTGTGAATGTCTCTATCATGTAAAGCTTGGTAGTTTCCTCTGTAATTCCATCCCACATTCTTCAATGAAATCGAAAAATTGTTGAGAGTTTTTCCACAGGTGTCACTTAGACTGTGATTTCAACCCCGTTTCATGTAACCCAAGATCCAGCAACTGAATGCCTCTGTAAACCCCCATTCCGATGACTCACTGTGGCAGTACTGGGATTCCATGAGTGAGGTACTGGGGACAGGTATAAATCCTTGTGAGAATCACATTTTCCAAAAGTTCCAAGTGGCTTAGGAGCCCGAGTTTCATTTTCAAACACAATTTAAGCACTAAGGAGCCTTTTATTCACAATTAATTGTCCTTGAGCCATTTAAGAGAAAGTATATTAAAAAGATTTGGGCATGGCAATGCAATATACATTTCCTGTCCAAGCCCAATATCCTCAACATTTGGACCTCATCTAAGAAACAAATGTGAGGTCAGAACCCTGCTTTTATACATTATTTACTTATTTAGGCCAAATAAAATAGTCCGGCATAAGTTGTTTAGAAACATCCATTTGAGACTGTTCTGAGCTCAAGAACAAGGAGTTTGTAATTTGGGAAATAAGCACCAACTCCATCTCCCACGTTAGAGTGTTAATTACATTGGCAGTTGAATCAAAGGCATCACAAGCATATGTTTACATGCACACATAGACATGCACAAAGCTTATCATTCCCCCAAATCCAACAGATTCCAGCATTTTGTTGTTCTCTTTCATATATTTTGAACACCTACTTAATATATCTTGTGGTTAAAAACCTTGGTTTATAAATATTTTAAACAAAGTATGTCTTAGATGTGTTTTGTAAACTGTGAAATAGGTTGCTTTGCAGTCTTTCTGTACTTAAAGACTTCTGGATTCTTATCTCTCTGTGTAAAGTATAAAACTTCTCTGGAAGTCTATGGAAATACATTACAATGCAGAAGCAAAGAAAGTAGTTGATGCAATGGATTGTGCCCTCAAAATTTTTCTATATCTTAAAATGCTTAAATTTTTCCTTCAGAGAATTTGCAGCTTCATCTTCATTATATGAAACAAGAACTTCTTATTACTATTACTGACAATATTTGTTTGAGAAACCTGATTTAATAATGTAAATGAAGTGGAAGTAGCTCTTAACAAATATATCCCTTAAAGGCTTTAGCATGAGAGCCAGCCTATAGAAATAATATTTCTCTGTAGAATGACAGTTTTAAAATAACTGCAGTGATTTGTAGGGTAAGCTATTAAATTGTACTATTTGTATAGAATGGTTGCTCTTAACAGCCTCACAACATCTATTTGCAAGTAATTACCCTCACTGTGGTAGTTGCCATGTGCCATTGACTTGGCTTACCATTACCTCTGCTGGTATGTAATACAGCTAGTGAACTCCTAGGTAAAAGGTAAATGTCGAAAGGTTTCATTGTGGACCACCATGTGCAAAAATAACTGAAAGTAGAAATGGATAATTCTGATGAGGTGTTTTAAGACTCCATTGACCTTATATCCCATTTCTTAACAATTTTCCAGTGATTTAAATAACAGTTGTTTCGTACCTGCTCTTCAATATTGACTCTGTTGGTACGGTTGTTGAATATTAAGACCACATGGCTCCCAGGCTTGGGACAGCTTCTGCTGTGGCACGCTTCAGGAAAACAGGTTGTTTCTTGCTGCCAGTCCAGAAAGGTTTTCCAACTGACTTGTAAACTCAGAGCCCACCTACCTGCAGCAACAGAAACCTGACACTCTTCAGTTTGCTTTATGGTACATATTATTATTCTGTGCACAGACTCACAGAGCAATGGTACCGGCTTTTTCTACAAGGACATTATAATGTGAGTCAGCTACAGCCATGAATTTTATTAACTTTTTTTGTTAGGAACTGCATTAAATGGCAACAGTAATGCACAGATGAGCTCTGCAATGTTCCTATTCCAAGACTGAGCAGATGGCTGTTTCGATGTGTGCTTGCTTTCATGTTCTCCATTTCATGCAGTGTCCCTTATCATAGGCAAGTTACTTATATTTATGCTGCTGGAGAGCCTTTAAACTTGTTGGAAGTTTGTGTAGTAAAGGGATGGTATGCTGGAAAAGCCAGAGGGAAAACTCAGATAAGAGGCTGGTTGCACTTTCTCCTCTACTTGATTAACTCATGAAGCTGCTTAGATTTCCAGTCTCCTTTTGTGGTGACGAGAAACTAATTTGGTAGGGAAAACCCAGCTGAACTTTATTTCAAAAGCAGAAACAACCAAGGGACTAAAAAATTCCAGTAACACTCTTTCCCTCCCAATATAATTTTTGTTAAATTTATTATTCCTTTTCTTTTTCACCTCTGTGCAAAGACTAAATTTACATGTAACTGTAAAATATTTTTTTGACAGAATAAACAATTCAAACAGTAGAGAATAAGAACTATAAGTGCATAGGTCCTTTGAAAAAGTAAGTTGCTGATGTTACAAGAAAGGTATTCAAACTGAACCAGTGAGTGTTTAGAGGCCAAAAGTAGCAGCGAGACTAACACCATGTATTTCCAAAACTCCCTACAGCTGGTTGTGCACCCTTCGTATCACACATACCCGGAGCTTTCACAGCCTAATTTAGCCTCTTTTTCATTTTAATATTTTTAAATCCAACTAGAAAAATTGTATCATCTATGCACAGCAGGATGTCCCATTATACATGAAATAAGCTTTACTGGTATTACAGAAATGACAAGTTCATTCTTGACTCTATGTACAAAGCATAATTCAGTTCCATAGAGCCTATTGCATTCAGACAACCCAACAGCATATGTGAGCCTTATGTTATTCTGCCCTTTCACAACATTTACAAACTGATACATATCTCTTCAAGAGGATAAATGTTTTCCTAAGAAAACAAAAGTCAGCTTTAGCTTGGACTGCATTAACTCTATTGGGTTCTTCAAATACACACCAGGTTAATGAAGACTAAACCATGGTGGGCTATGCTTTTTGATAAATATTGAAGTGCTCTTTGATCCTGATAACCCACAAATGTTCAGCATGAGTGAGTTTTCACAGTCAGCATGCAATGATTTTGATATTTGACTTAATCTGTATCCCAGTGTGGTTTATTTTCCTTATCTACTAGCATGCTTAGAAGAAAAGACAAAGAAATTAAAACCAGAACAGTAGTAGTGTTCAAAAGCCTTTTTTCTTTTTTTCCTGTTCTGCAGGAATTTTGAGCCAAGCTGACCCATGTCTTAAAGACATCTCTATACACAAGCTTCTGCAAACAAAAATGCGCTGCAGTGCCTCTCCTTATCCTGGACACAACTGTCTCCACCTTTGGACTGGGAACTAAACTTCAGCTTTTCATTCACTTGGTAGCTTTGTATCAGACTGGGAATTAATAATAATAATATTTTGTACTTATATAGCACCTTTTTATCCCAGGCTCTCAAAGCACTTTACAAACATTAATTAATTAAGTCTCACAACAGCCCTGTGAGGCAAGGAGCTATTAGGTGAAATAATTCCTTTCAGTTTCTTGCCTTTGCCATAGGGAAAAGAACTGACATAAAAAGCTTAGTTTGTGCCAAAAACATATAGCCTAGAAATAAAGCTGGAAGGGCTGTATGTCTCATCACTGCGGGAAGCAAGTACTCAAAATCCTTATGCATTAACAGAACAAGGAGCAGTACCATGATCTATAAGCTGTTTGAGAGACAGGAGCAAATAGTCTTCACTAGGTGAGGAGAGTGGATTTGTAGTCATATAGGTTACTATTTTAATCATAAGAAATAAAAAGTGAGAGCTTGCCTGTTAAGTTTTCTAATGCTCTTGTGGATCCTTAGCAACAATGTGTGACTCCTCAAACAGCGGTTAAGGCCAACTGGCACATAATTGAGAAGAACGAGTGTTGCCACATCTCTAGGTATGAAGAATTATCAACACAAGCTGAAGTTGTTTCCTGGATCTGATAAAATTAGCAATAATCAGGTTACTATATAGACATATCATATATAAAAGAACACAAAGGGTGACAGATAAATGTGTTTAAACAGCAGTGCTGTTTAAAAGATAAACATTAACAATTCAGACAATGAGTTCAGATGCTGAAGCACAAAACCTGAAAAATAATACAGTGATCTTGATGTCTCATTTAGGGGCACATTTGGTGGTTTTATGTTTCTTTGCCACTTCAAAGGGCAGAAAGGAAACAGACTTAAAGCTTGCAAAGAAAAGCAGAGTAATAGCTTGAAAAAAAATGCTTCCAAACTAAACTTATAGCTTATATAAAAAAATAAAAATAATGCCATCTGAATTCAATGTTTAGCCAAGTAATATTTATCAGGGTTTCACTCTGTGCACTAAGAACATAAATGGTTTCTTTTTTCCTGGGGCCAGATTTGGATCACTAACTTGAGTTGGGCCTGAGGGAGAAACACAGCATGTATGATGAGCTGATTAATTACCAGAAATCAAATGCCTTGCAGTCAGGAGCAACGTGCTTGAAAGAAAGCACTAGTACTATAAAAGTGGTGCATATCTACATGCATGCATGGTCAGGCAGGAACACTATGGGGATTAGGTTTCATTGTAGCCTGAAACAAAGGATTTAGGAATAATTGTTTATCCTTGACAGTGTGACCTGTGCCAGTCTTTATTAACAAGGACTTTCAGAGTATGACATTTAAAGAAACAGAACCCTCTTAAATAAACCCCAGTATTTTACCTTCTTAAAACATCACTAGGATTTCAGCTGCTTTTCAGAAACAGTGGCAGTTCATAATTACAGGTTAGGGTATGCCTTATTCCAAGCCTTCTGTGCATAAATACAATCCTTTTGAGTCCATCTCTTAGGAAGAGTTCATTTAAAGTGGAGTGCAAATCTACCAGGAAGATATATATGAAGGTAGAGTACTATTAAATATTAGGAACATTATATTGGAAAGTTGTAATCATGATAGTGTTGGATTAAGGGTTGGACTTGATGATCTTGAAGGTCTCTTCCAACTCAGATAATTCTGTGATTCTGTGATTCTGTGATCTTGTCCAGGTGGAAGTTTTAATGTATGACTTAATATAAAACATTGTTAGGCTGCTTTAAAGTGTTTTGTTTACAGTTGTCTGTTCTGGTATTTATTTGTTCCTTCCACTACTTCCCTGCCAGACAATAAATAGTACATTGTCATCTCACTAAGCATATTTCTGCAGTTGGAACATTTTCTCTTGTACCTATGAACTACCCTTTGAACCAGTAAACGTTTCAAAATAATATGGTTGCTGTAAGTGAGGCAGTGGCAAGGATATGACAGGCTGACTGGGAAGAAGCAGAAGATCAAGCCAGATGATGGTTTCCTAGTTACAAACTGTAGTTATATAACCCTGAAAGAATTTTTTTCCTAAAAACCAGTAATGGGCATGAAATGTCACTATTTTCAGCTGGATTAATTTAAAACTATAATAGCTTTTTTCTTCCTTTTTTTTCTTTCCCATGTTTCTTTTTCCTAAGAGAAATATCACTTGAGAAAGGGCACTTTGTTCAAACATTCCCTTTGCCCTCTGCTATATTATCTAAGGATAAAGAGCAATTTTAGATAGCTGTGAAATTTCCTCAACTCTCTTTCTGAATTTTTCATGCAATAAACATTTATAGGCGAATTTTACCTTTTTTTTTCTGTCCTGATGACATATTTTAAAAGGTTGATTCTGAACAAACAGTTATATCCTACTGTATACAAACACAACTTGGAACATTATTCATCCTTTCGCTATTGCGTGCATGTGTCTTGCTTTCAGCCCCAATGATCAACATGTTCTTTGACCTTAGCTGGGAATCAACGCATTTTTGAACTTTTTTCAGCATCTGGGAGTAAAGAAGCATCCAACAGAATTAATTTGGCAAGTTTCTCCACTAAACATGCACAGAAAGAGAAGAGAGAACAGTAAGTTCCTTTGGATACCATGGTCATGGTTACTTGAATTCAGGGACACTGGGAGGACTGTTGAGGACAATCTTGTTTTCACTGAAAGAAATTCAGGCAAAATACCAATGCAAGACAGCCTTGAAAATTATTATTTATACCTCACTAATATACATGTGTCACCAGTTATATCTTTTTCCAAAGAAAAGCAGTTCTGTATGACATAGTAATATGTACAGCAAAATATATAAAAAAACCCTGAGTAACAACTGTTACTTCTACAAGTGAGGGTGATGAGACACTGCAACAGGTTGCCCAGGGAGGTTGTGGAAGCCCTATATCTGGAAGTGTTCAAGGCCAGGTTGGATGGGTCTGTAAATAACTTGGCCTAGTGGAAGGTATCCTTGCATGTGGCACGGGGGTTGCAACTAGATGATCTTTAAGGTCCCTTCCAACCCAAACCATTCTATGCAGAGCAACCATAAACACCCTCCGAAGTACTGGAAAGTCTCCTGAATGCAAGTCACCTTGTCAGCCACACAGTCTGTGGCCACAAACATGATAAATCTGCAGAATTGGCAACAACACTAGGATAGTAATACTAACATTAATTCTTACTTACCTTCCCCTTATACTTGTGGAAGGATAATAATATCATAACACCACTTGGAAAAGCTGTGAAAAAAACGGAAGGGAAGCCTTCAAACATCATTGGACAACAGGCAGACAGAGAGAGAAAGATGTTGAGAAAGAGAGAGGTTTCTCCTCACCCCCAACTACAACACTGTTAGGGTACAGAGCTCAAAATCTTCAAAGCAGAAGAAACCTCTTATCTAAAGATATAATTTTCGTAATGCTAATCCTATTAACATTTTACTGTGTGATCATGGCTCTAGAGTTACATACAACATTCATACAAAATTTGAACATACTGTGAAAGCAGCTGTGAGAGCTTGATGAACTCAGGATAAAAAGAGCCATATTCATGAGCTGCCAGCAGCTCTAGCAGCCCCGTGCTAACAAGGAGACAAAGGGGAGAGGAACCAGGCCTGCAGAGCTGTGGATCCAGCAGGTCACCTTGACAGGCAGGCTACTCTTGCTGATGGTGCATATTGGGCTGCAGCAAGATGTAATACTCTTTTTACCTCATCTGTAAACACACAATTGAGACCCTTCTACTTCAGCACCACAGCTATACAGACTACAAGTTTCTTGTGAAAGTGTGTCACAGGTACAAGGACTGCAGGAAAAAAACTGAAATGGGGCACAGATATAAGCATCGTTATTCATCTCTGTATCATAATGTCAAGCAAAGACAGAGTCTGCTAAGATAGAAGGCAGATATGAAGCCTAAGACAGACATGCAACAACTCACACCAGGGTAGGAAAGAGTGCTGCACAAAGCCATCAGTAGCCTACAATTATCTTTCATGAAGCAAGTATTTAAATTTTAAAGAAATGTTAAAAAATATAATAATCTTCTTAATACACGTTTTACCTTTTTTTTTTCTCATTTGTTATCTAAATTTCAATAATTAAATTGTTCAATGCAAATCTCACCTCTCTAGTTTGGATTCTTTTATCGTTAGTACCTAAGCAGCTGTAGTGGTGATGGTTCTCCATGGGAGTTTGACAATGGAGTGAGTCTTTGACTCATTAATTACAGTAAATGTGGGGATTGCTTACAGCTCAGACATTGCCTTCCAGCCACCACCCTTTTGTGAGTCTTCACCACCGTCAACACCACTTATATTTTTTGCCAAGTAGCCCATTTCATGAAGCAGTGCCTATATCCAAGTATGAAACTGTGGCATTTATCTTGAATTTCTTCCACTGTTACTGTGCCACTTATTTCCTGATGAAAGTCTATGTTATCAGTTAAATGAAACAACACCTGTTATTCTTATTTCAATACTTCTTTATTATTTAGAAGTAGATACACTGGCAATTAATACAGAAAGTATTTAACCTTTAATATTTCTGCTTATTGTTACAGAGTTAATATGTTGAATCCAATTGGTATCTCATTTATTTCCATAGTCTTCATATGGCAGGTATCTGCTATTTTGGAGAAAGACTGTACAGAAGGCATTTTTAGGATGGCTTGCCCAAAAGAAGTGTTTTTCTTCTGCTCCCTCACCTGAAATGTGTTTGAAAAGAGACATATATGATTTACACCTCAGCACTATCACTTTGGATACTGTCACCATCCATATAATTTTTTTTTATCTGTTTTTAATACTGCTAAAACCTATGCTGCCTTTTGGCAGTGTTCTGTGGTATAATTCTTCTTCATTGTGGAGACAAATATTTCCATTCCTCAGCTTTAAATTTCATCTTTTAACTGAATATCCCTTTGTCTGTGTAATATGAGAAAGCCAGAGTTGAATATTCCACTCCCTGCCATATATTATTTTATAAAGGTTTATCTGCTCTCCTTGTATTTATCTTTTCTATAAAATCAACAGCCTTATTCTTTTTACTCTCTTCAGAGATTTTTTTCATGCCTTCAGTTACCCTCAGAGATCATTGGCAACTGTTTTCTCTTTCTTCTTTTCCTTTTTCAACAAAGGTGACAAAAAGTTTTTTACCAATGTTTCATATAACAGCATAAAATATTTGTCACTTTGTTTTCTATAATTTAGATTACATTCCTTAAGATACACTGGGTTTAATTAATGTTGCAAAGAGCATGATTCCCTTAAATTCGAATAGAAGGTGCAGGCAGTTTAAGTCTTATTTGATTCCATACCTGCACTTTTTCTTAGATCTGTCATGTTTATTTATGTGTATATGATAATACTGGCTGCCTATAGCTCTTTCCAGAACCTGATCATTTCAGAGAAAACAAGAGTTTATGTTTTATTGATTCAAAAAATGGAGTATTAATTTCTACAGATTAATTAATTAATTAATTTTGGGGTATTAATTTCTACAGATACAAACTAACTATTGTGTTTAGCTATCTTGGACTATAAGATAAAGAGATACAGATTGGAATTTCAGAATTCAGTCGAGAGGTTCTTTTCAGCCCTTGCATTCATATATGTCTCATCTTTTGGCTGCCTCCGTCCTCCCCATCTGCTGCAATGGCTGACAGCCTGCTCCCATGCTGGCAAAGTCCTGATTGCCATGCCCCTGTGCCACTGGGCCACCAGACCCCCGTGCTGCTGGGTCACCATACTGCCATGCCACCAGGGCAGGCATGGAGCTGCTAGTGCAGTGTTTTTTCTTTCTGTTGCAGTAGGTCTTTACCGATGTTAATGATGTAATACTGGCTTCATGTGCCCCTTCAAACATTGGTACAGATGCCTGACATTTACCTGCCAAAAGTACAAAATGGAAGTCCAGGAAAAACTTGAAACAACAAGTGCATTTCCTTACAGAGTGTTTTGATCTTGAGAAAACAGGCAGCTAACAGAAGAGGACAGGGTGGGGGAGCCTGCAGGGAAGGTATCAAATGCCCAAGAAATATCCCAGGATTTCCAAGCCCACTAGCACAAACTATGGTCTTAGAATGACAATCACACCTTCTAGAGAGATTATAGACAGTACAAACCTGAGTCAGGAGTGCCTGCCTGTAACATAGTGCACTACTGAACCAGGTTGACTGGATTTGAAAAAACTTAAAGATTTAACCGGATGTTTCCTGTCTCTGGTATTAGTGCAAGGTGATGACAGATGTTTACATGTCTAGACATATTCTGATATACTAGCAGTTGGAAGAAGTGAAAATTAAATTCCTTGTAAAAAGGTGAAAAAAAGGATGGAATTAATTTACACCAAGGTAATAGACAAAGAGAAGAGATGCACATATAGTCAAGTCCATGTACACACATACACAGACATATACATGTGTGCACTCACATTCACACAGCCATCCCCTGGTTTGCTTACAACAAAAGAATGAAACAGTTTGACAGAAATCTGATTTTTAATTTAATTGTTCTCCCTATGATCTGCAGGATATTTTAAAATAAAGTTCTGTTGTTATCTACTACAGCTAGTTAGCTCTATGCTATTCCATGCTGTTATCTCATCTTATTTATTTAAAAATAAATTAACCTACAAAAATTACTCTTGTTATAGAATCAGAGAAGCCCAATCAATGTAAAATACCTGTTTATATTTGTGGCTATTTCTATGATTACTTCAACTCCACAGTATTTGAAAAGCTGGTATATATTTTTTAATAATATATAACCTAACTACTTAACTGCTTAGTCTAAAACTTCCCAGAAAATCTCATTAACACTAACCCTCCCAATTTTGCCAGACCCAGAGATTTTCAACACCTCAGTGAAAACAAATGGACTTTTTTCAAGAAAGAGGTCTGTAGTTTTTCTACCATCTTCAAGAAAGATCAAAAATCTGTTGAAAAATGTTTCATGGAAAACTCCATTCTTCTGCTTCTTGTCACTATGTTCATTGTTTTCTTTAGTGAAACCAGCCATTGCGTTAACAATGATGGCTAAGTAAATCCTGAGATTATTCGATCACATATACTCCTCTTTTCTAGCTTTCCCTCTTGCTCGTTTAACTAGTGACTTTGAACTCCACATCATTGTGACTGGGCACAGTTTAAATAACAAGCTCTGTTTCCACATAGGTCATGTTGACATTAAAAAAATTGATCAATTCTAAGTAAAATATTTGTTGTTTTCAGGGAAGAGATGATAAAGAACTTAAAGAGAAGATATTCATCCAAGTTATACTGTTTATTTCAGTAGAATTGCCTGTTTAAGAATGTTTTCAACAGAAAAATTGATCTACAGCATGGCCCATGGTGATTATAACAATTTTTTTTACATTATCACAATTGCAAGCATCATGAGGGAGAAGCTGGGTTTCTTCCTCATTGCTGTAAAGTGTGATGTTACGTATGAAAGCAAAAGAGCCTCCTTTGCTATCGTGTGAAAAGTGTCTTTTCCAGGGGACAACAGAGATGAAAATGTATGGAATTGCTGGTTGCTATAGTGCTCTCAGTTCCCAGAACCCACAGGTTGCAAATGAAGCTGTTCAGCAGTCATTTTCAAATGTAGCAGCTTTGCAAATCAGGGATTAAAAGGAATCAATAAATGTTTGTCTGGGAGACAAAAAATATACATGCACAAACACAGAGACACACAGACTTTCACATATGGAAAAGTCTTTTCCCTGGGACCATCCACCTGCCTGTTTTCAATGCTGGGAGGATTTGCCCTTCCTTAAAGAACTTGCTGATACAGTGTAAGTTAGTCTGATGATCATTTAAAAGAGCAAGTGATTCTCAAGGCCTTCACCTTCCTGCCAGTTTCTTGCTCACTGTATTACATCTGGCCATCAGCTGTGCCCCTCAACAGAGGTTTTACTTTCTAAGGAACATGCTTTATTATGACTTAGGGAAACAAGAATTATTTCTTGTATGTTTAAGAGAATACCTTCTACAAAAGAAGAACAAATCTTTTTTGACACAAGTCATCTATGTATAAACTTAAACTGACAACATTCTAATGCCTTCGTTGTACTTCAGAAACGTGTTAGTGTAATAGACCTATAGGAAATTCCCCTATATCATATGTTTGAAGTAGTGTGATTTAGAGGTATTAATTAATCTTCAAAACACTTCGAAACTGAGGCTAAAATTTTAAGTCAGTGTCAGAGCCTGGATTACGTCTAAAGAGCTAATGAGAACCTGTAGACCAGAGGAATTAAGGAAGTGTTTTAGTGTGTTTTCTCTATAGGAATGGACTCAATTGAAGTAAAGCCTGAGTGTAGGTATCTATCCTTTTCCCTTGTCTATATCCCCACTCTAAACTCAAAAGACTGATTAGTTTGGAAAGTAGCTTAAAATGGATGAAATACATAGTGAGATTGAAATTGCCACACTGATTAAAGATGTATCTTTATATTTTAAAATATTCAGAGTAGAAATTAAACTATATACCAGTCTCAATAATTCTCATTTACTTACCACATTTCTTTCATCAATTTCTCTGCTGCCCTGGCTAATTGTTCCTTATATGCAGTTAAGCATGCCACTCTGCAATCTCTCCTTTCAATTTGCCTAATCAAATATGGTGATTTTTTTTTTACTGGTTTCTGTCTGGACTGAAAATATTTTAATTCTTTCCTCAGCAGCATACTGGTTGCTTGAATCCAGTACATACCAGTCAGGTCTCAGTGATGTGTTTATAGTGAGTCTACATTTTACAAAAAAGTCTCCATGTGTTGTGGTAAGGTCACTGAGGAGTACATTTTGTTATATGATTATGAAATCTGTTAAATGCTTGAAAGAAAAATAGCGTTTAACATCTGCATAAACAAGGGAGAAGCTTCTTTATGCTAGCTGATGTACAAAGCCTCTCTATGTTGAAGATCCTGCCATTCAAACAGAAAAAACAGGACCAGGTAAAGGGGAGTAAATGAGGATGTGATGAAGATGAGAGCATGGTAAGAGAATTCAAATGTAGGCAAACTTCATTACAAAGGCAGAGGTTCCCCTAAATCTCAGCCCAGAGTGTTTGCAATGTGATTCTTCTCCTACTTTTCTCACTTATTTCTCTCTACCCTGACCCCCTTAACATTATCTTGTGGCTGAGGTTCTCTTTCAAAAGCTCTTTTACAGAAGGAGTCAGAAATTCCCCTTAATGGGAATGAAAACGGCTTAATTTGTCAAAATTCAACACAATTCAAAAGATCAATTCTTGTCTTCCCCAACTAACATTCACCTCCTGAGTGCCTTATAATTACATGGACAGTGAACCCTGGGAAAAGGATGAAGTTTAATGATATGAAGAGTGTTGGGGAAATGAGGATCAATTTGTTAAATAATGCATTTTCTCTCTGGATTTTAACCTTTGGAGAGTACAATACACATGTGAAATGTGATTGCAAAGAGAAGAGTGAATAGAAAAGTCTATTTAGAGTATAATATCATAGTTGTATTTAAAATTCCTGAGGCACTCCAGAGTTTTGGCTGGAGGATGTTTTCCCCAAAGTACCTAATGTAAACACAAGCCTGTTTATATTTCAGTAGGTGTGAATAAACTCAGCCAATACTCAGTGCCAAGAAAATGGAACACTGTTTTTTTCCCCCATCACAATTGATGTAAGTAATCAACTTCCTGTGTGTTGCCAATGAGGCTTTCATTCTGCTGCCTCCAATAAACAATATTAAGGAGGAAGTGTTTTAAGAAGCTTGGAACAGATACTTTTGTACAAAGAAAAACTTTCATTTCTTGTTGTGTTTTTGTGGTAAAAGAAACCCAGCACAGTATTTTACAAGAAAAACTCCCTGATGTGATAACGTGCAACAGATTTTAATGGTTAATTCTTAATGGTGCCCATGCTATGAAAAGAGCCATTGTGCCAGAGGTGGTAGGAAGAGCAGAGACAGGGGAGAGATGGCTCATAGCACAGAATGGTTGTAGTAGCCTGTGGAGTTACTGGCCTCTTCTTTTTCTTGGGACACGATTGAGTTTTGATGGCACTGAGGGGAGAAGCTTGAGTAGAGGTACAGGGCAAAGGCAGTATTTTTCTGATGTGTGAAGAGGCAATAACATCAGGTGGAACAGAGTTCTCTAGGCTTGCAACAGCTTTCTTTAAATGAGATGTTTCTGGGGAATTGAAACATTTAATCTCTAGCCAAGAGCACAGAAGGGAGGTGGCTTTGTGTTTTGTAAAAATAATGAAGCCATAGATCCAGAGCCAAATTTTGAAGAGGATTCTAAATGCTGTTTCGGGGAAAAGATTATGGAAAGAATTACTAGTAGCTGTTGTCACCTCCCAGAACACCACTGCTGAAAGAAAGTACTGAATAGCTTTTCTAATCTTTTCTCTCATCCCTTTCTTTTGGATGAAGTCAAGCAGAATATAGTTAAAGGCTCTATTTCCACTGAAATCATCTGTGTTAAATAAGACCTTCTGAATCCAACCTTTCCTAGTGGATGCTCCTTTTCTTTTTCTTTTCCTTTGTCTTTTCCTTTTTGTTTTTCTTTTTCTTTTTTTTTCTATTTGTTTTGCTTTTTTTTTTTCTATTTCTTTTGCTTTTTCTTTTTTTTCTATTTCTTTTGCTTTTTCCTTGGTTTTTGCTTTTTCTTTTTCTTTTCTTTTGGCTTTTGTTTTTATTTTGTTTTTGCTTTTTTTTTCTTCTTTCCTTCTCTTCTTATTTGTTCTTTATTTCTTCCTTTTTAAATTTTTTTCTTCCTTTTTCTTTCTTTTTTTCTTCTTTTCTTCAGAAAGTAATCAGTATTTAATTACTTGATTTTTACACAATACAACCCTTGAGACTTTCCTGACTTACTGAATATTCAAAGTGTACTGTTCAGAGTGTTCAAAAGCTCCAACTCCTTGTTGCCAATTACAGTACAGATGAGAAAAAGGAAATGGTTCCAGGAGCAGTAACTTACACGTTTGTTACATGTCTTGAAACTAGGGACTACACTGAATTCATACATGAACTGACAAAGACCTTTATGATTTTTAGCTCTGATCTAGCTGTATATGCATACAGAATCATGCATACCCACTTTCAGTCTGCATTAGGACTTTGCACAGCTTTCTGGTTTTGTATCAGCAGAAAGCTAGGTTTCAACCTGTGTGGGCTCACACCCACTTCCACCCTCAAATTTGACTATGAGGTTTTGAGTTCAAGCAAACTTAAAATTGCAAAATGAAACACCATCAAAACCAATGAGTTTTCTCTGGCTTGGTGTCAAAAGTGGGAGAAACAGTACATTTTAGAATATGGTTTCATGGGAACATTTCAAAAGCATTAATCATCCTTTCAGGAGACTTCAGGTCTCATGTTTTACATTTGCCAACACACATAAATCACAAATCTGGAAGATCAGTTCTGTTATATTTGACAAAATTCTCTTGTCATCAGTTGGGTTAAGTATGTTTTACACTGGATCTTAATCCTTTAAACAGTTTAACAATACAGCTTGAAAATTAAGCATATGCATAAATACTTCCAAGACTTCAGTCTCGGTGTCAGGCTACAAAACTTTAGTTTTCAAAAGGTAAAATGGTTGTGCTATGTGATCATTTTTTTTCAGATTTCTTATTGTTTTCTCTATTTTTAGTTTGTAAGAATTTCAAGTAATGTCACACTAAACTTCAGCGGAAGCTTGAAACATGGCATTGTTTGACTAATTAATACTAAAAAGTTTCTCTTGAACAAAATGTCATATCCCTCAATTATATCTAATGAGGAAAAACATGATTCTTAATAAGCTTCTTGTAAATTAAATAGCTCCTTCTGAAAACAAGAAGTGTTAATTATTTGACAGAAACATGAGCTAAAATCCCTCTGAAATATATATTAGCAAAACATTACTAAGGAAAAATGTAATTAATAATTGTTAAGAAAAAAAGGCTGTTTCAGTTCAAAAAAGTTAATGTTTCTCTGTTATTCCTCATAGAAAAACAGAAAGGAGAGATATTGTCATAGATGTAGTTTTTCATTTCAAATTTGATTTTAATACTAACTGAAGAAAATTTTGCCTGTCATCTGTTTCTCCTAAACTGTTGGAATTTGCAGGGATTGTATAAATGTTTAATAATAAAGATAACAATAATGATAATTTGTATTTATACAATGAAATTTGTTATCTGTATATGCACAGAAAATTTTTGAAATCAGTCTTTAAGCTGAAGACATGAATGTCATACTAAAGTATTCATGAAATATATTCCACTTATGCTATTACACGAAAGCTTCAGGGACTGGTCAAATTTCCCTAAATCTCAAAATAATTTCCTCTGCAGTAACCTAGAAATTTTTTTTTCAAGTGTTTCTTCATCCACTGAAGATTAGTTCTCTTCCTCCTTCCCACCCAGAAGCAATAGCTTCCAGGTTAATTTGCTATCTGTTCATGATGGATAAGAACAGGAGAAATTTAGCCGCTCAAGTCTGGTTTCTAGTCTGAAAGTAGAAGTCATTAACAAAATGCTATATGGCTAGTGGCAGCTTAAACAGTGATATATGATTTTCACTCATTTTAAGTACTTTCTGCACAATTCTTTGCTCCTATTTAAGTGAATCTAGGAAATTTTCTCTGAGAAATTAAAAGATTTTTGCATATTAAATGGAAGATTATAAACACTGAATTTGCAGCTGTCTGGTCTTTTGTTAGTTAATACATTTGTCATTTACTTTCTCTTCTCTGAATTCTGGTGTAGTTCAGACACAAAACTGGAAAAGACTAATACTGTTTCTCAGTTTCGTCGAGTTTGGACCTTGAAAAAAAATTTAGGAGTGAACAACTGACCTAATTGCATATACAATAAAGTAATTAAAATGCAATATGGTCTGCAAAATACCATGGACTTTAAAAGGCTACAAAACATACTTATAAAACTTACTTTAGTACAGGTAAATCAGATTAGTAATCAGGTTAGTGATGACAGTTTAGTCTTAAAAACTAAAGGTACCTATATTTCAGTTCAGGAGTCTGGAGGAAAAGGGAATGGCAGAGGGAAACCCCTGAAAATCAAACCTTCCCACAAAAAGCAACTTTTTTTTCTGAAGGGAGATTAGTTGTAGTGCTCTGGATGCTGTAGCCAAAAGCTTACTAAATAGGAATGAATACTGTACTTTAAAAACAAATCTAACAAACGATCAGCATATTTTTTTATGGTCACCCTTTTATAGCATCCCTAAGAGATTTACAGTCTCTATAGCTGTAAACAGTGTGACAGGGTGATCTCTCAGTGAGAACTACCATGGTACTATTGCTTCCCAGCAGGCAGTCCAGTCAGATGATACAGAGTAGGTGTAGGGAGACAGATCCCATTTGAATGCATGAAAAAAACACGATGCTGAAGTTTAATAGCTGTTGTAGAGTGTATTCTAGCAGCCTGATCCTCAGGTTTTGCACGCTTGGAGCTTCTATTCAAACATAATGCTGGATTTGTGGAGAACTGCCCTCTGTCACTTGTTTGAATTTATCAGCATTTAATTTATGCCAACTCTGAATGCACTGCAGGGCAGCACAGAAATCACAGGAGCTGCACGTGCCTGATGACCATGCTGCTTTCATTCCTGTATCAGCTGGTGCTGCAAAGCTACACATCCTGGCCTTTGGAAAGGCAGAGGCAGCAGAATAAGTACTCCTGAAATTTGTTACTACAGGTGCCTCATCTGTAAATTGGGACTAATAGCACTTCACTATTTTGAGCAGTCCTTAATGTAGAGTTCAGACATCTTTAATAGGTTCCACTCTGAGCTTCAAGTGGTTTCTCCTGTGTCCAACAACCTGCTTCTGCAGAAGTTGCTGACTAGCTTGATAAGGAGCTGGATTAAGCTATTTGTTATCTGCCCGTATTGTACCCAAGATACTTATCTAGCTAAGGTACTTATATCAGCACCTTTACACCTAAGCACTTCCTAGTCTGTAATAGAAAGTATTTTCTTTATCATACTCCTGGAAATAGTATTTTTTCAATTTATAGGTGGGGAACTGAAGCAGAGAGAGTAATTGGCTTCCCCGCAGTTTTAACAAGAATCCTGAGGTGGAGGAAAGACCTGCCCCTTGCCTGGCTGTGTGTCAGGCTGTGGCAACTGCCTGGCAGGGAAACACATAGGAGGTTCTGTGCGAAGTCAAGAAAAATTTTTTTCCCAGTGAGGGTGCCGGAGCACTGGAACAGACCTCCCAGAAAGGTTGGGGAGTCTCCTCCAACAGAGAGATTCAAAACCCATCTGAATGCTCTTCTGTGTGACCTGATCTAGGGAATCCTGCTGTGGCAGGGGGGTTGGACTAGATGATCTTTCAAGGTCCCTTTCAGCTCCTAACATTCTGTGATTCCGTGAAATGTGCTATTCAGATGAGAGGGAGGAAATATGTTTTAACAAAACTGTTAATTTTGGTTATTTATCAGCCACATATCCAATTCCATAGGGAAGCTCTTTAAAGCCAAATTTTTATTTTTGCTTGTTTAATGTGTTTTGAATCATATCACATCCATAACGGCCTGATTTACAAATCCTTATGAAGAATGTGAACACCTTTTTGTTGCAATCTCTAACTATCTTCTTCTTGGGAAAAACAAAATAAACCAAGCCAAACCAAGCTTAAACAAACAACACATCCAAGTAAAGTAAGGCCTAACAATTCCTTCCAATCGTGTCCTTGAGAATCCTCATAGAGTTACTTTAAGTTCACAATATAATTTTTATTGTTTCTTAAGGCAGGAGAAATTTGTTTAAGCTAGGGATATTAACCATGCAGAAGCAAGAAGCTCTATCTCTTCTGACCATATACAAGAATTGGAAAGACAAGAGTTGTTATTTTGAAATACATTCTCATCAAACTGAATTTTGACTTACAATGAGAATAAACTCAACTATTTGAAGGAATTGGTCAAGAGAAATAAATAATTAACCAAACATTAATATCTTTTGTTCTAGTTGGCAGTTAATAATTAGCCACTAGTTGGGATCATATGTCACATATCTGGTATGGAAATTAAAATGTCAGACAAAGGAAATTAAAGTGACTGGGATCAGTGACTATATTGAGTCAACTGAGAATGGGCAAGGTTAGTGTATATGTATTGCATTATATATGTATATATAGCGTATATTCTTGTGTGAAGTGTGATTGGAGCTAAGGGAGAAGCCCTGTGATGGGTGGGAGGAGAGAATGAAAAGGCTCCTTCCCTAAAAGCAGCAGTGCTTGTGCAGAGATAGCTCTTCTAGAGCAAGGAGGGAAGCTACCTTTTGAGAATCAGGAAGAAGATACACAGCCAAGCCTACGAAGTAATAACAAGGGAGAGATTTTTCTAGGGACTTAGTGAATACGGTGGAGAGTTTAGGGCAACCTTGAAAAACACTGAAAGAGTGAAGGATTGGTCCCATGAGGACAGACTGACAGGGAAAAGATTGGTTTCCTGTATTTCTTATTTAGTTTTTCCCTTGTGGCATGTCTGAGATTTCTTTACCTGAAGTGTTTTCTATCTTATAGTTTTGTTGCCTCTTCTTAGTGGCTTTTTGTTTTATAGTCTGGGAGCCATCTAGATGGTTTATGTGCTTATTTTAAGAAAAAAGTGCAGGCAGTTTCACACAGAGCTCTGGCAGGCATGAGGTCCCACCACTAAGTTTCTCTACATTGGTTTGTCTCCTATAGTTAAGTAGTAAGACAGTATCCCTTGAGAAATTACTCTCTAAAGAACCACAAAGGTGAAAGATTTTCCTCTGGGTTGGGACAGTAATTTTCTTTTCTGATATATGATACCACAAGTATCAGAAATAGGGATTCTGACAGTGGGCAGGGTGGCTGAATCCATGTAGATGGCTCAGTGAGATGTGCGATGATTCATTCACCTTCTTAGGAAAGTAGATTCAGTTCTGCTACAAAATAGCATTTTGGGGTTTTTTTTTAATTTGTTTTGGTTTGGTTTGTTTTAATGAGAGAATGGGCTATGAACTGTGAGTCATTCAGCAAAAAATTTAGTTTGATATCTGTCTGGTTTTAAATATAAAAAGGTGTCAGGTTATTCTTTACTGTAACTAGAAAATACAGTGCAAAAAAAAAAAAAAAGACAAAGTATAAAATACTTTTAACTATTTAAATACTTCTACAAACTGTATGCCAGACATTTGTTGCCCAAAATACCAGCAAGTGACTGTTCTAAGTAAAAAAGAGTTTTTCTTATATATAATTTCCATCACTTCATGTTAAATGTCCATCTCATGATGTTGGCGGGTAGAGCACTAGATGACATCATGCAACAGGACAATTGTGATTTAAAGAAAAACAGTATTAAGATAAATCAGCCCTTACCACAAAGGCTATTTAGCAGAATTATAAAAGGAAAACTATTTCTTCAAATACAGTAAACTCTAGTCCATCCTTTGACTCTTCTTAGGATGAAGTTACAAAGTGAAGCATTTGCACAGGCTTTGTTCCATGTAGAGATTCTTCTGAAAGTGACCCTTGAACACAAACTGATCCCTGGATGCTCTTTCACTTTCTGCGCTTAATATTAGCTGGAGAGCCTCCGCTTAATGACTTATTCTTTCAAAAGTGCTCAGGCTCTGTTGAGAGCTAAGGTGCCTGAGAGAAACTTCAGGTAGGAGTAATGACGCTTCCTTGGAGTGAAGCAGCCCCTAAGGAGAGTGGCTCCTTTTCACAGAGGATTACATAGCCCATGCTCTTCCTTTCACTGAGCCAGGTGACTGTCTGGTGCTTGAGGTTACACCGGGAATAACCCAGTTTATTTTGGCTGGTATATGGATTGGCTTTGTGTCAGTGACCATCTCTGTTATCTAGTTGATACACTGAGTATCAAAGTCTCACAGCTAGTTATCTACAAAAGAATGGTGAGATTATCATTGGCCTTGAAAGTATGTGGAGAGAAGAGTAGGTCAGATGGTCATGAGGCCCTAAGGGGGGGAAGTCCTCTAAAGTACTGGAGAGCACAGAATTTTGCCTGGATATGCCAGAACACATTTGTATGATGGATATGAAGTATCTGTGACATTTTTGTTAAAACATCACTCTATGTAACCCTGGAGTGAGTGTGATGTTTGTATTCATATTTGGAAATGGATGTTTGTATTCATGTTTGGAAATGTTTGTATAATGTGTCTAGGTAAGAGGGGTGATCAGAAGCTCTGTCAAATTCTTCTGTATTTGCAGAAAGAAAGCCGTGAGAAATAAAAAGGGCAACGGAATAGTTTTCTTTCAGGTCTTCTGTGTTTTATATTTAGAATGGAGAGAGGGTCTGGAATGTCTCTGAAATAACTATAGACTTGATATATGAATTGTTAAGAGAAAAGGAGGAGGAACAGTTGTGGTGAAGCTCTCAGGAGTGAGGAAACCAAACGTGAGATGGAAAGCAAGAGAGATCCCTTGGGCTGATTTCAGCAGTGAAGAGGAGTGCTGGACTGGCTCCAGCAGCCCTATTGAGCTCTGACCACTGCAGCAGCCCCAGGCAGATCCTATTTAACACTCACATGTCCTTAACAGACATGTGAACTACAGGCCCAGTGAAATACATGCAAGTATAATCAGAGGAGGAAGACCGTATCATCTGATATATCAGTATCTCTGTCCTGCTGGAATTGCCTGGGACAGGTAGACTTGCAAATCGTAATTATTTCAGTTTCCCAAATTATTGTTTTCTTGTATATCACTCTCATTTGTGCACCTTCTTGTTGATTAGTTCTGCTTAATAATCCCCTGTTTCGAGGGGGAGGGAGGGAGGCTTGTTTTGTTCTTAGTCATAGTTGGAAAATTAAGAAAGATTGTTCATTCTGAGCACAAAAATAGTTTGATCTCATTTTCCTCCCTGTGTGTGGCTTGCTCTGTTATTCAAATTTTGTTACAAACAGTAAATATAAACCCCGTTGCCCTACGTTGTTTGACACAGGGTACCGGCAGATCCAGCATTCTTCTACTGCTGGGGGAACTGTCTTACGTCTTAATATGTGAATAGTTACTCATGTAAATGTTCTACTTTAATTATTGGTGGGATTTCCATCCTTTTAAAGTTATACCTAAGGCATCTTTCTCTGTTCTTTTGTGTTTATCACTCTGTATAATATATAGAGAGAATATACATATTTCTCACTGTTGTTTTCCATCTGTTTGAAACAACACATCAAATGCTGGTCAGCAAGGGAATAGAGACAAAAAAGCACTGGCATCTGTTGACAAGTTTTTGCTTTCCTAGCAGGAATCTTCAATTGGTTTATGCTATCTTATTTCAATTAATAGGGAAGCCATATAGCCTAAATATTAGTTAGCTTAAAATAATGTTGAGTTTATCTGTCCCCAATTTTACCATAAAAAGTGAAGTATTCTGTCAGTGACTTTACAAGAGTAGACAAGCATGAAATTAATTTTATGTACTAGCACTAGGTAAGCTTGCAGCCTAGTAGCATTGGGACGAAATTTTACTAGAACTGTAATATAAGGCTGTGGGGATTTTCCCCCCTTCAACTAGGTGAGTTTCTTCAGCAATTCAAACCTCTAATAACTTTTTTTAAATAGAGTATTTAAAGTTCTGCACTGGGACTTTGTAATCTAATTCCACTCTAGTGACTTGTGTGTGTGTAGCTATGATAGAGAATATATTTTTGTATACATAATGTTATTATGGCAGTATAGATTGGTGACATTTTGCAAAGTTTTGGCTCATTGAGTTAGAGAAAGCTTGTATTACAGCTCAGTTTAGACTGTGAAAGGAGGGTTGAATAAACATGGAGATGTTTGCCCACTATCCTAGTATATGGGCTCCTGTTTTAAAACAAATGAACTGCCAACACGGTAGAGCTCAGGATGTTCTTCAGAAACAGCTGTTCCCTTCTTCCCATGGATGCTCAAGGGAGAGGTTTCTATTCTGTGACTGATTGCTACCCATTGGATAACTGGGCTAGTCCTGACATATCCATGTGTGGCTGATCCAGATTCTTGCATAAACCATTCAGCCAGCTGCATCTGGAAACAGATCTACCTGAGAAGCACCATATATTCATTATATCTTTCTTCTCAAGTCATTCTTTATTTATATGGTTGCCTGCTTGCATGCATTCTAGTGCAACTATTCTAGGAATTTGTTCTGCAAGTTGAAAATCAGATTGTATTTTTGTACTAGTGCATTTCTCCCATGATATATTTTGATAATGTCTGTTGTTCAGCAACAAAGCAAACAGGCCCATGTTTAACAGTAGATCAAGAAATGCTTGTAACTTACTACTACAGTGTAGCTTTGAATAATTAATCACAGCATGTAAGGACTTGTGATAGGTCTAGGCATGGTACTAGATGACTTCTAATACAGTTGTATAATCTAATCTTTTTCTTTTCTCTTGAAATGATAAAGTACAATAAACTTTTTTTTCTGCCTTTCATTGTAAATTAGAGTTTTAAATGATGTGGCTGTCATTTGAATATGATAATTAAGCTATATTATTTTACAGACCATTAGACACGCCTATAAAAATGTGTCTTAAGTTCTAAGCCTTTTGATTAACTTGTTGAGACTCAGTATTCCCTAGTACTTGCTTAAGACTGGTAATTGGCATTTTGAGAGGTAGCAGACTGCACCTGCCATTCTGACCACTGATGACCTTCAGTATGAATTAACTGCAAAATCCATGTCAGGCAGTTAATTGAATGAAGCTGTGAACTTGTAAGTGGTAATGGTTATGATTAGTGTATAACATGCCATAACAATAATGATGTAATCTTGGTCTCAAGAGCATAGAGTTAGTCTTGGGGGTTTTATATGCCAAATTAAAAGGGATAAATGACAAGTGGGAAGCTTGAAAGGTGGAGAGAGAGAAAGGAATCCCTCTTCTTCCCAAAGACTCTAAAGATAAAAATATTACTGTATTTGAGAGGTTGGTGAACTTTTTATTCACATCAAAGTGCTTCATCTGTCTTTAAGGTAGAAAGAATTGTCAAGCCCTTTCATCTGGCCTAGGAGAGGTATTTGTCACTTGCAGTTGGATCTGAGGAGTAGCATTAAAATGACATGGTTTTGTTGTTGTTTTATGGAGCCAGAGAACGTCATGGGCTCACTGGGACACATGCTGTGTGTAGTATGTATGGGTGGACTGACATATATGCTACCTTTTTGTTGAATACTTTCATAGCCATTACAGTAACGAGATTAGTGATACAAAGCTGATCATGCTTTCTTTAGGCTCTGCATTCTTGTATACCTGTGACAAATATGAATTGAACAGCCAGAAAAAGACATTTGCTAAGGATGATATGGGTATATCTAAGTATACTGTGCATGCAAGGAGCAAGAGCTATTGTAAACTGGATGGATCCTGCTGGGCTTTTAGCTTTAGAGCCCACAGATAAAAAGAGACTTTTGTGAAATTTGCATCTGACCCATACCCTGTTTATATGCTTGTTAGAATATGACATCTTACAAATATACTCTACAGGGTGTGTTGCTGAACAATTAATTGAGAGAAATGAAGCCTTTCATGGTTGTTTTATCAGGCCGGTAACAAGCCTGCTCATGAGTTGAAATGGAGCATGTGTCCAGAAATGCAAAGGCTTTGCAAACTGCTGCCACTGTAGTTTAAGCACAGCATTCTCAGTTTAACAATAGTTGTACTTTTGAATCACAACCAAATTTCAGAAAACTGCATATTTACACTAACAGAATCATTATGTAAATGTTATTTAATGTGAAGGAATTATAGCAACCAAATCTAACTAGAGATTAGGAAGAGTAATGGAGTAATAATCTAGCTATTAAAATGATCAAAGATCTGCAGGAGTTATGTTAACCTTACTAGTAATTTAGCGAATCATAATGGAGTTAGGTTTTCTCTTGTCAGTACATTTGCAATCTAGCTGCAATAAAACTCCTATTCTGGCAAGAGAGACTAAGACATAATCATATGCCTTCTTTTTGTACTCCACATGAAAGTTTTACTGTGGTTAATATGTTTAGTACATACAAATGCGTGTGTTGAACAACATGACTAGATTGTATACCTGTATGTTTACACTAAAAATAGATATTAAGTGCATGATGAATCCATTCTTATGCATTACAGGAACACAGGTTACATTACTTGTACTTGCTGTCACTGGAGCGAGGATGGAACTATATCGTCATCTGTATGAATCTGAATACAATTTTTAGAGGTTTGTAATTTACCTCCAATCTAGCATGCCAAGCCTAAGTCTATCAAATGTTTTAGGTTTTTTTCCCCAAGCGCTTTCTTTGATCCAAAATAGTATAAGGCAGTATATGCTGTTCTATGCTCCCATACTTAACTCCAGCTTTGTTCTGTTCTGCTGAAGTTGTTACAGTTCCATGAGGTCTTGGTACATCTTGTAATGCAAGATCCTAAATAAATAGTTCAGTCTTTGGTCTTGTTTCTTAGTGAAGCGAGTTTAGTGTAGTTATACTACATGCTTTTTTGAAACCTTCCTGACAAATTTGGCTGAAACTGACACACATTTTCACAAGTTATGGATGGAAAAGTCATTTAACAGGTCTTGTGATGGGAAGAGGTCAGGTAGACAAGAAGGTGTATTAACAGCTCCTTGGGGGGAAAAATCACAAGGACCCTATATTAGTCATCAGAAAATTCATAAAAAGAAGAGATTTAGAGATGTCCAGACCTGGTAGATGCTTCAGTCAGGATTCATCATGTCTTGGATACCTCAGTCAACTAATTTGTAGGAATCTAAGCAGCTGCATCTGCAGGTCCAAGAGCATCACTTTCTTCAGTGGGTGTGCACATCCTGTAAGGATTTCAGGGCCTTCAGTCCTAGAAGTGTGAAATTACAGCAGAGCAGAACCTGAACATGGTAGGAGCTTGGAAAGTTGACCAGTACTCAAGATTGGGACTAGAAGGCCACAACAAAAGCTAAAAGATATTTAAAAGAAAACTAATGCCTCTGTTCAAACCTGAAAACTTGAAGAAAGTTTTCGGCTTTTTAAAGTACTGGATTCAGACAATTTCTTTCAGAAAAGATTCTGAGACAGAAGTGAAAACCTATGTGTGGGAAACTCAGTGTCCAGGAGTCCTGGGGTTTTTTGTCCTGTTTAATATATGCACACATATAAATGTTTCATTTTTACACTCTAACAGAATCCAACTCCATTATTTTGTGTCTTCTGACAAACGTTTTGGATACTGTGGTATGGTTAGTTATCATATGGTTGATAGATGTTCTAATATTTAAATTTTACATCATCTAGGTATCTGTTTAATAAAAAATATCATAACTATTGAGTTATGAGCTGACTTCTGGAGAATCCAAATCTCTCTACTGATTGTACCATTAAAGAAAGATTTTTCAGAGCCAATGTCTTAGTCCTTAGGACAAATGTCTGTATTTGACAAAGTTCATTTTTTAGTTTAATTTCCAGCTCTGCACAGGAGTTTGAATCCCTGATCCTGATTCTGCCAAGCACTGAGCTCTCCATGTGAAGTTCTGCTGCTGTTGTCATCAGTGAGAGCCAAGGGCACTCAGCACCTGGCAGGAACTGGCACTTTGATGGCAAGCAGGGATATTGCAAAGCAGGATTAAAGTGCACTTGCTGACAGAGCTGTTTGAAGAAGCTTTTAGAGCACCTGCCCATGCTGTGCCTGACTCTAGACTTTGCTATCAGCCCCTCAACCTCATTAGCACCAAATTCATTCTTAAAGTTAAATAAATAAAAGACTGTGACAGCACGATTTATTTCCTGCAACATGCCTAAAATATTCCCAAGTAATAAAATATAACAACTTACTGTTCTTTCTCCCACAGGGCAACTTAAGAAATATACTTGTTCTGGATGCCTTACCCCATTAAAAAAAAAAAAAAAAAAAAAAAAAGTAATAAAATATAACAACTTACTGTTCTTTCTCCCACAGGGCAACTTAAGAAATATACTTGTTCTGGATGCCTTACCCCATTAAAAAAAAAAAAAAAAAAAAAGGTAAAACATTAAAAAAGCCTGAAGTTTCTTTACTTTTCATGAAAACATAGTCTGCTTCTCCCACCCTCCAACCAAGAAAGCAGACAGAAAACAAAGTAAAATTCATGGTTTGATGATTTTGCTTGTTCTAAGAGTTTTTTGTTTTCACTATATTTTTGTGGTGACCATTATCATATTAAATCAAAAGGGGAAAGAGAACAATACATCCTGTATCATTGGAATTGCTCCCTGCCCTTTGGACTTATCTTTGAATAAAAAATTATTTCTTTGAAGTGATGGGTGAATTCAAATTTCTAAAGGCAAAGAACATGACAAGTAATTGTTTTTCTATAAAAACTTTCAAGATTGGGAAGAAACCTTGCCATAAGAAATGAAACTCTTTGGGTGGAAAGGAAAAGGGGAAGAAAAGATAAAAACTGAAAACAAATACTTTGAGAAAGTTGCTGCTTTTCTGTAATGATGAATCTGTAGTTTAGGAATATGAATTTTTGATGAAAATTTTATATACACAGTATTTTTGGTTAAAAGTTACTGGAGATATCTGGGGGTTTTTTATAGAAGAGAGAGTTTATACCACTGATGACATAGGAACAGAGCAGTATGTTGGTACGTTCTAGTGGTCATCATTAACTTCTTGCAAGAAAATAGGCTACTTCCTGAATTAACATTCACTAGCAGCTCTTTCACACTAGCGAGAATTGCACCCGCTTCACCATAACACATCATGTAGCCACATTCCATAGACCTATTCCAGCTGAGATTCTTACCTCAAAATCCAAAGATTTGGTGAATTTGTAGCTGATTTGCTGCTGTTATCTGAACATCTTCCATGTAATGTTGGTACTGTAATAATGAAGAACAGAATAAACAAATCAGGAAAGGATGCATGAGGAAAACTCCATACTTAATAAAATTTAAGTTTATTAGATAAATAAAGTGCCTTAATTTACAGATTTTTTTTCTTTATGGCAGCTATAAAGCTGTATGTAGAAATAGATCATTCATTATTTCGTGTCATTTGGGAAGTTGCTGGTGCATATGTGACCACTGACTGGCTCGACGACTTCTGCAACATCACTGGATAACTGCTAAAATCAATTTAAATCCAATTACATGCATAAATCTAATTATCTGCTATTGTTTATTGACGTGAGCCCTGAGGGATTTAACAGACAGGAAAGCAAAGTGTGAAAAAAAGCCTCAAAGTAGGTGGTTCTGTTCCACTGCCCCTCAGCTTTCAGGTGTTCAAAACTACAGGAAGTTTAAAACAAACAAAAAAACCCCAAAAATCAGCTTGCGTAGTAAACCATAATATCAAGCTTCTGAGTGGTTCTTTTAATGTACTTTTTGATATAATAACACTCAGACTAAAAAATTAGTTATTCTTGACTGGAATATATTTAATATTTGAGTCAGAAATATATTTTGGTCTTCCTCTTCTATCTGTACTCTTCTCCACTAAAAATATTAGGAAATAAAAATGAAACTTTAGTTTTTATTTCACTAGTTTCTATTTTAAAAATAATTTTGTCATAATATTGTCTGATTTGAAAATTTCATGATGTTATTTTTTTTTCATTTTGTGGTTTTTCACTGACATATATAATTCCAAATTCTTTAATAAATTAAGAATATCATGGGGATTGTCTTCTAATAGTGTAAATCAAGAGTAAATCACAGAATCACAGAATCATTACGGTTGGAAAGGACCCTCAAGATCATCTAGTCCAACCGATAGCCCTACACTACTCTTACCCCTAAATCATCCCCTGAAGAAACACATCTATCCTCTTCTTAAAAACCTCCAGGGATGGTGACTCCACCACCTCCCTGGGCAGCCTATTCCAATATCTAACTACTCTTTCAGTAAAGAAATTCTTTCTAATATCTAATCTAAACCTACCCTGGCTCAGCTTAAGCCCATTGCCTCTAGTCCTGTCACTAGTGACAAGGGAGAAGAGGCCAACACCCGCCTCCCTAGAATGGCCTTTCAAGTAGCTGAAGAGAGCGGTAAGGTCTCCCCTCAGCCTCCTCTTCTCCAGGCTAAACAAGCCCAGCTCCCTAAGTCTCTCCTCATAAGGCCTGTCTTCCAGCCCCCTGACTAGCTTAGTTGCCCTTCTCTGCACCCTCTCTAGTAGCCCAATGTCCTTTCTAAACTGAGGTGCCCAAATCAACTGAAGTTAATTTAAAACAGATGCAGTGGGCTTGAAAGTCAAATCTTTTTCTCTGCTGTATTATCTTTCAAACAATGCTGTTTTTCTTAACTACATATGTTTATTTCATGTTTGCTCTGTGTTGATTAGATCTCTCTGGATGATTAAGACAAGCCTGCTCAAGCTGCAATACAGCAGTGCCTTATGAGTTCAACTGATAGGAAATGCTTGCCAGTCTTGCTGATAATGGCAGGCCTTCTACCAACATTTTGTTGCTTGCCAGAAGATACAACAGTGTTAGACAGAATTGCATTTCTAATTGTTAATATCTAATTAACTTAGAGTGCTAAAAGCTCAAGATTGTATATTATTTTCTTGTTTTCTCTGAAGTTTCTTTGTGCTGGAACACCATACCATGAATGTTTTCATGAACTTTTCTGTAAATTACACTGCTTGCTATTCAGAGATTGCTTTGTTCCTTAACTCTTGAACTGTTCCCTTCCTCAGTAAACTAGTGTGCAGAGGTATAAATTACAGTTCTTATAAACTGCGATGTTCATCTTTTTAAGAGAAGGGTACTTGACATAGAGATCTAGCGTATGAATCTTAAAAGGAGTGTGGTATTTGCATTATTTTCTCTCTTGCTGCTTAGTGAAGTAGGTGTGAAACAGATACAGGGAAGACAAGAAAGAGGCAGTCAGCAGCTCTGGACATGTTTTCAGATTTTGAGAGTTCTTTGAACTTTGCCATTCACTCTTCCATGCTATAAACAAACTATTATTGTTCTTAAATACTTAGGTAGCTGTTAACAAAAGTGAAATAAGTCATTGCTCAAAAAAATGTCTGTAATGCTTCTAGCAAGGCTTTATCTTTATGACACTAATGATAATCCCTTGTGTAATTAACTGTAGAGTGGTTATGCATGCAGTATGCAGCCCATGACAAGCCTCATAGAAAATACATCAGTATTAGCCACAGGTGAATTCATTTAGAAAGATTAATGACTGCACCTGAATTTTAATGTCTGAAAAGGGATGGAACACTGAATCCTTAATTAAAAAGTTGAATGACTGGTATGGTTTGTTTAACATCGCAAATTTCAACGGGAGATTTTTATATTCAAATGAAGTCTGCAAATGAAAACTTTCGTTAGAAGGTGATGAAGTAAGGGTGAAAAGCAAAAATGTTTTATGTGCTTTATTTTATGTAAATCGATACATGGATCAGTAGCTTTGATATGGATCAAATGAAATATAATTATGGCTCCTCTCTGTTTACAGTGAATATGGGGCAAAGAATTCTTAAGAAATGCAAGGCATTGCTACACTCCTACCAACATAAAGTTAGATGAGAAGAGCAGTAAAATTGACGAGTGATCTTATTCTTTCCTTAATGAGATGGTTTCCTTTTCATTATTATTTTACAAAGTTTTAATGAAGAGAAAGTAACCTTGAAAAACAGTTACAATCCCATTCCCAGAAGATGCTTAACTCACTTTTTTCGAACTCAGCTTTCAATTAGTAAGTTAGTTAAAAGTAATTCAAGAACAACCATTATCAATGCAAACAGTGTCTTTCAAAAATTTCTTATGTTTTAATATTTAATAAAAAGAGAGTCTAGATTTTGAGAGGAATAAATAATTGAAGTAGAACACTCATACCTGTTCGGAAATACTAACATTAGGGACATCTGAATGTACTGTTGTTAGGCAGCCTAAAATACACCTTTAGAAACCCTCTGCTGACAGTTTTCAGTTAGTCTTAATCATGGGAAATGTATTCTATAAATCCAAGCCCTAGTAAAGCTTATTTGAACAGCAAAATGGATCAGTGTTTTCAAAAACAAGCCTGTGACGTTTATCTACTGACCTGAATAGATACTGAAGGTCAGTTGTTTTGCTGTCTTCTTCCTAACAAATGAGAGTCACCTAAACCTTATTTTTAATGAGATCTCCTTCTCTTTAACTGCAGTACGAGACTCTATGAAAACGAATTTCCAAGTAAAAAAAAGAAAGCTAGTTCAGCCGAAGATTGTCTTTCTAATAACCTAATTATATTTCCCATCGCTCTACTTTAATCTGCTCAGAAAAGGAACATGGACCAAAAACTTTGAAATGAAAAAAGAAGAGAGAAATATGAAATCAGAAGTCGAGGAAGGAGTGACAGTGATTTATCCCAGGAAGCGCCTGTGGCTACTACTCACAGCTGTGGTAAAGCAGATTGTGATGCTCTTTAGCTGCAGCACAGTGCCCGTTGTACTGCTTTTACTGCCAAGCAGAAGCATAGCCTTTTTTTTTGACCAATTTAAGTAGTAGCATTTTTAACGAAATGTCATTAAAAAAATGTGTACCTTCTTGTATGTGTGCCTGCAAGTGTTTATGTGTATAAACACTTATTTACTTATGTATACTACCTGTAATCTTTGCTAAGACACAGAAAACTAGAACACTATACACGTGTACACATATCACACACACATATATAGATGGATATGTAAGAAAATATATATAAAGTTTTACTTTTCAGGTATAGCAGCTGTTTGAATATTGAGTTGAAGAGGACTATGTATAATAAACTGCTTAACGTCTCCAGTTTAGGATTCAGCTTGTTTATTGCTCCATAATTCCATAGTCTCTGCTTCAAAACAATAACCGGCATATGAACTGTAAATATTTTTGGTACTCAAAGTTTAATTTACTGGAGTTAAACATTGATATTAGAGGATAAAAATAAAACTGGAAAGACATGTTAGACATTGGAACTTCAGCATCCTTGTCTTGATGAACTTGGTTGGTCCACTGACCAGAAGTCGATCGCAGGATACATCTTAAAATGAGTTAAAACAATGGTTTTGTTAATACCAGCTAAAATCAGTTTCATAAGATGTTATTAAACTTGTGACAAGGAAATGCTGACTGAGATAAACAAATAAGTCCTTGACTATCCAAAATATTTTGCTTAAAGTGTCATCTGATTTGGGCAAACCATAACAGATAGGAAGTTACGTTTGGGACTTGACCCAAAATCAGTAGGATTCCTCCTGTTAACTTGGTTGGAATTTGGACCATTATAGTCTAGGTAAATAAAGTTAATAACATCTTCTGAACCAAGTAGTGTTAAGTTCCACATTTTTAGCTTTTCAATTTTCAATAAGGGTGGTTATTATAAGAGATGAGACTAGAATAAGAACATGTCTCTTGGTCTGAATTTTAGACCATATTTTTTCCTTTACTTCTCTGGGCAGTAAATGATTCTGGAAGTCAAAATTTAGTATGGACAAGAAAATTAACAAGATGAGAATTGATATAATACTAAAAGAATGGAATGTGAGATTTATAAACAATAATCTCATAGTTGTTCAATTTTGCCTTGAATAAGAATTTTTATATTTCCTATTTTATTCAGGCATTTTTTTCATCACTATTTTGAGGATTCCGTATGTTCAGGAGAGAATAAGCTTTTGGTAAACATTTACTATACACACTATATCCAAGGCCCTATAAGTTTCTTAAGAATTCCATGGGCGGACACAGTCTTAAGGACACAGAGACACACATTCACACACATCCCACCTCTGCAACGCCTAACATCACTGCAGTCCTGGTCTCAGTTCTCAAAGGTGGTGTGTGGCGAATGTAATATGAGCACCTTGCTCCCCTTCACTCTTTGAAAACTCTAAGGAATTTGCTCAGAAACTTCCCATAAGTCTTAAAGGTTTATAATATTTTGATCTTAGGATAATGCCCATAAAGGGAAATTTTCACAGAAGAATCAACCTTTTAACTCAGCACACTATACTTTTAAACCAGAAATGCTTTTAAGTTCAAGTTAGTATTTAGTTTAATAGCTGGATAATTTCAGATTGCCAAAGATCGCTTTGTCCAGTAAAATAATTTCTTGTGTGAATGTTGCATAAACATAACTGAAATTATACTTTGAGAGAGAAAGAGAAACCATTTTATGCAGCTCATATCAAGTCTAAAAACTTGAAAAAGTCTTGTACAGTTGATGACCATAAAAGAGGAGTAGACAACCCATTCAGCGTGAACTGCAAGTCCTGAGGTATGCTCTAAATTCCCACATCTGCTGTAATCTTAGCCTGTTTATCCAGAAGCCAGACACATGCAGTGCATTAGTGGATCAGATCTGAACCACTTTCTTTGCTGAAAGAAGGAATCTGATGCTTTTCATCATAAACTGAGCTCAGTAGTGTGTTTTGGCGTAAACAGGACAATGCAAACTGTATTTAACACAATTTAGAGTTATTGCTACAGTTGTAGTATCTAAGGGGTGTATCTGAAAAAGTCAATGTTTCTTGAGGTAATCACTTAAACAATATATAACCTTAGAAAAAGAAGTTCCAGCTAAAAGCTATTTGAAAACAATGTAGCCCACAGGGCACCCCGAGATAAGCTGATTCTCCTTTCATTACCTCTTAACCATCCATTAAAAGCTAAACGCTATGCTCTGCCCCTGCTTGCACCCTGCGGATCCCAGAGGTTTGTGTGACGTGAAAGAAAGGCACTACCCCAACCTGTCATTCAAACTACAATTAGACATCCATCTTCAAGAACCCAGGGCATAAAGAAAATATAAAACAGAGGGAAACAAGGGCTTACTTAGAAAAGTAGGAAACAAAGAACACATGGCCCTCATAGGCATGTTACGTGTGTTTTCATTTCTGAAATGTTTTGTAGGCTTGGAAAAAAATTGGGTGCATAGGTTAAAGCAGTCCCCAGGCAACTTTAACTTGCACAACCAGCATTTACTGAGCTGATCACCATCCATTATCACTGACCTTGGCAATACTACAAGAATCCTATATTCACACGGATAAACTCTTCTCTGCAACTTCACCAACTTATTAGGGATAAACAGGCTTTACTTCAGCACCTGGCATGTGCGATTCATATCTAGCTATTTTTCATTCAGCCTCCTCTTTCCACCTCTCCTTGGACAGTGATTGCTTCTCCTCCATTTCTCCTGCTGTGTGCAATGTAAGTAAGTTTTCAAGAGACCAGTTTATTCAGGAGAGAAATCTGACAGTGAATAACACCCAAGAGAGTGCAATCTTATGTTACCCCAATTAGTCATGAAGAGGTATGCAGAAAAATATTGAAATGCAAGGGACGTACCTAAGGAAAAATATCCCTTAGGGTGGGCTAAACTGTACAGAACATACTATTACCTATTGTATATTGCTCTCTACTTAATAATTGTTGCAGAAAAACACAATGTGACTCATACAAAACTGCTTTTTAAACATCTTTTATTATATATATCTTAATTTGGAACCAAAACTTAAAAACAAATATCTATTTCCTTATTATTATGAAAAAACATGCAAAATATCTTTGTGCATAAAATGTACAAAAATACTGTAAGCTGATTAATATTAAGGATAAATAGCTGTGACTTGCACACTGACATTATATTAAAGACCAGCTCAGTATCATTCTTGTGCTAGACTTTGTTACCCTCAATATCAGAGAAACATATGCTATGGCATTACTGAAAAATAAATTATTCCTGTAAATGGTGAGACTGAAGTAAGCATTGCCAGAATGAAAATGTGATTCTTCATAAATAAGTTACTTTTTAAGATCATATACCTTAAGAAGTGTTTAGGGTTTTCTTTTTTAAGAGCTGTTGCAGATTTAATATTTCTTCTATAATAGAATGTCTGGGGGAAAAAAAGGAGTAGAGCACTTACCACTAAGCCATTTCTCATATAGTTTCAATGCCTATTCTGTAGCTTTTGTGTACCACTAAAACTCATTGCCATTTAAATAGAAATTGAGTATTACAGAAAATAAAGGAAAACTTTAAGGCACAAAGCATGTAAAGTATTATATAAGTATTCTGAACAAATTCAAACTCTGAAATAATTTCTTGACCAAGACAGATTGCTGCACAGTCATGTGTTTTATATATCCAGCAAAGCTGGATGTTTACAGTTTTCACATTTAGCATTAATACTTGGAGATTATGCAGCTGAAGAGTTAGACTGATTAACAACAGTGGTTTTGTTTATATGATGTTTAGGTGAAACAGCCTGGTGACAACTGTATTATATCTTGCCTTTTCAGCTGCCCACACTTATGCAACAAGCTCAACATCCTGTCAGGTTTCATCATGTATCCTCTTTATTATCACACTGTGTGAGTCTGTATAGATGTAAATTAGAATTACTTTTTATACATATATTTTTTTTTAGTTGAATTCCTCAACACAGCAAAAATACCATGGTTACAACGTCAATCAAGCACAGATAATCAAGTCCATCATAATGGATCTCAGGTATACTTGGTATCTGGCTGTAAAATTACAGTTTTAGATGTCAATGCCACAAGGACTGTTGAAGGAAACAGCTGCAATACAGGACCTGGTAATTCTTTGTATTTTTTGTAAGGCAATGTCTGTTACTTTAAACATGTTAATATATTTGATGTCTCTCACACACACACATTTCTATTATCCTTCAGAAAATTCCCTTTGAAGACATGGTAGCAGGAGTCTGGTGTGGTTGATCAGACCTACCTAAACACGCTACCAGGTTTAGTGTTTGTTGCATACTGTGTTTGTTGCTGTGCTGTGGGACCTCTTATATTTTCACAGAATCACAGAATCACAGAATCATTACGGTTGGAAAGGACCCTCGAGATCATCTAGTCCAACCGATAGCCCTACACTACTCTTACCCCTAAATCATCCCCTGAAGAAACACATCTATCTTCTTATCTCCATAGTCTAAATTTTCTTTGAAAAGTAGTTAGCAGCACAATGCAATCCTGGAGTTTGCCTTACATTTGTTTTCTTCAATATGCAATAATCCATAATGGTTGGGATGGCTGTGTGAGCTGCAGAAGTGTAAACAGCACCCTTGCCTATATTCTCATTCCAGGTGCTGAACCAGCTATTTCCCCATTGAAAGAGCAGTGAATCTGATAGTTGTCAGCAATCTGAGATTTAGATGCTAACTTTTCCCCTTGTGTTGATCTATATTGATTTCCTTTATCCTAATTTCTGTTTGTTTGTTGTTCGGTTCACTGACTGAGTAAACTAATCTGTTTAGACTTTTATGTATACACATGTCTCTGGTTTAGGTTTGTTTGTTTTAGGATGGTAGAAGTTCAAGAGTGACTGAGGTGTTTGTTACATAAGGCAGACTCCCTGTTACACACACACCCTTGGGGATACTGGAAACCTTTAACAACTGGAACTTCACCATTTTTTTCCCTTAGTATCTGGATTAGATGTGATTAAGTGTGATTAATTTGAAAAAAAAAAAGTTAAAATGCAGAAACATAGTAACTTGGGCATCACAGTCAGTTGGATTTCTCTTTGTAGGATACTAAAAGACCCCCAAATCATCCATATCATCCCCTGTCCTTCCTGATGGGTCAGTATGTAACTCCTAACTGTTTCGGATCTTCCCTTCAGTTGATGTGCGACTCCTCACTGCTGCTTCTAAGAGCTGTTAGGGTCAATGGATGTTTTTGTTCTCTGCCTTCTCTGTCTCTGCTAATTACTCTAGAGATCTGAAGTAAAAACAAAGAACAACTAAGTAAATTGAATAGATTGAATCCTTCAATCCAATAAGAAAAGAAATTGCTAATAATTGCTAGTAAATTGATGATAATTGCTAAAACTCATAGCAATTTGTTTGCTTTCGTATAAACAAACTACTAAAATATTTTGCTGTGACTTACATGTCCCAATTTTATCTCACTCACTAAGTGGTTATTGCTCCGCACTTTAAAACATTGTTTATATCCAATTCTGTAACAACATCACTGTGTGACGAACTCATATTAACATCTCTAACTTGGTATGTGGAACATTTGCACTCACAGAAGGTCTGCCTGGAAGGCCCCTAAGATCAATAAGATATTTTCCTTTGCTTTCAATATGCTTACTCTGAATCCCAAAGTGAAAAGTAGCTTGCAGGGAGCCTCGATATTGAGCAGGCTGGTACGCACAAGTAGGAAGTGCCAGACTGTATATTTCTGGGAAATGGTTTTGCTTCCGAGCCAGACTGCTTGGATCAGTGTGAAGCTTCTGCCTGCCTGCGGTCTTCTGTGCAGCTTGGGCTACCAAGCGTTTAGCAACAGTGACAACAAAGGCCTGACCTCTACTCTAGTGCTTTGGCTGCCACAATATTACTTCATCCCACATGAGTAATTTTAAATTAAAAAAAAAAAACCAAACCCTAATGGTTCTTTTATGTACTTCAATAAGCAGTTTTTCTTTTAAATGTGTAACATATGCTATGTCTATGTATTTTCTTCTCCTCCACTGCCCTCCCTCTCCTCTCCACTCTCTAAGAGAAAGAAAGTTTTAACACTTTTTTCCTCAGCTGTATATGTGAACACCATTCAGACCTGTGCTGTGTCAGTTAAAGCTCATCACTCCACAGTCAGGCATATCAGCTTAATCCTGTCACAAAGTTCTGACTTTCTCAAAATCTGAGAACTGAGTTTGTCAGCCAACAAACAGCATCAGATTCCTTGTTCCACATGTTGAATGATTGAATGTGTATACTATATCTCTTTTTCTGGCTTCTAAATTCTCAGCAGCTTATATGCTTCTGTAATGGGAAGTTCAAAAACTTCCTTCTCCGGTCAGAGAAATTTAGCTGGAATCATATTCTTCTGGGATACTCCTCTCTGTCAACACAGTACAAATCAGTTCTAATTTTGTCAGAATTTGCTTTCCAAAAAACTCCTAGAATACAGTTCTGACAATGACAGTTCTGCCTAATTTTAACAGGCTTTGTTTTAAAATGTTTTATTCACAATAAATTAAAAAATCAGAATCAAAATGACTGGGTTTTGTAAGTGAATTTCAGAACACTCAGGTTTAATTTCAAGTCTCTTTCCAGATTGCAAATTCTTTTACAAGACAAAATGTCCACATGTGGTCCAGGAGACTTCAATATAACACAAAGCAGAGAGGACTCTAATATGTACCTCAATGAAATACCTTGTTGTTTGGTCTGCCTTATATGTTAATCATATGTCTGATGTTTCCCATATGATCTAATAAAAAGGTACAAATATCTGGAAATAAGCTTGATACAATGCATTTGCAGTTAATATTTTGTTTAAAGTATGCTATACAGTGTATCATGAATCATAAAAGTAATGCAAATCAAATTAACTAGATTAGTCTAAATAAAGAACAAAGTCAAATGCCTTTTGCTACAAAATCCAGCTAGCCACTAATTGGACTGAAAAATCCAAAAACACCCCTTTTAGTATATATTTCAGTATACTGAGCTTTCAGTATTTTTCAGCTTTGCAGTGTGATTCTTTAAATGAAACATTTCAGTACGAAAAGGTAAACATAAACACAAGTACACATTCACACATTACAAACACTAAAATTCACATCCATTGTAGGATAAGTAGCATCTACCTCTTAAAAAAAATTGTGAAAAAATATTTCATATCCATCATTATAAACATAAAAGAAAACAAAATACAGGAGAAACAAATTGAATGCAAGCAGAGAAAGTTTAATAGCTATCAGCTTCTTTCTTTGGAATGCACAGGTAAATTTTCTTGTGCATTTCTCAGATTGTTTTTTGGTATCCTGCATGCAGTTCTACCTGCCTAACTTGCTACAGTTTGTTTTTAAATACTAATTTCTAATAATGACAGGGTTTTCAGCATCCCTAAACTGAAAATTCCTGCAAACTTTAGCTACTAATTCAATGACATGGGACCTGTAAAAGAATTGAAGCCTTAGCTGTAATTTCCTTCACACTGACCTTTCTCTCAGAATAAACTGCATTCATTTAATCCCACTGCTCCAGATTTAAATTTACAAAATAAAATTCTTGAAAGTTGCTGCCTCTTCAGCAGTTTTAATGGGATCCCAATTCGAAATCTAGGTTCTGTCTCACTGTTGACTTTACTGGCTTGAGTGAGCCTCTTCAAAAAGCTTTGTGCTGTCCTCTGCTAAGTGTCCTTTGGAACATAAAATACAAATGGTGAGAAAGGAAAGCAAAATCTGTTTGCACATATTTTTTTCTGTTTTTTTTTTTAATGGATGTAATTATAGCTGTTTGTTAATTCCATCAACAGGATCAAATTCTCTTATTTAAAGGGAGTATAAATCCACTGAAGCCATCTGAATTGCTCTGAATTCTACCAAGGTAAATGACAAATGAATTTTTCCCCTTGGATTGCAATGGCACAATGTTAAATGCATTAAACAGGAAATCAGAACTGCAAAAGAAAAAAGAGTTAATTAGTACACAGCTGAATATATAAGCTAAATAAATTATCCAGGACATATTATGCCCAAAGAAATGGTGCCAAGAGTACCTATTTTGAAAAGTTGTCATGTAGAGGCATTTGGTGGTTTGCATAGCAGATTTAGACTGCTGAATGCCTCCCTTGAGCCTGACACCATTGGTGCTGTGTAACCTTAATTGAGATCCAATTCCAAACTCTTCTCCCTTTTCTGCTGTTGGCAGTCATACCTACCTGTGAGTCGACAAAACTCCAGACGCAGTAACTCAAAGCTGTAACCTCCCCTCCCCAAACTGATATGTGATAGGAATGCTTAATGTTGAAACTGCTTGGAAATATTAAAATAGCACTTGTCATCTCTTTCCTGAAAAAGAAAATAAACCTGATTTTCTAAACTGAACAAGACCTAGTATAATTATGTGACAAAGCAAACACCAGAGGCAAGCACCAAAGCAAAGTGTCTAAAAAATAAAAGCCAAACAAAATATCCAAGTCTGTCTGTTTTTCCCCTCATTTCTGTTGAAACAGTTCACGTGTATGCATAACCAGCCATATGTAACATATCTGCATTCAGAGGCCAAATGTCTCTCTAAAAATAATTGTAATACTAATTGCAAGAATGATCAAGTCTGCTAAGACAGACATACCAATGACCTGAGTCAGCAAAAAATACATCCAGCTGTTCTGTCCTTGAAAGGGTCCTGGGGCATGCCCAAGGTAAAAGTTCATCCTTTTTCCTTTCATTTTCTTCAAGGACCATGGGTCACAGTTTCATTTTGTCCTTCTGATCATTAACTTCAAGGGATGAGAAGAATGATTTCACCAGAACATCTCAAAAGAATTACAGTTTTGGGTTAAGTTCAGTGGCTCCTGCTCTTTGTACTTCTCTGAGCTGTGAAATAGACTCTTTTCTACTCACCTCTGTGCTGCCACGGTCTCTCTCTGCTTTACTGGCTCTCCTCCCACCTTCTGCCTTTTTGCCAACGTTTTCACATTATGTTGCTTAAAATCTTTAGACTATCTGGTGCTTCCTTAAGATGTATTCAGCATTTTACTTTGCTTTGAAGAATTTTTCAACAAAAGGATAAGGAGATAAGATATGGTCTGGAACCTTGGATATTCAAAAGAAGCTTTTGAAAAATTTCCTTTCCAGAGTTTATATTTTCCTTTATTAANCAAAGGACAAAATTAGAAGTTACCCTTACTACCTATAACCACTACAAAAATAGCTCTGGAAGTAATTATTTTCCTTTAAATTTTATTTCATGCTAAAACAAATTAATTCTTATCATGCATTGTGATTAGTTTTAAATGTTATTAGAAATTATAGTCAACATCCTTTGCTAACTGCAAGACAGTTCATAGTGCAACATTCCTTGAGTAAACTGGTATTTTGACCATGCTACTATGACTAGCTTTGGCAGTTACTGAAAGCAAACTGCATCTCCAGATTTCTAATATAAACCTCTTGACACGATATATACCACTACTAACTATAGGCTGGATCCTTAGGCATTAAGAATTGAATTAGTTCTTCTGAAGCAGCAGAGCATTAGAATCATTCTTTTATTTTAACAAGCGTGTAATTAATTTATTTGTTTCCTTATTCATGGTCACACTTTCTGTGCGCTTCTTTCCATGTATTTTTTATGTGTAAAAAGAGTGTCTTTTCTTTAAGAACCTGCCTTTTCTCCAAATTCACAGGGATGAAACAGGCCTTTCCACGGTGTTACCAAAATCAGAAGAGCCCAGAAAGAGGAAATGTCCTTTCTTATACAGAGAATCTGACAGAGAGAAAATTCGTGGTTTTCCATAAGTGAGATGCTTGACTGAAGTCAGATAGCTACTTAGGTCTCATTACGTGTGGTTAATCTGGCTAAGAATAGACACATTCAAAACCAGACATCAATGTCTTAAAAGCCACTCATGGGATAAACAAAAGCTGCTTTCTTTTAGTCACTTAATTTTTGCCATCAAATTAATATTTTATTATCCCTTAGAGACCTTGACATGGTCTTTATGGTTTTATGATGTACAACACACTATATAGACAGATTCTAAATAGAGTCTTGCAAATCCATTGAGAAAAGGTACTGGAACTAAATATTTTATCTTCCATCAGAAGTAATTAACTGTGTAGAATCTTGTAATAGCTAATTTTAAGTAAGAATGCACTAGAGATTAAAAATATAAATAAAGACAATTTCTGAATTGCTTATCTGTAATATTGGCCACTGTTTTCATCTGTAAATACTTTATTTGAAGCTGTTGATTGAGTTTCCTGCTGGTAAGTAGATATTTTATAGCCTAAGCCATTCCATATTTCACACAAGAGACTTCATAAAGGAGATAGTTGTATTTTTTTTCCACTGATCTCAAAATTATAAATTATTTTTTATAGAACTTTTTGCTTCATTTACCAAAAAGGTATTCATGGTTTTATAGACCCTTTCTTTTTCCATCAGTTATTCAGAAGTAAAAGATTTATGAAGTTAAACCTTTTTTATCATGCTCTGTTTCATACAAGCATGTTGGTTAAAACTGATGGTGCTTCAGTCAAAATAATGTTCACAGTAGCGAATTTATACTTTTTAATAATGCAGAATAGGTGAATTAAGAAATAGGATGCTGTGAATACACAGAAAATACAGATTAACCTGGGCTAAAATTTTCAAAAGATATTTTCATAAATTAATTGTGCTTTCTCATTTTTTTAATTTTTGGGTAGTTCTTGTGGATTATTTTAACTACTGGGAAAAAAAAAACCAAAACAAGCAAACAAACAAACCACAAAAAAATCCCACCTGTTACGTTTTGAGCAGTGATTACAGCAAATAAGCAGAAACATAATAAAGTGTTAGTAGAACAATTGTTGGTAGGACATGCCAATAGCAACACATGAAACAACACTTAAAATTCTTTTATATTTAATAGAAATCAAGGTCCAAATTATTGGTAACTTATAAACACTGTGGGATTGCTCTTAAGCTAAGTTTAAACATATTTTGGAAAGTTTTCTGCACAGCCCCCAGGGCAGGTGCACTGATATTTATATACTCTGTGAAGGATTTAGGCAGGCAGTTTTTAATAACACAAATGGGATCCCTTTATGCTTCTGTAATATGTGCTTCTGTAATAATAAGCCTTTAACTAGAATTTACATGGGTCCATTTCTGTCTGGCTCCCAAGGCATGTACAAGGACTGATCATGGCTTTGTATTGATATGCTCTTACAGAGATCATTTTACTTTCATGTGGAATTGTATAATTTTATAAATCATATGATACATACACACTATCAAAAACATGCCAGGAAAAAACAGCTATTGGTCTTAGTGGTCATTAGCAAATACTTGGATTAAATTCCACGTGGAGGGAATCTGATTATCAAGACAGCTTTCTACAGATGATGAGTAGATTGATTATAAAAAAGCACGGAGGATTACAGGAGAATGTCTGTATCAGTGCAAAAAAGAGCAGAGTTAGAGAGCTTAATCTCAGCTGAGTGGAATAGGCCAACTGCAGCCAAGTAGGGTAGGATGGCTCCATCAGACCATAACAAAGTAGGTCAATAGTGCTGGCAGTGGGAAGAGAAGTGTGAGCCAATGTTATCAGGAGGAAAAGAAGAACAGTTCCTTTGATGAAGAGGGGAAGAAGCCAGCCTCTCTAAAGAGAGAATCAGACCATGATCAGAAGAGCAGTGTTTGTACAGCTACAGCCCTTAAAAACCTGAAATCAATATTAGTTGATTGGAAAGAACTATTAAGTGTTATGCCAGAAGAGGCAGCTGTAGGTTGGAAACAGAGTCAAAAACCATTAAGTATTCCATGTAAAATAGCTTGACATGCAGCATATCATAGTGAGACACATGACTAAAGAGGGAGAGAAGCTATTGCCTACAGAGCTCTTGGAAATGCATGTTGATCAATATACTGTAAACAGCAAGACCAACAATTCAACAGGTGCATCTCACTAGTTACTTTTCTTCAGAGGAAGTGCCCTCTTCCACTGAAGACACCATTCAGTGTCTTCCAATGATACACTGAGAAAAGAAGACAGGTAATCATAGAACTTTTCAGGAAAGATTTTGAAAGAAGTAGAATTTAGTAAAACTTTCCATTTATTGTGAAGTATTATGTAAAAACAAAGTGAGGTAACGGCAGCAAATGTCCAGTCACAGGCAAGTGGAATCAAGCATTAAAGGCTTAAGGTAACTTTTCAAATATATATTAAAGCAATTATTTTCCATATTATACCTCAGAAGTTTGCATTGAAGTGGCAGGTAAACACTTTCCTTTGAATGATAAATTGCAAATCTGGGACAAGCAGGTATCTCTGAATAGGTGTTGGGGAGATGAACCATGTTTCTTGTAAATGAATAAAAATTCATGGAACAGCAGAATAAACATGGTTTTGCTTTAGTTTAAATATTAGTTCCCTTTATCAATTTCACCATTATATGATGACCTTCTTCAGGTTAAAAGACTAGCAAGACAGGAGAGGCATTGTACAGATCTGTTACTGACTTTCATGTTCCTCATTCCAAGTGTATTGGTCATCATAGTCACAAATCCACTGGAATATCTCATCGAAGACAGATTAGTGGCAGGAAACTCAGAGGTTAATTTTGTTTAAAAAGAAATAATAAACAGGTGTTGTTACCATCTTTTTTTTTTTTTAATTTGCACTTTTTTCTGGGTAAAGAGTTGAAGAATTACATCATGAACCTCTCTAGAATGATAAATGGTTGACATTTTCCTACCTCTTCCTTTCCCAGAGCTTGATCCACAGTTATGGTAATGATTAATCCCTGAGTATTCATTAGTCTTTCTGCACAATCCTGATATAGGAATGACAGTAAGGAGGATTCCTTATAACAGAATGATGTAATGCTCTGGAAAATTAGTCACTGAGAGTTCTAGTACAATAATGTTGCATTACAGAGAGATAATCATAAGAGGAGAAAGTCTTACCATGATACACCATGTCTATGGAAGACTTTGGGTTAATAATCAAAGCATTTTCTACAACTCTGTCTCCTTGTCAAGCTTTAATAGTGCCTCTCATCATGACAGTAGACAAAGCAGACTGAGTGCATTATTTTAGTAGCTTCAAGCAAGAACTGCAAATCCTGGTTGTGTCTGATGACCTCAGTTAAAAAATCACTTTCAAGAAATAAGGTACAATTTGCAGTAAATTAACATTCCTGAGAGTTAATAGTAGCTGAATTTCTTCCAGAGAATGAAGTTGCCCTGGAGACTGAAATCTGATTCTAAACTTGAATGTGCAGGCAACTATCTGATGAAGTTTTGTTTTGGCCTATGTCTAAATGTAGTGATGAAGTCATAACAAAAGACTCAAAACTGTAAATGTGAAAACCAATAAGAAAAAATCTTCCTTCAAGTATGTATAATAATTAGCAATAAAACAGATGCATAAGAACGGAACAATTATTTATTATAATGTTTAATAGAAATCAAGCAAGTAGGGAGGACTGGGAGTAAAGAAAAAAACATGATAATATGTAGTGTGCCTTTATGTTATCTCAGTTTAAATCTAGCCTGAAAACTTTTCTATTTGCACTGGCTATTCAGGTTTAGCTTCCTCTTTCCCCACCTTATAAAGGACTTTGAACTGAATGCATGATGTTAAAAGCATTATATAAATTGAAACTCTATTATGCTTCAGAGCAGATAAAGACAGTACAAATGCAAAGAAAAACTTTCAAATGAGACACACTGCGGCTGGAAATGCAAACCACATTAATCCAAGAAGTTTTTGTTTTTAAGTTCTGCCAAAGGAAGAGAGAGGTCAAGGGTGAAGTTTCAAAGAATGTAGGAAGGGATATGAAACAAAATCATAGAGGATAGTAAAATAGCTGAATAAGAAATGAAAGCACACACTGTTAGTTGAGTCCAAGAAACCAGGCAAAGAGCCAGAAAATATGGTTGCAATATTGAAACAAGGGATGAAAATCATCAAGAAAATTATAGACATATTAAATGTCTATATGTGGGGAGGGAAGGGGGCAAAAGTAACTGACACAGAGGGAGTTGTCAAACGAGTGCACAAGGTTATATTTTACAGCATGTGCAGAGCACTCAGAGTTTGTCACAGTTCGAAAAGGGCAGCAATAAGGGCATCCTATACATTAGATAAAAGCTGGACATATTGGAGTCAATGTAAGATTTGACACTGACTCTAACAGAGCCAAGATTTCATTCATTAAGGGAGGACATTAACACCTACCTCAATGAAGTAGGAAAAAACCCTATTATTTCATTTTGTAGCAGTGAAATTTGGACTCCAGCAGACAAAAGCTCATATTCTGTAAAACTTTGTTGCCTCTATAAGGCCTAGAGACTTCAAATTTTAACAGCTATGTGTCTTGAATGCAGAATAAGACTTCAAAACAAAATTTGTTTAGCCTTTCAATACAATATTTGAGAGTAATTAGTTGTGTAACAAACCGAGAGTGCTGCCTTGAGCTAAGCCAAGAGGAGTAATCTTACACTAGACATTGAGTAAAAACTTGGACTTCCTCAGTCATGCCTGGCCAAAAAGCCTGTTTTGTGGGTTTGGTTTTTTAGCAAAATATAAATGACTGGGAAATGTGTCTAATTAGCTTAGGCTTACCATGACACAAACACAATCACACAGTATTTTTTCAGATCAGGAGGTTCTCATACTTCACCAAAAAAAATGCCAGAGGAAATATTCATCAGATCCCCAGTATAAGACTGAGGAATAACTTAGAAAATACTAAGTATAGAAGTCTATAACCTAACCCTTCAAATTCAAGGTAGGAGATAAACAGCTCCTAGGCATAAGCATTTATTTGTATTCCTAGAATGAACTCTTCATGATTTTTCTCTTTAAGGAGATGCTGGAGGACTTGTGAAATGCATGTCATATTAAACAATTATTGACAAAAAGCCCTCTGAAACAAAATGCTGGGAATACAACTTAGAACACTTCCCCCTTTATCACAGTTGAATGCCCTGTTAAAATTAAAAGCTGTGCTCTCTCTTTTATTTTTGCTGCTGGTGAAGTTAGTCTTGCTTTATTTGCTGTTTGTGTTATTTGTTCTGAGATAGTGTTACACAGATAGGAGATGCCTATTAATTCCGGAAGAATCTGTTGACTTACTCCTTGTGATGGATATGGCTTGCAAACCTCTCGATGTGTGGAAATGAACACTGCTCAGGAACTTAAGTGCTTCCCCACCTAACTTCTAGTTTCTGATGGTGTCTATAGAGATTTTCCATTTACTGTCCAAAGCATGTGCACAATGCATATCTGAATATATCTAAAGATGTAACAACCCCGGGCTGAGAGAGAGAGCTGGGTTTTTTGTTTGGGGTTTGGTTTGGGTTTTTTTGCTATATGTCCATAGATCAGAAGGAAGTTTAAGCATTACTGAATCCTCAAACTTACCTAATTCTCATTTTCAGTGTGTAAGACAGAGAGAGAGATATCTACTTTGCAACTACTTGGAACATCAAAGTGCTCCAGCCCTCAGACTCTGTTTTCAGACAGCTGAAATCTCACTCTGCTTCCCCTAAAACAAGGACTACGTAAGCACTCTACTTCATCCAAAATCACCAAAGCTTTGGCTGCTGAAACCTTAGCTAAAAACTACATTAGCACATTTAACTTTGGCTGGAAATAATGGAGCAATGATAAGGTCTGTCCCATTACCTGAGCTGCAGCTGCAAGTCTATAGTTGTAGCTGGATGCAGGAAGGATATCTGCATGTGCCTCAAGCTTCTTGGACATATTTCTAAACAACGTGCTTTTGGTCTCCCAGATCCCCCAAAGTTTTTGCTTAACATACTAACCCTCCATCCTCTTGCTGTTGGGACTTTCCTGATGACTATTTGTCCTGGAGTTTGGCAGTCTCTCCCTAGCCAGCTTATGAATGAATTATTACAATGTTCCTACTGGAGAGATCAACAAAACCCCCTGTCTTATTACAAACATTATTTTCAAACCTATTAGTTATATATAAAGTTGCCAGTTAATATGAGGGGGGTTTGCAAGTGTGTTTGTTGCATTTCACACACTCCATGTTCTGTTCCTATAGCAGCCAGGAACCATTATTTTGGTAGAACAGATCCTTTGTAAGGAAGAAATAAAACTGGAAAGCAAACTTGTTTATTCAAAAAAATTTTTCCAGTTTTTGACCAACTACAGGCTTGTCTACCCATAAAACACTGAGTCAGACTACAGTATTGTATATAAGTCTGCAGCCAAAAATAACTATCTTTTGGGTTTTTTTAGTTTTCCCATAGGAAAAAAACCCTTTCTATTACTGGCCTAAGTTTGTGATTCAGATAAAATTAAGTTGGATGCATTTTCCTCTGTTTCTAGTTGTTTCTTCACCTTTAACTGATATAATTAGAGCTGTATTACAGATGAGGAAGAAAAAAGGTTAAGTATCAATACATTAAAAATATTAAAAAATCTTCAAAACACTTCTCAAATATGTAGAGCAAAGGTTACATGAGAATAATTAGTGTAAAACTTTTGTTTATGCTAGCATTGGCCAGGCTATACAATCCACCTTAAGCTGAACCATTCAAGTCTTATACTCTGAGTCTGATATTGTGTGAGCAAGTATCAGTGCAGATATATATGAGAAATGCATGTTTTTCACAGATGGGGAATAGGCTTTATCTTCTATAGTGAGTAAATAGCTATCCTTGGCCTTCAGGCTTTCCACTGCTTGCATAGCACTGGACTTCTTAGTGTGGTTCTAGAATTTGGAAATTCCCAAATTTTCTAGAATTGTCTGTGTTTCTCCGTGCCTCCCAATTCCTCCCATTCAGGAAACTCTTGTGGAAAACCAGAGGACACTTCACAGAATCACAGAATATTAGGAGTTGGAAGGGACCTCAAAAGATCATCTAGTCCAACCCCCCTGCTGCAGCAGGATTCCCTAGACCAGGTCACACAGACGCACGTGCAGATGGATTTTGGATATTTCCATAGAAGGAGACTCCACAACCTCTCTGGACAGTCTGTTCCAGTGCTCTGTCACCCTCACTGTGAAAAAATTTCTACAGGCTTTAACTAATTAAAATAATTAAATAAAGTATTAGCATTTGCACTCCTTTATCAGTAGTTCCAACTGAGATAAGTAAATAAAGTTGCAGTCTAATTAAACCATACTTGTGTTATCTTATTTCTCCCCAAGTGTCCAGACAGCTGTTCCTTACAGAGCAGCTATCAGAGATACCTAAAGAGTAAACTCTCATTAGGGAGATGCTATTAAGCATGCATCGTTTTGTATGCTATACAACAAACTGCAAACCACTATTTTACAACTCATTTTGTAACAAAGTACAAATAAGATACTATAGAATAAAAAGGTAAACCAGAACAAAGATATGATGTCTGTTCATTGTTACAGTAAGATATTTATCCAGTGACAAAAGCAAGGGAGTCCCACGTGGAATGTTATTACTTCTGCGTTATCACTTTTCACTGAGATACCACAAGTCCCGGTATATTTGATGTTTTCCTTATCACCCTCTCTGAAGCGGTCACATGCCTACATAAGAATCCCAAATTTCATTCTAAAATGAAAAAAAAATATGTTCTTGCACTCATTTTAGGGTGAGAATGGATTCACAACTGTTCACAGCTTGGGTTGCTAGTATAGTTTCTAACCTGCTTTAATGTCATTATCTAATAGCAATAAGGGATTTTGATAGCAAATGAAACAACTCAGAATGGGAACTTTTTCACCCTACAGAAATGTAGTAGAAAAAGCTATATTTAAAGCACTTACCGTGGATGCTGTTTCAAAAACCTGTGACTAACACCTTGTTTCATCTCCAAATGTGCCATTTTGACTCATTCATCAAAAGCACTTGCTTCAGTCTCAGCCAGTTGCAAAACCATTTGAGTTTATCTTGCCAGAGAAGGAGCCTTCATATCCTGCTGACTTGAAAAGCACCTTTACTCCTTACACACTGGAAGGTAAATACACAATAAAAATGCCAAGGCCTACCACAGTTCAGATATTTGAGACCCTCATGAAGAAAAGGCACACAGAAAACCTGAGTAAATGCTCCCCATGAACTTTTCAAACCATGCAAGAACATAATTCTTGCCTCTCTGAGGTAGGCAACTCATTCCTAATTCATTCCTCTCTTAACAAGCTTATAGAGCAAACCACTACAGAGAAGAGCGTGCTTTAAAAAGAGGTAAGTGGCAACTCCACTCCACAGCCGTGCTGTGAATCTTCTCAGGAGACAAGAGGTACAGATGGCCCTCCCAATGGAACAGCGTAGCTTTTAATATTAAAAGTAAATTACAGCAACAATGTAATTAAAAAATCCTTTCATTTGTTTTACTTTGCAAAGCAAAGGATTAACAGATTTGAAAAATGTTCCAAAGAATATAGCAAATACCAATTTGGACTCCAGAGATCACACATTTATTTTAAGTGTTATGTCCATGGTGAAATCTCCCTGCTCACATTAGTGGATACTACTTTATTAAAGATATCACTTGGTTAAATATCTCCCTGCTCACATTAGTAGATGCCACTTTACCGACGAAGGCATCAGAATACACACCCTGAGTTTGAATTTCATAAAGTTTGTTAAGGGAATATATCTGAAAAGAAAGGGAGAAACTTAATGATGCTCATGTGTTTCCCCAAAGACTGAAAGCTGATATGTGCAGGTGTCAAAAGCCTTACATGCTAATTGTATTAGAGTGGGGAAGGGTACCTAGAAAAAGCACAAAAGTAAATGTTGTTGACCTCCATGGCAGAAGGCCAAAAAGGAACCTGCTCTGGGAAGCCAAGACTTTCTGCCTCTGTAACAACTAGGTAGGTGACGGCTGTCTCGGAAAATATATGGTATAATTTTACTTATAGCAGATGTTCCCTAAAAGCGAACATTTTTGCTTTATACTACACAAATCTTATGAATAATTATAAAATGTAATGCAGAAGTTCAATAATGCTGCAGTTATCAACATTGTTTTCTGAAATGGATTATGAATGAAAAGAAAAAAACATGTCCTGATACTGATCCAAGGCTTGAAGATAACAGGTTAATCAAAACAAGACTTTTGCCAATGCTTTCTAGAAACTTGCTGTTTTAAGGGTAAAAGGTAAAAGTTGAAACTTTGTATGGAACCCACTAATTAAATTATAATTTACCCAAAACAAGTCTTGCAGTTCCAAAAAAAGATGATCACATGCCAAAATAAGCTGTAAATCTTATGAGTAGTTATGGTAAGGGACCTATAACCCAAGAGTTTATTTTGGACATGCATCGTTTTTTCAGGCAGGGAGAGAGTCCTACTTACATCACTTGTTCTACCTAAGTAAAACAAGTTCAGTCATCAGTGGGACCCATATGTTAGACCTCCTGTTCATTTAAGCTACGGACTATTTTTTATTTCTATGAAGTCATTGCTTAGCTGCATCTTGCAGAAATTTCATCATCTCAAAACAGCTAAAAACATCAAGAACAATTAAACTGAACAATGTAATCCCATGTAAAAGGCTGATTACAAAGAAAGTGACACCTTTCTATATCAAAATTTTAATTTCCCATGTTAAACTCTTTCCAGTTTCTAATATAAAACTTGATCCTTTAAGCCCTTAGATGAGAACAAGTCTATTATCGATGGTGTATTTGTTTCCTTAATTTTTCCCCTCAGTTAGTGAAGTTCAAGGTGGAACTAAATTAATTTTTGGAAAATTAAATACAAATGGCCAGAAACAATACATCTGTGAATTTATTGTTCATTATGCATGGTTTGTAAGAATGCATATTTTAGAAAGGAAGTCATTAAATTAATTCTGCTGTTCTGTTTTGCAGGTCTTCGTGACAGTTTAAGCAATAAAATGGTTTAATCTCTCTGGATTGCAAAAGCAGAAACCCCTGACAAGGACAGGAGATTGACAGAATTTGTAATAATATATTTTTACTTATGTCACATATTTGTAATTTCAAGGGCATGATTCACAATGACCCTATTGCAACATTGTGTAGGCATTGTTCTACACTGATTTGCATTAATATCTACAGAAGAGTTTCCCTCCCTTAGTACTGCTTCAGAGGATACGCTTGTCATTAAAATTCCAGTCACAGACGTGGGTTAAAATATCTCTAACCTTTACAAATGTATTATGTGGCACTACTGACATAGCTTTTATTGCAGATAAAATCTATAACAAATTCTCTGTGTGACAGGAGAGGAACATGATTTTGTATTAAACTTAGATGATAGAGATACATTCCTTGCTTGTACTTCTAAAATGTTTTGGATATAGTTACAATGAGTTAAACTTTGTACTCCATAGCAGCTAAAAAGCCATTAAATCTATTCATTTTAGTTTAGCTTTGATATTTTAATAATTTTTTTCTTAAACTGACTTTCAGAAGAGGACATAAGACAGTGGAAAGATTTGATCTCATTTCTAATCTAGGTTGAATCCATCAGAAATAAACAAGAAATCAGTTTATTAGATTGGACTACCCAACATCTATCACTGAAAAATAATTTTAACCTACATTAAAAACAGCCCATGACTCTCTGTTTGTTTCTTGATTTACATTGGTATTTGCATGCTGATGTGAGATCCACTGCTCAGGCTCTTCAGATCAGTCGAATGGGTAGGTATGGACTGGAGAAATGCTTGTAAGGCACAAGGAGGATTTCATTCAGATGCTCCCAGATCTCTGGATCTTTGTTTCTCAAGCAGTTTTCTCTGCTTTTACAGTCCCCAGGAACAGTCTAGGGGTATGGAGTAATTCATTGCACAATCAAGGAGGAATAAGCTCTTTGAAAAGTTGACACAACTGTCTATGGACCCTTGGAGAAGCAGTCTGCATTGACAGTAATGAAGAGAAAATTGCACAAAGTTTTCTTCAGTTAGCAATATTTAGTGAAGAAAAGATGTGGGGAAGAGAATCAAATGAAAAGTGATTAAAAGAAATACTCAGTCTGTTGTATATCAAAAATACATGTTGCTCAGTACTGAGGTGTTGTTGAGTGTGCACAGTTCACCGCTGCTGACACAGGACAAGGGTTGTTCAGAGCTAGAAAAGTAACCTCCCACGTTCTAGCTGTATACTTAGAATATAAGCAAGGAAAGTGAAGGAAACCACCTATTGCTTTTAACTGCTATGCTCTTATTCTTTAACTCTTCCTTCAGTACAGCAAGAATTAATCACAATAATTGTAGAGTGGATATTCAAGTGTAAGAGCTGGGATATGGTCCACCACTGAGTTGCCATCTGCACCTCTATATCCACTACAAGGATGCTGTATGGTGGCATAATACTGAAAGCTAAGGAATAGGTCATGATAACAGCTACTTTGGGCACCTAAGTAGGTAGTCAATTCTTCCCAGTGCCCTCTCACAGTTAATGCTGGCTTGTAATGTCTTAAGTCAACTTCTGTTCATAGCAAATCCTATGTAAGTATGTTTGTATTTTGACATTTTGATTTAGACACAGCAGAATGCATATTTAGTGACTCAATTCCTTGTTTGGAAAAGAGAGAATTAAAATCAAGACCTCTCAAATTATTTTAGTGTTTCAAACGATTTAAATGATGAGTTTTTAACCCCTGTGAACTCAGACCAATAGGGTAGCTAGAGAGCTGTGAAACAAAATCTTTGTAAAATAAAGTATTTGACCAGTGATAGCAATGAAATGTTTCTTTTGAGAATTGCAAGAATGTGAGGGGCTTCTTGATGGAAAGAGGATTATGTAGACAAAAGGTCCCCAACACTGTTGCTGAATTTTCTCTGCAATTCACTTACTTAATAACATTAAGGGAACAGATATATTTTGTTGGTTTTGTTGTTTTTAATTTGTTTAATATAGTAATGATGTTAAATCATTTCCAGAGCCTTACATGGAGCATAGTAGTTTGAGCTGTATGGAGAATACTAGATGAGGTCTTTTCTAAACGCCAGATTTCCCTACCTGCAGAATGGAAATGATGTTGTTAAAGCTACTTTTTTAAGACATTCTAAAGTTTGAGAAATTCTAAAGAATAGTGTTACAAGAAGAATATACACACATAATGTTTGCATTACATTTCTACTGTGCTTATGCAAACGTCCCTAACATTACCTTACTGTTACTATTGCATTGTTAACTGTAGTATTAATATACATTTTAATATCAATACTTGATGAAAAATGTTCTTAAGATTACCATTTCCTGTTATTCACTTTGTGTCAGCTTTTAACATCATTGACAGCAATTTCATGAAGACATTAATGAATTTTACATGATATTCATGAGAAAGAATGTATTTCAAATAAGATGTACAAGATTCTGGCCAGAAAAGAGTAACTGAGTTTGCAAAAATGTTAAAATATAGTGCATTTCTGAGAGAATAATTTGCTGTATGCATGGGAGAAAGCTGATAGCATTTGTTCATATTGTAAATTAGATAATTCTTCTCTATGTAGTATACTTCTACTGAAAGAGAAGGAGAGGGAATTTGCTTTGCTTTAATGCCTTTTTCAGGGTGCTGAACACAGATGGACACATTTGTATCAGTCTAAAATTATATGGCAAAGAAGATAGAAATCTTCTATAAATAAAATTCCTAGACATTTCAATCTTCACTCTCATTAAATGCTGGATAAAAAATCTTTTAAGTTTTTTCATCATAAACAACTACAATGAAAACTATTTTAATTTTATTTTGCTCTGATAGAAACTAGTGCAGAAAAATATTACAGAATTTCTTTCAATTGTTGGCAAAATAATGATTTTAGTTGTTAATCACAACAAATATTTTTCATTCTATTTCCTACTTTATTTTCAGTAATCTTTTTCCTTTAAATGCAATCTATCTTTATAGCTACAAGAACAAATGTAGCCTGATTCAGATGTGTGACATACTATTGAAGTCAATGGAGCTGTCTCTATATGACATGGACTTTTCTTTACTTCTCTTCATCTGTCATATATATTCATGTCAGCGTGATTCAAGATGAATAGGCTCAGCACAGGCCAGATTCTGTAAGGTGCTTAGTGCCCTAAACTCAACACAGCTTCAAAGGAAGTACTCATTACCTCCTAGTATATCTGGCTTTTAAAATAGTATTTCCTTGTATTTCTCCATATGTACCATAGGAAATACTTTAAATAGTACAAACATTTTGTTTAGCCAACTACCAGAGCCAGCATTAATATTTTTGGATACATCTGTGAAAAGTTGTGTTTGGCTCATTTTTGAGGGTTTTTTTGACACTGCTTTTTTCTCTACTCCTTTCTCTCCCATGCACATGACAAATTTTGTTCATGTGGTTGTGCCCACTAACACAAAATGAGTCTTAGAGATCTTTTGGAGGATAAGATGTTGTGTTACACTATACACAAGGCTGAATGTATGCAGAATGCACTTGCACACCTCTGTCTGCTGTTTGTTTTGGGCAGGTAATGTTTATATTCCCCACAATGTTTTCTTTTTGCAAAAGCGGAACCCATCTGCCTCTAACTGTCATCAGTTTGAAGTAGTCCTTTGTCATCATAAAGGAAAATGCTAGCAATAAACTTATTTCCCCTCCCCCTGAATTGAAATTCTCCTCTACCCACCCAGCCATCCCACCTCAGTCAATGTTCACAGCTGCTATTCCTCCAAGAGCACATTTTTTAAAACTTGCCAGGCAGATCCAACAGGACTTTGCAAATTGATATTATTCCCACACTGTGACTTATGGAGCTAAAACCACTAAAGTCACAAAGATTTGCTTACAGATCTAGATAAGGGCAAAAAGAAGAGCTGAGTTATTTCAGCCTGAGCCAGGACTGGGGGAGGAAAAAACTGTTCTACAGCCTACACACCATCTCTGTAGCTTGAAACTGTGCCTAGATATAAAATGACTGAACCTACCCTTGGCTTCTACCAGCTAATCAGTACTGTCATAAGAGACATCACCTTTGACAATCTTACCCAAAATTATCTAGATCATATTTGTAGAGATAAATATTCTTAAGGGTTCCAGATGAGAAGAAATGAACATAATCCTGCTCACTCCTTCCCAGGGTTTTGCAAAGAGATGAGATGTCTGCATAAATAAAGTGCTGGTATTGTAATAAAATCATGAATATTAATAACAAGACAAAGCATAAAGCATACAACAAAGAGTCAGAAGAGAGTGACACAGGAATGCAAAGGTGGATAAGCTTTACACTCTACATGGAGTCATTTCTTTGCATTACATAATCCAGTGGAAAAGGCTAAAGTGGTTGCTTAAATTCAATCTTCAATATTGCTTCTCTGCAAAAATAAATGTGATGAATTAAAAAGTAAGACTTGCATTGAAGAATAGGATTGCCTGAATTCCTGAACAAACAGAAATCTAACCCAAAAAGATTTCTTTAAAAACTGATTTACTGATTTGTTTGACTTTATTAGCGCTTTAACAATACTGTGGATTTTTGCTACCGGCTCCGTGTTTCAAATCAGGTCAAGGCTTACAGGGAACATACTTTGGTAGTATGCAAATCACTTTCAGTGAAAAACATCATCTTGATGGCAGTCTGAATTGGAAGATTTAATTCATCCAGGTGCTAAAATTCATGTTTGCCTAAGCTTTCACTTCTGAAAGGGAGAAGATAATTTGGATTGCTTTAAACAAGAAGTGAGAGGAAGTAATAAAAATCTTTTAGGAAACAGGAGACTAGGCTCAAAAGAAAATTAGCTAGATTTTTCATTCAAAACTCTTAGGACATTCAAAACAATGTCAGTGTAAACACCAAATTGCAAGTAATTGGGAATCCACTGGCTGCTTGTGAAAAAAATCTCACAATAAATGTGTCCACCTTTGACACTGCAATCTCAGTCCTGCTCCTAAAACTAACCCAGAATAAAAGACCACAGGTCAATTTAATTAATCTGTCTCCTGTGGAAAATTGCTATTACTGCTTCATAGGTGGAACCTTTGAAGGTAAAACGTGGGGCTGGGAATCTTGCCTACCTTAGGTGATCTGGATTGCTATTCAAAGGAATGGCTTCTTCTGTCTCTGTCTTTTGAATGTAGAGATAGTTAAAAAGATGAGTTTTGTATTTAAATTAAGTATTTAATGATGGGTTTTGTTAATGTACTACAGGATTAACAAGCAACTTAAAATTCCTAGTCTTTACAAATATGTCTTTATTCAGATTTTTTACCTCAATCTCATTAAATAAATATATATGTTAAATTTTATGTACTGTTACACTGAAATTATTAGCAACAGAATATAGGAAACTAAATAGTCTAAACCTTTCAGGAATCAAGGTGTAAAATGGGAATATTCTCAGTTAAGTGTTATTTAATATACTTTACTATGATATTGTTCCTGAAATTAAATAGCAGATCTCAAAATAGTACTTGCAAAAAGGACATTTCATATATTAAAGTACTGCATTGGTAACTGGGGAGAAAATATGAGATTGCAGTATTATGTTGGTACAAATCTTATTGCATTCACTCAACTAATCTCTCTCATTGCATAGACCAAAATCTACAGTGTCTGCTTGGGAGGGATCAAAGAGGAAAAGAAACAAGGTGAACTAATGTGGAAAATACCAAAAGTCTTTAAGTGAGTCAGTCACTGAAAATATCTGTCATGTTAACAGAAGTCTTTTTTCCAATTACAAAGACAAATGTCAGAAAACTGTGAAGTCACTCTGCAGTTCTGAGCTGCAGATCCAGACAGGGCAGTGAGTAGTCTCTGCAAGAGGACCTACTGCTCCAGGTACATGGTGTGAGGTGCAGAATTTGGAGGAGGAAGGAAACTTAAAAGGGCTTAGAAGGGAATATGTGGGGGAAGCACTGATGTAGGTAGGAAGGCAAAGACCATCAAGGATGATTTAGATTTCACCGCCCTTTGAGTCGTTACATCAGTTAAAGGCAGAAACACGAATACTGTATTTACAGAAAAAAGAAAAAGTTCTTCTATAATGACAATTACTGACTCTTTGGTCTTGTTTGATGACATTTTATTCATAAGACTCAAGTGGAAGGAGCTTTGTGTCTTTGAAAATATAGCTTCACATACATGAATACTCATAAATCCCTTTTTTCATGGAGTTTAGCAGATGTAATTTGTTTCAGTTAGTCACTCAAAAAAAGAAGATGTGATAAAGCTGTACTGAATGTCATTCTGTCATACCAAGCCATGTAATCAGATGGGATGCCTACAGTTTTAAAGAAATCACTGTGAATTCTGATACATAATCTTGAATATTAGAGGAGAACACTTCTAAAATAGTGTTTCTGAAAATTGTGCTAATCTTAGTGAAACAGAATCCCACATTAAACAATTCAAATGTCTTAGAATTTTTTTTTTATCATTCATCATAACACATGCTGGTTTTTTTAATTCTTTCTTGCTGAACTCATTTATATACATAGATGTTTTTACTTCCACATTTAAAAACGCAAATCTTCAAGCACTTTAGAAATTTAACATGTATTGTTAAAAGGAATAGCTGCCCCTCTGAGGTGGATAATAAAGACTGAATAATTTTATGAAAAGAAAATAAAAATCTAATCTTATTTTTGTTTTAAACAATTCTAAAACAAATTGCATGCTTAGTTTCCATATATTTTATAATATTAGTTATTAATTTGCTTTTTAAAATATTGCAAAGTAGATAAGAGAACAACTATTAATAAACTTTCCCATATTGCTTCTTTCATTTCTACAATTATGATGTTTATGAGTGGAGTTGTTACTGGTATTTAGAATCTGTGACATTCTACCTTATTCTGTCACCTGTTATTTATGTCAGGGTTATTTTTTCCCTATGTATTTTTCCTCAGAGTTTTTTTGATGCTCAACATGGTATCTATGTGTAGGTATTCTTTCTTTAATATGGATGTATATTATTTTATTTCTTCTATTTTCCTTTATTTTCTTGCCTTCTCTCTTCCATATCCCCTTTTTGAAAATGTTATAATTCTTAGATTATATTAAAAATCTGTTAATAATATTATTCCTGTTCTTTAAGCAATGAAACTAAATAAATCTCCTATTTGACCATTTCTTGTTTTAGTCTGGTTAAAAACTATGTTTTGTTTCCTTTTGAGAGGGTAACAGACTGACATCAAGAAACGTGTTGAGGCCATTTATATGCAGATGATTTGCTGTCCTGCTTCTTTCAGTAGGTGCCATAAATTAGCATTCAAATTTTGCTACAATTTCATCAAGGTTTTTTTATTCATTTCATATGCATTTAATCCCACATCAGTCTCAGTTGTTCTACAATATGTGTCATACTGTAGCAGCTTTTTAGCTGCCACTGGTGATTTTCACATTCCTTTAGTGTGAGGTTTTAGTTCTATTAACACTTTTGTTAATGACATGCATTTCACTTAATGGAATTAAATGCATAGCTTGTCTATTGCTTATTACACTATACAGTTTTAGAGTTTGAATTTAAATTTCACCCTTCTGTAAAGATTATTCACCATATTTTGGCCTAACAGGCACTCTGCTTTGTGCAAGGTGTGTGAAAGCTGTCATTACAAGTAAAACACCAGCAATAGTTTCAATGTTCTCTGAAATGTTCTATTTTATTCCTTTTTTCTTCTGTTAGTAAATAAGTTTAAAATGCATTATCTACCATTTTTATATGAGATTTGACAGTCTGAAGTAGCAATTTAATCACCTACAAACATCATAGGGAAACTTCAAACTATTCAGAACCTACATTTTTCCATTTTTTTATACAAACTATGACAATACTTCTGAAATCTCTCCAAATTAAGAAAAAATTCATACATATCCACAATGACTTAAAATCATACAGGAATCTACTGATGAAATAGATTCTCACTAGATACCAACTTTCCTTTTTTGATAGATTGTACATTTTGTGACAAATCTATGGAAGATTTTTTTATTAATTTTTTTGTTGTGATGTGGATTTTCAGCATCTGAATAGTCTAGTTTGGGGGTGGTTTTTGCACGTGACCTACTGTCTCCTTGGCAGGTTAGACTTGAACAGTCTCCAGAGTGAAACCTGAAGACTGGCTACTGTTCAGACAGTTTGTTTCTGAAGTGGTTCATTTTGTCATTTATGGAGGCTTTGGTAAAAGCTGGGGTAGAAAAAAAAAAAGTTGAAAACCAAGATATCTACCTTATAGGATTAAGAGAGAATTATTTGTTTGTTTCTTTACATTAATAGAAGGATCATTTTTTTTCCTATATACATTCCCAATCCTATAGCTTCTCAGTGAATAATTTTCAGTGAAAATTATTTATGATTTTCTTTTCAACACCTTTGTTATTATCAGTCAGTTTATCTAAGTAGGGCAGTGAATATGTTGCCCCTACTTACATATCTAAGACAGGGAAAAAACAGGGTCCAAAACTTGCAGCCAGCTGCACCACTGCTGCATCACATTTCTTCACCTCTACAAAAAGACCTACAGGAGATCAAAGGTTTCCTTGGAATCTACGAGACTTTGTCAAAAGTTCTTCAGTTAAACAAAGCAGCTTTTCTCAATGAAATTTCTTCAGCCAGAAAATCTCTGACTGGCTTGGCCTCCTTCAAAGGCTTCATTTAGAGGGTCACCAAGGATCTGGTTTCTTCTAGTTTTCTCATTAGGAAATCAGATCATAGGCTCTTCTTCCTGGAATTAATCAGCTCTGCCTCTGCTGAAAGTAGTTCAGGTAGAACCTTTTGATATTTATTATTTTTGATGTTTGGAGGCTAGTTACATTTTGTATATGCATTTATGATAAGTTATGAGAAATCTGGGAGCTCTTGCTTCATATGAATGTGTTGAGTTATTGTTGATGTTCACATCTGCCCATATTGGAAATGGGAATAAAAAAAATAGCACCAACACCAACTACATTTGTGCTTTTACATATTAATCAGACTTGGTAGGTACTTAGAGTTCTATCTGCTGACTTTCTTTTCTAGGATGTGACAATGTCCTATCAAGGTGATAGCCAGTTGCTAGAACGTATTTGGGGTTTTTTGCCATTATAACCATGATTGGTTCTCTTCTGATTTTCCATTGTCTAACCAACAGAAAATTGTTAACAGGTTGTACAATTGCAGAGCAAAGATGTTCATGTGGATTTAAACAAATCAAAGCACCCTCTTCTATAAGTGAATCGAAATAAAAACTCTTCTAAAGTTAAAAAATGTTTCTGAATTTCCTTGTCCATTTTATCTGATCATACCTATATCCTTCACTCTGACTCTTCAGACTTGCTTTGTGATCTGTAATGTCAAAAGACAATGTGTTTTTCTCATTGTTTTTGCTCCAGTAATATTTTACTGGTAAACTGTACTTTTGTCTTTTCCTGCTAGATTAATTTGTTCCTTTCAATGTTTCTTTTCTTTTTCTTAGTTTTGTTGGGTGGAGGGCCAGATTGCCTACTGGATGCTAAAATAATTGTTATATCTATGACATAAACTTTCCGTATCAGATCTGTTTCAAAATGAAGGATAGAAGTGGGAAGAATGCACAGTGCACCTACAGACAGCATATTCTGAAGTGTGTCAGATACACCATTGAAGCTGCTCAATTCTTCAGCAACACCAAAGACTGATTGGCACTAACAAAGGGGAAGGGAGAAGGCACATGACAGCCCACTGAGTTTAATGAAATATATTACAGAAAGTGGGAACAAAAGACAAGGAATCTCTTGAGCCTAGTCTTGTAATTGCATAAGCAACCAGGTGAGAAAACTTCTTTAATAAAAGAATAATCCTCCATTAAAATGCAGGGGGGGTTGTTTTGTTTTGTTTTTCTTTTAGTTTTTGGGGGGAGGTTCACCCTTACTACAGCTATTGAGAGTGTGGAAAACTCGCTTTTCTGATGGTTTGAATCTTCTCTACATCTCTTATCTTAGCATGAGCTGCTTTTCCATTTGTCACCCTTGTCCTGCAGCTTTATATGGCTGTTTTCAAGCCTGGTGTCCAACAAATATATTTATAAACATCAATCAAATCCTTTTTCAGCTTTTTGCTTAGCCAGACAAAAGCATCAAAACATTTCGCTCTACTCCCTGAGTGGTGGCTCTCCAGCCTGCCAGCCATTGCAGTTGCACCTCTCTGCACTTCTTCTAGTTTTAGCATAGTTTCTTATCTCGAAGTGACAAGGACTGTCCACTGTATTTCAGATAAGGCCACACTCTCAGGCCTGTGAATGGCATGAATGTTTCTTTATTTATTATAGAAAAATGTATTACCATAATTTATGTGTGTTTATAAAATATTCAGGCACATGATTTTATGTTATAAACACACACACACTCTGATCCTTTTTTTGTAATAATTTTGTTTCCTAGGTTAATGGAGACAATAGATTTCTCAGAATCACAGAATGTCAGGAGTTGGAAGGGACCCTGAAAGATCATCTAGTCCAACTCCCCTGCTAGAGCAGGATTCCCTAGACTAGGTCACAACAAAGCTTCCCTTACCAGGAATCGAACCCTTCTCTTTATGCCCGGATCTTAAAAAAAGATTGATCTCAAGACTGATTTTTGAGAATTCCTGCTAGTAACTTCCTGCAGTTTGATGTTACTTCTTTCAATACTACCTGCTGCCATCTCTCCATTAGACAATCTCTTACCCACTGTACAACTATTCTTCTAATCCTGTTTCCTATGTGATTCTGTATCATATGCAGCACAGATATAGGTAAGATGTATCACAAATCCATTGTCTAGAAAATCAGTTATCTTATTAAGGAGAGATAACAAATTCACTTGTCATGATCTAGCTTTAGTAAATCCTTTTATATGTTATCCCATTTCCCATTTACCTCCCTGTCTTCAATTATTTTTTCCTTCAAAATTTCTTCTAAAGCAACTGAGGTCAAACTAATGGGTTTGTAACTGCATAGCTCTCCCTTTTAGAAATGGCTAATACATTTGCTATTCTGCAGTCAGCCAGTTTCATGTCTGAGCTGCTTCCTACCAGGTTTGGGATTTCATGTTCCCTCTCTTGTCAGAATTGTGGAATGGAGTTTACTTGATATCTCTCCCTGGCTTGAGTGCACTGTGCTTTTAGCTTTGTTTCCACTTTGGTAATTTCTATCACTATGTCTCCTTTCTCATTATTTATCCTGTTTCTTCTCTGGTCAATATTACTGAAAACATACACAAAGTCGTCACTTAGTCTTTAATTGTAGATAGATTTTCTTTGTTTCCATTGACTCCCCTTGTACTGAAGTCTCATGTTTTATTTGGTATCCTTTTATCTGCATGAAGACTCTTTTGCTGTTTGGTTCAATATACCTTCCAATTTGTGGTTCAGTTTGACTACTGGCAATTTTTACTTAACCATGTATTTTTACTTCTAAAACACATCTGTCTCTGCTGCTATGTATTTTTTGCTTCCTCTTGTGCCCTGCGTATCTCTAATAATGTTCTTGAAGGAGTTTTTCCTTTGCATGGAACAGCCTGTCCACTATTCCCATGCATTTTCTCCCCTCCATCAGCTTCACATTGCACATATCTTTCAGACTTTTGATTTGAAGTAATTCCAAGGCTCTTCCATGTTAAAGTTCTTAAAGAGATCAGTCTATTTAATCTCACAAACAAGACTTTTTAGGTTATCAAAATTTGCCTTTTGAGGTATAAGGCCTTATTTTTACTGATTGCTCCATTCTATTTAAATGAGTTTAACTCATGATCCATTTTTGGACCAATTTTGTAATTGTATCTTTTATGCTTACTGGAACAAAGATAATAACAGTTTCACCTCTTACTGGCTGTTGACTGCTTGGTAAACATATGCATTAATCTGGCCCAAACATACTCTGTTTGATGCATGCCAGACACCATTGCCATGAGTCTTCACTTTTTAGGCATTTTCCCCCTACCTAAAATGAAAAAATTTAGTGTAATCATCTTTGATTTATTCCAGTGGGAATTTCATAGCATCATTTTCCTACTGTAAAGAATATTAAATTAAGAAAAAAATCCTCTCTATTCCTAGCAGAAACATTTTTTCCCTTTCCACCCACATCCCACATCCTCCTTTTTGGGAAATGACCTCGCATCCTGTTCTGTGGAATTGATCTAACAAAACCTTAGTTGTTTCTCTTTAACACAAGCTCCCAGTCCATGCAGACACTATTTTTCCTCTTAGTCCATTTTACCTTCTGTTCACAGATGATCTTGCCTTTTGATTTTCCCTCTTCACAAGCTCCTCTATCATTCTCACTTCTCTTTGTATTCTAGTCTCTTATAATTTTTTCTGGGATTAACTGTTCCACTTTCCTTCTACCTCCTGTTTTGGTTTTGGTTGTTGTACTTCTTCAGTCTCCCAGGTGACAAGGAGACTCTTTAGCTTTCCTTTGTTTCCCAGATGGTTCCACCTGTTCTTTTTGTTGCAGGCCTCCTTGACTCACCAGTCTCCTCTGAGCTCTCTTTTATATTATCTCTTGCTTAACAAATATCCACAGATTTCCAGGTCCCCATTTAGTTTGCTTTTTCTTGCACCATTTCCTCAAATCCATATCTTCATTCAACATTGCCTCCAGTAGTAAGGTCTTCTAGCGAGGTTTCTAGTAAGGTCTTCTCTTCATGAACTTTAGCAGGTCAGACATCAAGCATACATATTGTTCCAGAGAATAAGATACATCCCACAACTTCTGCATCCGGTTCACATTGTCCCTGCAATTTGTCTTGTACTCTCTATGGCTGTCACAATTCCTTACACAGTCATTTCCTCTTACCTGTACCTTTAAGGTGAAAATCCTTCTTATTGCTGTATATTTCTTTCTTCTTCTAGGCTTCCCTGCTGCCAATGACATACAGGTTGGTGGGACTGGATAGTTGGTGGGACTGGATAGTTATGCCATTATCAGCTTGGCATACTTCAGGACTGATAATTGTATTGAAGGGTGCAGAGTAACAGGAGCAAATTTGGTTCTTAGTCCAGCTTTTTCAAAGCCATCAGTCAGCCAGGATGCTGCTTTCCACAGCTATTGTATACAGGTTTGATATCCAGACTAGAAATCTGAATGCCCTGCTGGAATCAAATTAATCTGTTATTACCTGTTGAGTGGTTACAAGAAAAATAAAATAAGAAATAAAACTTGGGGTAAAACATACAAGATACGACTAAAGAAAGGGGTTGAGAAGCTCTGGAGAATACACAGGGAAGGATGAGAATTCGGTCGAGTTAAATATTATCTAGGTAAATATTCAGATATACAGAATCTAGCTGAAGGATCCTCCCCTTCTCATAATAAAACAATCAAACCTTCTGCAGTGAACCAAGAGCATTTTTCAGAGGGAGCACTTTATGGGGCTCAAGCAGACACCAATAACTGTGTCACATAGCATTTATTAGAAAATCCAAATATATTCTCCACTACTTTGTCCAATATCTCTGTGATCATTTATCTGCAGCAAATTTTACCGTAAATGTGATTATTTCCAAGAAGCAATATCTCACGACTAGATTAAGTATAGTACTTACCATATATTCTCTTCAAATAGAGGCATTATTCTGGAATCCATGTTACAATGTTGGGATTCTATGAAAAGAACTCCTAGGGCTTTGCCCCAGAAAGTTGGATCAGGAACAGGGTTCCTGATGCCACAGACTCATATTGAAGTCAGCTTGATCTGCAAATGAGCTGGAGACATAATGTAGTCCTGGTTGTCTTTGTAGACAGTTTCATTCTGTTGATCTTTGAAGAAGTAGTATTTTGTAGTAAGACATGCTTCTTTCAAGGTGAAATTAAACTGTTTTAACTGCTAATACAGGACGTTATGTCTCACCAAATGTCACCAAATAATAATTCTAAAAGAATATTTATTACATCCATCCCTGTCTTCAACTTGTGACAAAAGGACATTTGACCAGCCATTCTACTTTCTTTTCATGACCTTTGGTCAAATTTCTGAGCAGAATGAATACATTTTATATCATAGTGTAAGAATAACTTACTTGAATTACTCAAACAAAAGAAACAAAGTTTAGTTCAGGTTTCTCCTGGATTGGATGCAGGTTCAAGAGGGTTGAACATACTCTCATATTTCTCTAATCAGCTTAAGTAGAGCATTTAAATCAAATCAGGAATGTGCAACAGGTAATGTTTGTGGTATTTATGATAATAAGGGAGAAATTCTGAAGTGTTTGAATGCAAATTTTGTGTCTCTCTTTTGTCTTGGTAGACTTTAGATAACATTGAAATACTGGCTGAAGCACACACCATCATCCTGTTAGTGATCCTCTTGCACAGAAGTGCTTTGAATGGTGCCTTCTCTAACTATTTTAAGGACACCTGCACACTCACAAATAACGAATTTATCAAGGCACACTTGGAAATATCCCATCTCCATTTGTACAAGTTACTCTGTTCAAAATATTTCCATGTCTGAAATCATTTAGCAGGGTTTACCAGATTTATAATCATGTGAGGCTTGCAGTATAAAACCCTAGCTGCACGACAGACTGAGTTATTAAGTGTTTATAGAAATCTGATCAAATGGACCATCAGAAGCGGGGGTGGGGGAGGGAAGGGGGCGAAATCTGTTTTAAACTCGACCATGACAGCTTTCCTTATTTTACGTCTGTGACATGAAGAGGGAGCTGTAGCTCTTCTGAGACACAGCTCTGCCTAAACCAGCATATCCAGCCAAGCGCTCCCGATCTCCTCTCTCTCTCCTTCCCGCTCTCTTCCGCTCCTCTCTCTCCTTCACTCACTCACTTACTCTTCCGTGTTTTTTTTCCTTTTTTTTTTATCCCTGTGCCAGTTAATTTAAATTTATCTGTTCAAGTGGAGATAATCCATGTAAATCAGAGGCACTGGCTCCCAGTGCTTGATTCACAAAGAGAACTCAGCTTCAGGAGGTCACTCGTTCACAGCTGCTCCTCCCATTATATTTTTCCCTTATTGCAGAACTGCTGCATGTATACAGTGACTGAAAGGACTCAATTTACTGGAACTGCTGCCTGGGTTTACTTACAACTTTCTTTAAAGGGGGACTTACCTTCTATCAGTCTTACTAAGGTAGGAAGTCTGATTCTTCTAAAGACATGTAATGCCTCCAGTGTTTGCTCATTATCAGATCCCACTATAATGATGTATAGTGTTGTCAGAATTAAGTCCTAATAGAATTGCACCAGGTGACTGATGCTTTTGTTGCTTGTATATATAGGTGCAACTGTTTAAATGGCTGGTTTATTGTTTATTTAGCTAGCTATGTATTTTCTCTCCCCTTCCTTTTTTCTTTTCCTTTTAATAAATGACAGGTAGGATCTTTACCCGGCAGCTTTCTAATTTACAAATGTAATCTTCAGTGAAGTTTGTATTTTCTTTTTAAAATTTTTTTTTAATATCTATGTAAGTTAGTGCAGTGCTCTGTACCCCTA